>BFEA01000001.1:2726552-2738756 GCA_003427395.1 Chara braunii
TTTTTTTTTTGGCATAGCTAAATGCCCTGAAAATTTACAGATGTGTACTTCACATAATACAAAACCCACTAAAAAAGTTTCAAAAAATAATAAAATTGTTTAGACCTCAAACTAAAGTGAAAACAAAAAGTAAAAAGTGAAAAAATACGTAGGCGAGCACGTTTTGACACCGCCATCTTTGGCGATTTTTAATTCTTATTTGGCTTTGCCAAATAACTTGAAAATTTACAGGCATGTACCTCATGTCATAGAGAACTCGCAAAAACAAATTAAAAAAAAAAAATTATTTCTAGGTCCCGAAATTATTTTTGGCGGGGGCCGAACGCCGTCGGGTTCGGACCCCAAACGCATGTACGTACGGAGGTCTGCCCGGGGACCTCCGTACATACGGGCTGGTGACCCTATATATATATATATATATATATATATATCGTTTATAATTCATTATTTTTTTTTTTTAATTGATATTCAACGTTGCTCAAACATTCCATGATGTTTTCCAACAATCTTTTCAACGTTATCACGTATTGAAAATAATGTTGAATCAACATTTGGCGAACAGTTAGTCGAACACTTCCAAATTATTGAAGGAATGATGTCCAAGTGGTTGGTTCATGGGGCTCTCCACCATATATAACGTTTGATGAGTTGAAGCAACGGTCCTTCGTTGTGTGTTTATCGGTCAACGTGAATGATCCTTACAATTAAAAAAAAAAAACTGTGTGTACACGACTTGGGCAACAGTTAAATAAGGCAAAAATGTTAAATATCATAATACATGTAATACAAATTTTTTTCTGTTGTTGGTTGTGTCCCTTGTGTCGTACTGACAATATCCAGACTGAGGCTCGATTCCTCGAAGCCACGTCCGAAGGATTGGAAAAGACACGCAGATTTCGACGTGCCGAAGTGTGGACAGGTGTCGCCCTGATAACTACGGTTGTTGGAAACTCCCTCCAAGAATTCACCTAGGAGGATCGAAGGCGGGCCAACGAGAGGGCAACGGATTACAAATGGGTCGAAGGACGGTTAGAAAAGCGCAAATCGGACAAAAGTGGGATCTGGATGTCAGTACCTCATCCGTTCATGAGGCATGATTGGGTTAAGTCGGCCCACGAGGAAACCGCCGCTCATTTTGCTGTAAGAATTACGGAGTCGGCCATTGACAAGAACGCGTGGTACTGGTCGAATATTAGAGACTATGTTAAATTCATCGTCAAAAATTGCCGCGTATGTGGGGCGGAGAAGACGTCGATTCAACCTCCCCGGTCATCGTGTCGACGATAGTCGAACGACCGTTCCAAAGAGTTACTATGGATACAACGGACATTGTCGTTCCCCCTGGTCCTAATAGTTGTGAATATTCAGTATTTCTCATCTTTATAGATCATTTCTCCAAATAGATCAAGGCGTACCCATGTAAAACGCGACAGACAACGAAAATTGTGCGGTATGTCAACCGTTTCCTCGGAATGCATCAGGATACCGAGGAAATCCTAACGGACAATGGAGCAGAATTTCGAGGGGAAGTCCTGAGGAGTCTGGTCACACATGGCGTCTCCATTCGGAACACCGCCCCTCATATGTCCCAATCGAACAGCCTCGTGGAAAATGTCAATCGGGTGATAAAAACCGCCCTTCGACATAACATCGCTGCTAGAGACACGAGGCCTTGGTCTGACATAGTGGATCACATCCTAGCCATTCATCGGGGGACACCCCACGAATCTACCGGCCTGTCCCCATTCCAATTACGGACCAACGACCTAGCTTGCGTAGCTCTGCCTAGCTTGAACGACGAAATGGCATTGGGACGACGATCTACGAGGGCAACGATTAAGGAAAAGGCCAAGCGTCATCTGAAACTAATGGAAATGACCCTTCTCCTGCTGGCCCGGAAAAGGCAGCGGATGACTGAAATGGCCCACGACCGACAAATCCGAAGCTATGAGGCCCGTAACGGGAATGTTGGGCCCTGGCCCCAGTATAAATTAGGAGACGTAGTGCAGGTAAGGAAATGTGCTCGTCGTGGTAAGTTAGTGCCACGATTCTTCGGGCGATTCCACGTAGTCGAGCTCGGTCTTAATGGGGTGAACACGGTACGGCTTATGCCAGAGGTGTCAGGAAGCGTATCGGCCAGGCCAATCATCCGCCACGTATCTTACCTTTGTCCCCTACCTACCTCTCCATCTCTCTCACCTTCTACCTCGCCTCCCACTTCTGAGTGGGAAAGCGACGATCTCAAGCACTGTGCTTCGCTCCCTCCTCCTTCCTCTCCCCTTTCGCCATGAGCTTTTCTACGGAGCATTTGATCAACGAGCGTTTGATGAGACCCGGGGGCCATATCTCGTTCATTCGGCAAGTGCAGCACCCAAGGTTGAGCCCCGACCTTCTCCGATTTGCAGCCTTCTTCAGTACGGCGGTTATACACGCGGCAATGGAATTTCGATGCATCCGTATCAATGACAGAGTGCGGGTGTTAGCCGAAGCATCGACCTTTTTGCGGTTATCCCCACCTGGTGTCAGCCACGTGTTGGTGGTCATTTCCTTTAGCGAAGATCTCACGACGTTGCACGAAGGAACCCACATGAGTATCTTCCGGCAGTTGCGGCTCTGGGCATGGGATCTTACGACTGCGTGGACTGTACTAGATACAGCTCCTGGCTCAGCCTGGAGATGGGGTTCTCTCCACCAACGAAGTCGACGTTAGCCAACTTCGACTCTCCCCTGCCGAGCTGGAAGTCTTCATCTCGGAGCTCCTCCCTTTCGCACCGCCTCAATGAACCAGCACCGCCTCTCGACTTTCAGACTCCCCTTCGACTTTCCCCTCTTCTGGCAGTCTCCCACCGACGCTCCTCTGTCTTTCCGGATCAAGCAGCTGGACGTGCCGATCCTAGAAGCCGCCAAGTGGGGGGAATGGTGCAACTCTTAAGTGGCGCTTAGCTTCTGTCTTCTCAGGGTGGTATTCCACTGGGCAGAACCAACAGACAAGACCGAACATGACGAGATTCCCAACGACGAGGTGGATCTGCTGGTGATCCAGGCGTGGAGGACGGATATGGAAGCAGAGCTACTGGGGGGTTTATTCAAGAAAGTGGGGAAAGATCACCATGAGCCGATTACGGGCGAAGTGTTAGTGTTCCTGACGCAACTCCTCGACGATCTACCTCTGGACATCCTCTCTCGCTGCGATGAACATCCTACGCTGGCCGCTCTTAGACGTACTTTAGCGCCTCATCTTTTGTGGTCGCCGTGCTCAAAGATCAACAAAGGCAACCGCTATATCCCTCCTCGGGACACTACCTGGTCATCGACGACAGAACTGATCTCAGCCTCTTGGGTCCAATTGCTCGGAAGGAAGAAGCAGGTGAGGAAGAAGAAGAAGAGGAGGAGGAGGAGAGCTCGGGGACGAAATCGGACGACCCTGACTACAACGAGTCCGGGGAAAGTGGATCAGAGGAGCCGGATAGCTCCAGTGAACAAAACAGGGGGGAGGATGAGGCGACCGCGCAGAAAAGACGAAAGAGGGTGGAAGGAAAGCGGTTTGTGGATCAATCGGGCAGATCGGCAACGTGGCTGTCGCAAGGCAATCCCGCACGCAATCCAGAGTCACCGCAGGAGGATCCTAAGAGAGATGGCGTCACCACCGCGAAGGGATCCAGCAGCAGACGCAGAAGACGAAGCCCTTCGCCTCCTCAATCCCCTCCGCCACGGCCCGCCGTTCACATACGTGGAGATAAGGGCGCTCAGGCTTCGTCCCCGGTCATTATCCCGCCGTCCCCTTGACTACCTCACCCTCCATCAACTCGCAAACTGCCCCCCTTTTCCTCTCAGCTGACACCCCTTCCCGCTTTCTCTATTCCATCAACTCTATTCCACCTGCCTCATCGCCACCATCTTCCTGCATGCAACCACCCGCTCTCTTGTAGCCTCCTCTCCCCTCCATATCCTTCTCTTTAGTGTCACATGACGCGACTATAATAATATAGAAGTATATTGTATGATCGTGGGTACTATCCCCGCATGCGAGGATTATGAAGACTTCCGCGTCGCGATCCCCCCGACTACCTGGCCTCGCTTCCCCATCAGGACCATCGCTTCCCCCGCATCCATCGCACCATCCACTACACTCGGCTCCCCACTAGGATCGAGAACTTTGACGCTTTCTGCCACCCCTCCGACAAGCTCACCCCCCTCCTCCTCCTCCCGTCATAAGATTGTCCTTCCCCGGTAACCTGTAGGATCTAGGACAAAACTCGCGCATGTCATCTGGATGACTTCCACACTCAAGCAGGAGCTTGCTCAAGATTGGAACGCCTTGGGCGTCACATATGTGACGAACTGTTTTTTGAAAGCGCGCAATTTTCTGCTCGACGATACTTCGGGGGTTGATTGAGAGGGGGCCGCCCAATTACATGAATGCCCTCATCTTTTGGAAAAAGGGCGGTCCCACAACGGTTGGTAGTTGATCACGTCTTAGCGAGCATAGAAAATAATTGTTGCCATAGCTTCTTTCTTGTTCTGCTGTGAGGAATGGGGAATTTTGGCGCGGTCATCGCACAAGGGAATCTTTTTTTGAATCTTTTTGAATTTTCAACTGAAGTCGAGCCCATGCGGGCTTTCAGAATTTCTTTTTGCAATTAGAATTTAAAGTGGGCTACGAATTTGGGTGCATCGTAATTTTGCCTGCAACTGTACAGTGCTTCTTACTTTCACGCGCTCTACCATGTTAGGGTTTGTGCTCTGGCTTCTCTGCGCCTTAATCTCATGTGTCACTGTAATTTTTTTCTTGGCAAGTGCAAATGTAACTGTAGTCTCTTCATTCTTGATATCTTCATCGCGCCCTTACGCGCACATATTTCCCTCAATCTTATTGGCTTGAACAATGCATGACTGGATCGATGCTTGGAGAGTGGCTACGTCCCCCACGCCACGGCCCGACCATGCAATCGTAGGCACTTCCTTCCTTCTCCTTCTCTCCCACTCAGGCACGATCCCAGCTATTTCGTGTGGGCGCTAATACTATAAATTTTGCAAGCGTGATTAGCTCGCTCTTTAATCAACTTTGGAGTTAGCATGGTCGAGAGGATCGGCTAACAAGTAGGAGCAAGACGATGAGTAGGGAGTTGGGCGGTCCGAGGAGCTGGTGTTGGGCATGCGGTGCTGACGTGTGGCCGCGAAGGACTATGGCACACGGGCGAACCTGGCTTGCATGTTCAGACCAAGCGGGGTGACAACTCTGTGGAAGTAGTAGGTGTGAGGCGACGGACTGCCCGCGTCGGTGTGGAGAGAGAGAGAGAGAGAGAGAGAGAGAGAGAGAGAGAGAGAGGGGGGGGGGGGGRGAGGGAGAGAGAATAACGGGAAGTGTTGAAGTGGTGCTTTGTCTTCGACCTTGTTTCGGGTCTTCCCTTGTTTCTCCTCTGCATGTTAATGGATGATTAAGTATGTCCTCTTCCCGCCCCATCTTTCTTCTACTTGGTTGCCCACCTGATGGATCGATTATCCGCACTCGATCTGTGTATGTTCTCTGGCCAATTGGATGTCTTGATGCACGGATGCTTGTTGCTTTCTTGACTTTTCTACAATGTTGGATATATAGATGAGCATGCTTGATTAGATGCCTGCTTCACACTTAGCCCACCAGCGACGCCTCTGGGTGATCCGACAAGCCGATGCATGTGTGTTAAAAGTTGTGAAGAGTCCTAGGCAGATCGAGAGAATATTGTGTGCACGTACGTGTATGCTTGGCATTGAAGGCCACTGCGTATACGCGCGCGCCTATGAGATTTGCTCTCGATCCGGTTGACGAACGAGCACTTCGGTCGTATGGATTCCTACCCTAACCCCACAGTATGAATGTCGAAATTCCCTTCCGGATCACCGACCGTGAGTGCCTAAGGGATCACCAGTTCTGGGAATACAAGGAACTCACAAGCCTTTCTGCACGATCGAGGACCGAGTTCCTGGAATTTCCGTATCACACGAGAACCGAATGCCTCTTCGAGTGGGATATTAGACGGGCCTTGGAACGTACTCCCCATTACCCCGACTGTCCCAGCCCGTACACATGTCAAATCATCACTGAACTCGACATAGCTATCCTTGAAACATAGTTCCCTCCCTATCACTGTATATTGCCTTTCCACTGCCTGACTATTGCCCCTTGGTGAGTACTCGCCCCCTACCTGCCGCAACTCCAGTGCTCCGAGTGTCTGCAAGACCACGCCTACCGAGCATCGAGATTCGTTCGGCGAACCCGCTCAGAAGCCGAACGACAGGAGTACAGCCTTCGGCTGAGGCCGGCCACGTCCGATTCCAAAACCTGCGAAACCCATCAACGATGGCCGACGCACCAACGGGACAGCCCTAGCGTCCCTACGGTACACCGAATACGGATCCGCTCAAGACGACGGGACCAACGAAGGTGATCGCCCTGTTTCCCGAGGCCTAAAACGGAACCTTGTCCTTCGACCGCCCACTTGCGATTCATATCCCTGAAACTTGACACAAGAGATCTCAGTTTTGACCTGGGACTCCACCCCCATCTTCCTAAAATCCTTCGCACACCCCCTTTTGGCACACTTCCAGGCCCACTCTCACTCTGATCAGGAAGTCACACTGGGCGTGAGGTTGGGCGTCATACCAATGTTGTGCTCTTCGTCGCCTTCATAGCACGCTTGTCATCTTCGTAGGTTGTCGCCGTGTCCGTAACGTCCCCTTTCAGGAAAGACCATCTCGGGAAGATTGTCGTTTTGTATGTCGTCTTGCTGGTCCTTGTGGTCATCGTCCTCTTGCACCTGTCTGGTTTGTTGCCGTGCGAGGACAAACAAGCGGAGGTTGTAGAACACAACATTGTATAGGAAGCCGACAACAATCATGGCAGGTGCGAACAACCATGAGCGGTACACGTACGGCATGGGAGCAGGGCTGATGTTCTGTGATGGGAACAAAGCCCCACCCCGGTTCGACCCCAGTCTTTACGCCCATCTGCCTCCCCATCAGCAGCCCCTACCAGATGACGACACTTGGGCGCCCCCCTCTGCCACGTTGCCATTAGCTTACAGATCCACGCAGTCAATGTCAGAGGGTGTACGGATAGTGATGCAGGGTGCTGCCAGCAAGGGAGTGATAGAATCGCTCCTGTATTCTGACGGTCGACATGGGATGTGCCCGCCGTTGGATCTTCAATTATCCTCCAAGGGCCAGAGAGCAGTCACGCGCATTTTTCTCGTCGATCACTCCAGCCAATCCACCGGTGACCAATCGGTCGCTGTGTAGGGAGGTCGCGGCAGTTGCAATCATGCGAGCCATGCAGGACTGGCTACGACTGTGTATAGAGGCGGATATGGACAGCAGTCAGAGTTCAGTCCAGCGGTCGTGGGTCCATCAGGTGCGGCGGCGGGGGTGCAACAGACTCGGGCGGCCAGCGGGCTTGCCATCAACGACACGCTGTGTAGAGAGAATCATTACTCGAGTTTCGACGATGCGGGCAACAAGTGACGGGGAGCGTGAAGCAGAAGGTGATGACTACGGAGATGGTGCGGGAGATGGAGACGACATGGATGACGTGGAACGCTGGAACGTGACACAGAGGACGAGCCGTCCTTGCTACCCGGTGCTCGAAACACAGGAGGTGGAGCACGAACGAGGGCCGGGAGGAGATGAGGAAAGGGAAACACGAGGGTGGTTGGTGCGGATGGAGGAGGCGGGATAAGTGGCGGGCGCACCTATTGGAGTCTGGACGAGTCCCTTGTCCTGGTGCGGTGCAAGAGGGATTACGACGAGGCGATGGCAGCCGCAGGGTCGAATTTTGCTAGAATGAAAAAAAAGGAATGGAAGTGGACGGACATCKCYAAAMGGATGTCCGCACAAGGGGTGRTGAAGGAGTGGGATGCGTRCATGAAGCGTTGGGAGAATGTGATTGGGTGGTACAGGAAAAATTTCGATAGGGCGAAGGACTCGGGTATGTAGTTTTTTGGACACTCACTCCTAAACAACGGGTTGACAAAGGATACAAGTTCTAGATGGACCAACGGTTGTATGATGTGATCGCTGCAATGCAGAGCAAAAGCCAAACAACCAATCCTTCGAATCTCGTCGACAGTGGGATGTCACAGCAACAAGGGGGTGGGGGGGTCGGAGGCGGAGGAACTTCCGCAAGTGACAACTGCGAAGGCGATGGCGGGGACGGCGGTTGATATGTCGGTGAAACCGTGGGTGGGAAGATGGCGAAGAGGAAGAGCGCACGGCAAAATGCTTTTGAAGCTGTGACGAACGTCATGCAGTCCCACTCGAAAGTCGTTGCCGGGACAGGGCGAGCAAACGGCAGTGCGATGTGCTGCAACGGCAGTGCGACATTATGGAGAGGGAGGTGAGAGTGCAGGAGACGCGGTGCCATGTTTGGGATTGCGGATAGCGGATGTTGTGTGATGTGCCGTTGAAAATAGCGCAAGCTCTTTGCAAGGATTAAGCGTGGCCTTCGCTGCGGGTATCTGGGTGATGGTGCACGAGGGGGGTGAAATGGCTGGGTCGAGGGGGTTTCATTTTAGGGTTGGTGGGGCGGCGGGGTGATGGTGCCATCATGGTGGTGGGGGCGGGGGTTAGTTTGATTTTTTGCGGGGTGTTGGACAAGGGGGGGGGGGGCGGGTCCGGGGAATTTGGTTGTGACGTCTGTCAGTGACGATCGGATGGATGTCAGTTATGCGAACCGCCAGTTGCGCACTCTGCGGATGTGCGAGAAGTGACACGACGACGTTTCGATCTTGTACTTCCACCAGAACGTTGGGGCCAACGTGCAACATCCGTTGTGTCACTCTCAGTTGTTGCGTTTGTTCGTGGTGTTGCTTTTTTATTGCTTTTATTTTACCTTTTTTTTTTCTCGTGACGACGGGTATCGTCCTATGCGATATAAGCTCGTCACGTGAAGGGGTTGTGGAGAGAGTTCTCTCGACACAAGCGGGTTTTGTTGCGTGGCGACGCTGAGTGGTGGCCCGTCACTTGCACGGATTGTGGAAGTTCATGCGATAGGTTTGTGGAGAGAGAGAGAGAGAGAGAGAGAGATCATCCACTTGCGGTGTCTGCCCGCCAACCATGTCGGCATGCGACAACAATGGACGTGCGAGTGTCCAGTAGGGGCCACAACGAAGCACGAACACCCCGACTGCAGGCGCGGGGCAAGTTCCAGGCCCCACAGCCAGAGGATCGGAGTCACCCCATCTACAATCGGAGCAGCGTCACCAACGTGGCAATGACACATACGGAAGGGCTAATGGTGGAAGGTGGTGGATGGGGTCCACACCCGACAGCACCGGACCAAACACAACAACGGCTGGGGCGGGGACCTGACAGTGGGTCCGCAGGGATTGGCAGTCATCGCTGCCACCTATGTACATGCTGAGTCGTTGACGTGTGTGCAGCTACAGCCCAACGGCTATCTCTGGTCTCCGCCGACCACTGATGATAATGGTGGTTCCGACAATAACAGCGGCTTTGGAGAATCCGACGATGAAGGCGATTCCTGAAGTGCGGTGAAGGGGGTGGATGTGGGCCACACCCGACAGCACCGGACCAAACACAACAACGGCTGGGGCGGGGACCTGACAGTGGGTCCGCAGGGATGGGCAGTCATCGCTGCCACCTATGTACATGCTGAGTCGTTAACGTGTGGGCAGCTACAGCCCAACGGCTATCTCTGGTCTCCGCCGACCACTGATGATAATGGTGGTTCCGACGACAACAGCGGCTTTGGAGAATCCGACGATGAAGGCGATTCCTGAAGTGCGGTGAAGGGGGTGGATGTGGGCCATGTGGCGACTATGTTGGAGGCTTTTTTTTTTTTTTTTGCACCGGTTTTACGTCTTCGTTTTCTCAGAGAGAGAGAGAGAGAGAGAGAGAGAGAGAGAGAGAAAGACGGTTGTGACACTGTATTTCTTTCTTAAGAAATCGAAGTCTGGAATGCTAATTGTAATGGAATTGCGGAGTTGCTTTCGTGATCGACGACATCGTGTCTTGTGTGCTTGTTGTCTCACCGTTTCCCGAACGTATGTGTGTGTGGTGCGTCCTCGGCTAAGGTTTCGTAAGGGGTCTGTCCCCCGTCGAGGTGCTTTTGCAAAGTTGTATGCAATTAGGGTTATGGTTGCCATGGTGTCGACAATCGAAAACCAATGTCTTTGGATAAATGCCAACGATTACTGTACAATCATTGAAAACATTTATATAATCATGAAAGAAACAACTTGAAATCCTCTTATTTTCCCCAGAGCTCAACAACTTCTTCTGAGTTGGAAGAAATTTCAATGCAGAAATAAAAGAATGATGACATTGTAATTCCAACATTTTATGTTTGCTCATAATGAAGGTGAAAGAAGTGGTCTATTCTTTTTGTCTTCAATCGCATTGTCGCCAACACCGAGGTAATGTTGGACTTGTCACTGACAAGGACAACAAATCGCACACATCATTGTTAACGACCTCTCACATTCCTAACCACCACGACTTCTGTTTCGGAAACCAATCTAGTATATAAATCAAGCAATGTGCATTTAATGGACAATCACATTTCATAAATCACGGAACAACTAAGCGGATACAACAACCACCTTCAAAAACGAATATTCATACTAAAAACACGTCTCAAACAAAATTCAGCATTCGTAGAGGCAGCGTCATGATACATTGGATCGGCGGATGGGCTCCGGGGATCGACACGGGAATGAGGGGAAGAAGGAGGAGGCAACATTGATTGCTTCCCGGATGTAGGAAGGATTGATTCTCTCTCTCTCTCTCTCTCTCTCTCTCTCTCTCTGTGTGTGTGTGTGTGTGTGTGTGTGTGTGTTACATGTTGCGCCTGCACACGAGGACCATTTTCCAGGCCCTGCGTCCTTCAGGCTAAAAGCCTGAATTTCAGGCCAAAAGCCTGAAATTTAGGGCCTACAGGCCCCGTGTCTGTTCAGCTCGTAGAGCTGGAAACAGGGGCCTACAGGCCCTGTGTCGTTTCAGACTAAAAACGGCATGAGCATTTTTAGCCTGAAACTGAGGGCCATTTTTGGGTCCTCATCAGACTGACCCACCCCGAAACTCAGGCACCAAACCAGGGTTTTAGGAACAGACTATTTTTGGCCTGTTCCCCCGACAGCCTCAGCATTGAGCTGCAGCGTCAGGCCCTGGCCCAGTTCGGCATTGGCAAGAGCAGCCTCCTGGACTGCCCGCCCTACAACTGCAGGCAGTCGGAGGCAGCCAGGAGGCAGGCCGAGATAGTACATAGGGACTTCCCATGCACTTCACGGGCAGGCAGGAGGCAGTCAGTAGTCTTCCGGATTCGCCAACAGCACTCTGGAGGAGCGTTGCAAGGGTAGTTGTAGCGTTAGCAGTAGTCTTCAGCGCTGGGCGCCATAGCTAGAGTAGCACTAGAGAGAGAGAGAGATTGGGCGAAGGCCAGGGATACTTACCTGCAGCACCGTTGCTCCAGCTTCAATTCCGAGGTACCTGCAGCACAGCGCCATCTTCACAGGTTAGTACCTGACATATAAGAGAGAGAGAGAGAGAGAGAGAGAGAGAGAGAGAGAGAGAGAGAGAGAAAGAGAGAGAGAGAGAGAGAGAGAGTTCTTCTTCTTCCTCTTCTCAGTCCACCATCTCCCTCTCACCCTCTCAATATCTGGCTTCACTGCATCAGCACACTATTAGGAAGAGGAGAGAGAGCTTGGTGACATGTGGATCCAGACTCGACATTGGACTTCAGACATTTTGATGAGGGATTATTTGGGACTCGTAACGAGACTTGGTGTTGACGACTTTCCCATCTCTTCCCTCCTCTTCGTCTCATCCCCTCCTCTTCGTATGTGCATGGCTGGGCCTGGTGCCTCTTCCTGTGTATAGCGCCAGGCCTCTTCACACCTGGCGATGAGCATGATGTATGTTTAGTGTGCATTGTGACATTGATTGGGCCAGTCATTAGCATTCTAGCATTCTGCTTCGCTATCTTGTGCTACGTGAATGAGGTCAATCCCGGTCAGGTCAGGACTTGTAAGTCTTCCCTGCGTTGTAAAGTACCATTTTGTATGTACCGAAATACACATTGCTTGTTGAGATTCCACTTGCATTGTATTGTCCATTTAGTCCTTTTCATCACATTGCGGATCCTCGGTTATTATGTACATCGCCCAACTGGGCATGTAACACTCTCTCTCTCTCTCTCTCTCTCTCTCT
>BFEA01000001.1:2750768-2764124 GCA_003427395.1 Chara braunii
AGAGAGAGAGAGAGAGAGAGAGAGAGAGAGAGAGAGAGAGAGAGAGAGAGAGAGAGAGAGAGAGAGGTTGATGACGACCAGCAACACGGAGTGCGCTTCACGACGAACAGCAACAGGGCGCTTTCCAAACAGCATCGAATCAAGCGAACGAACGAACGAACGAACGACAGTGGATTTCTGACACGCCAGTACGTGATAACGCGGCTTGACAACTTGCGCAGGTCACGGGCAGCTTAGGGGACTCGGTTTGCCCGTTGGGAAGCCCCTGAACAGAACGGCCCGACAACGGGCAGCCTTCCGGAACTGGTTGACCCGTTGGGCTGTTTCTCCCCGATGGCCGAACAGGTTCGATCGCGGCCGTCGGCCTCTGCCAGATCGATGGTCCAGTTGGGCGCGGTTTGGTCTTACACGCGCCTGACGGCCGAGATCTTAGATTTATTACATGGTGCGGACTATCCAGGCCGTGAGCCTGTAGGACTGACGATGGCCTGTAGGGATAGTAGTGTAGGGATGTTGATTTGCTTGAAAATGTTCTGGCCTCGGCCTCAGTCACTGGGGCGTTGGATGAAAAAAAAAAAAGAAAAAGATGTACGGCTTTGGAGAGGAAACTCATAGCCATACCAACTCTCGAAAATCGGTGTCAGAAAAATTTTCGAGAGTGGCCAGAACGTGGGTTTCAGGAGTGCTCGCCAACTGTGGTCCTTGCCCGGCCTGCAAAGTTGCCTCTTTCGGGAGTGCTCGCCAACTGTGGTCCTTGCCCGGCCTGCAAAGTTGCCTCTTTCGAGAGTGGTCGAAGGCACCTCCGATTTTGGCCCGAATTTCGAGTGTGCCGCGACGGACAACCATCTGCGGCCAGCGTTTTGTCGTGTTTGGTTCGAGAGACTCTCGAACCGAGGCCTCTGTCCACTACTCACCACATGCACAAAAGACAAAACATCATGCACAAAAGACAAAAAATATGGCGGTGTATCTTTCCATGGTCTAGGAGAAGATTCATTCTCATTTTGCACATTTGGTGAGTAGTGGAGCAAGGCCCTTGCACCGCCACACTGCGCTCTCGAAAAACGTAGCTCTTCTCCGACACAGTGGAGAGCGCCCCCTTCGAGAGCGCAGTGCGGCGATCAGGCCTCTCGAACCGTTTTTCGTTATTTCCCGAGTTCGAGAGCGCTCTCGAACATTTTCCCGTTTTCGGGATAGGTATGGCGAGGCCCTATCTATGCATAATTCGTTCTTGTAGTCGGTAATCCATGCCGTACTTCTGCTCAGATAGCATATCAGAGTCAGTCTAACCACACTATAATAAGGGCGACTCATCATCAAAGGTATTCACCACCTTTTTCGCCGGACGGTTCATGTACCCTGAAACCTCTCTTATAGATGGTGGTGAGCTGGCTTCTTGCCAACTTGCCTTCTTCTTCCACTCAAATCATGCGTCTCTCTCTACCCTCTTTTTTCCCGGCCTCTAGCCCTCTCTCACACCTTAACTCTGATGTGACCCTCCTTTACTCTCCCTTTCTCTCTCTCTCTCTCTCTCTCTCTCTCTCTCTCACACACACACACACACACACACACACACACACACATCCCGACACTGGGTGCTTAACCAATAGCTCGATCAGCCGAATCATCGATTGTCCCGATCTACGGATTCGATTGCTTGGTTGGGAGTTTGGCATACGAGAGGTATAGAGCCTGGTCCAAGGACATTGAGATATGCATTAATATGGCTGTGGTTCCTGATGGCCATATGTCGCCTGATGGCCATATGTCGCCTGATGGCCATATGTCGCCATCGTTTTCTCTTCTCTTTCAAATTTTAAAATTTCATTTGATGGTGGGTCGACGGGAGAAGATGGAGGAGAAGGGGCGGAGATTTTGTGGGGGTAGGGGGGCGGGGGGGACCACAGAGAAGGGGAATGATGCTGGAGTCTTGGTGGAACGGAAGCCGGAGAGAGATTGTGGGGTTGGGGGGAGGAGCGAGGGAGGAGCGGTGGGGAGAGAGGGGAGTGGGATCTCCCGCGATAGCGTGGTTCTAGGTTCGTCAGCTGAGTTGGGTACACGTCATGCCAGGTCAGTAGGGAAGGACAAGCCAGATCATATACCTTATCTGCTCCTGATTGGCTGGCTGGTTCTTGTTGCCTGTGGTCTTCGCAATGATATTAAGCGTGGATTCGTATGTCGAGGACAATCTTCTCCCGGAGCTGGTTGGAGCCAGAGGAGGAGGAGGAGGTGGTTTTCCGTCTGTCGATGATCTGCTGCTGAAGCTTGTTGGGGGCGGGAGATTCCCGAAGGAAATGACGGAAGATGCTGTCGGTCGGGGCCGGCGTTGCCTCGTTTGGAAAACACCCCCTGCCAGCAACCCTGGATGAGACTTGGACGTAGCAGTCGCCATCACCGGTACGGACGCTGATCTACCAGATCGACTCACCAACCGATCAGTTGGCAGTGGGCTCACCAGAGCCGTTGATGGACCTGCGCTCTGGGCTTCGTTTGGCGTCCAGTCCGAGACACCCCCCCTTCCCCCAATTCTAGGCTTCTTGCTGTCATTTGTATTTGATTGCAGTTCCTTGTCCACCGCCTCCTCCACCATTGCTCCTCCTCCTTCCGTGCTGGTGGACAGACGAAATTGCTGAGGTGATGAGGGGTCTGACGCCGCGGGAGAAGACGAAGAACCTGGCCTCCGATGGTCGCGCGCACGGAAATAAGACGAAAAACTGGTCACCGGACTCTCCGATCCTGTGCCGACAACCCCCTGACTTCCTAGCGCAGACATGCGCCGCCTTCGTATCCCGCCGTGCATTCCGCTTCCGCCACCGCTACTGCCAGTGGTATTACTGTTATCGTTGTTGCTGTTATTGTTCGTCTGTTTGATGGCAGCAGTAGCATCACCACCTCCGTCGAGCCGATCGTTGTTGACGCGAACGTCGTCAGTCCGAGCTTGAGAAGGCATTCTCGCGCGCTGCTCCTGCTGCGGGGCCATAATGGGTAAACTTCCCCACGACAGGCCACGTGGCAGAGATGGCCCGCTAGGTGCAGTCACGCTCTGCCGCGCAGGAATCCCCGGCTGCGCAGGCCCGCCAACAGCTGTAACAGGAGCGGACAAGCTTTGTCTTGCCGCGTAGAGAGCCTGCGGGGCCGCATTGCGCCCACCTCTTTCTGGTCGTTCTTCGGAGACTGGCGGCCCTTCATCTCCCCCTTCCTCCGCCTGATCTCTGTTCTCTGCACCAGCCATACCCTTCCCCATGGAGCGGCTCACACGCCGGCATCTCTTTGCAACAGCAGGCAGCACAGGCGACGTCCGCAACAAGTCCTCCGTCGTCGGCACTGCTGACAGGGCATCTATGTCGAATTTTCCCGCCGAGACTACTACGAGACTGCTGCCGTCATCATAATCCGGGTGATCGTTTACATGAGTCTGACCGCTTGTTTCTAGTCCCACCACCCTTGGCGATCGCTGAGGAGCGGCAGCAGCATCGGCAGTAGGAAGAGGAGGAGGGGGAGGAGAAGGAGGAGATGAAGGAGAACTGCCTCTGGCCGTTGCGTGCTGACTCTCCCTTCGCGCCACTGCGCTTGTCAACCATTGCTGATCAGCGAGACCTCCTCCGGTCGTAGTCCCCTCAGAGTCCAGAAACGACGGAGGCGGAGCGTGTTCGACGGCATTACCATCTTGGCGCCAGGAAGGACTGCTCGCCTGTGATGCTAACTGTGGAAGAGGGAGAGTGGGTACCAATCCCGGACTAGCAGGGAGAGCAGGAGTGGTGGGAGGATGTCTTGGCGGCGATAATGGCTGCGGCTGCTGGGGATACAGCTGACGTGTGTCGGCGGAGACACGTCGGGGCCGGGGGGCGAGCGGGATGCCCTGCAGCCGGGATCTCGGTGTCGTCTGCCGAGGGCTGACTGCTCGGACGATAACCGCGTCGCCTGTGCCTCCTTGTTCGCTGTCGGAAAGCAAAACCTCGCCGCTGTCTGTTCTATTCCCGCCACTTCTTTCGTCATTTCCCAGGGGTTCTCCTGGCAAACTCGCTACGGTCGCTGAGTGCGGAGGTAATGGGCGGGATTCCAGCGCCGGCGGCACAGGCGCAGTCTCAGGACGTTCTCCACCGCTGGACCCACCCGTGGAATCTGACGGCGACGGCGGCCTTTCGCGCTCTAGGGGGGAGGTTACGGGGTCATCGACCTCCCCTGACATGTCCCCTGACTGCCGCAGATGCAGAAAGGACCGTCGATGCTGTCCCCATCATCGCTCGGCCGCCCAGCAGTACCACATAAGACCCGTAGCATTCTTTTCTGCACTCACACGAGCCTGGTCACACTGCCGACCGATACACGTCATCACCTTGCTGACTCAATTTTGAGAACCAGTTGATCGTCAGTGTCGCTCCCGGGGTCATACTACCAGCATCACGACGGATGCAGTGGATACGGACGCCGCTGGTTAGCAGATTACCTGAATGAATGATTCTTTCTTCTTTTCCAGGTAACAGAGTTATTCTATTCAAATGCGCGCAGGATTGGAACTCAGGTCAACTTCTCAACAGTTACATGGGTGTACCATTCAGCCAATTGGCTGGGTGAACGATTCACGATTCTTGATCCCACGTGTCTCTGTCGTGCGCGCTGATGATCTCTGGCCCATCCTTGGTCGCCACGTATCCGTATGGCAGCTATCCTTCACGTGTTGAATGAACAATTCTTGATCTTACGTCTACATACGCACGAGATTGGGAATGGTACCTGACATAGTCAGGGCGCGACCGGCATTTCTTTCCTTCCAAGGAACGAGAGAACGAGGAGGACAGAGAGGATTTCCCGTAAATGGAGGCGATTGCATATGGGAGAGAAAACAACTGGCGCGGTCGCGCGAGAGCCTGGGTTGTTGCTCGGGCCGCAACGGCAACTCAACCACATATTGCTTGCTATCTGATGTACACGTGGCGTTACCACTAATGACCACGTCCCACCACCACCACACTTAGTTTCACTTGATGCAACAAGGGTGCGTCCATCCACTTGATACTGGCAACGGAGTGCTGCTGGGAGACGTTCCTGCCATGCGAATGGTCGTGTCAGGGACAAATGGTCCCTAACGGTAATGTCTACCGGTAGGACAAGCGGTGCTAAAGGGTCGTGCGTAGGACGGGGGGTGCCAAATGGTCGTGCCTGGGACAAACGGGATCAGAGGGCCGTGCCTGGGACAAGCGGGATCAGACGGCCGTGCCAGGGACAAACGGGATCAGAGGGCCGTGCCTGGGACAAGNGCCGTGCCTGGGACAAGCGGGATCAGACGGCCGTGCCAGGGACAAACGGGATCAGAGGGCCGTGCCTGGGACAAGCGGGATCAGACGGCCGTGCCTGGGACATGTGTTACCTAGTCGTCGCGCGTGGGACAAGTGGTGGCAAACGACGGTGCGTGGGACAAGTGTGTGCCAAACGGCCGTCCCTGGAGCAACGGTCGTGCCTGGTGCAACCGGTGCCAAACGGTCGTGCCTGGGACAAGCGGTGGTGCTAAACGATCGGGGTTGGGACACATGGTGCGAAGCGGTTCCGCCGCGAAGTTGGTAGCCAATGAGCTGAGTGCAGGGGGAAAAGAGCCCTTAGGGCGTACTCATACTCCAACTGGCTTATGGCCATATCTGACCATAATTTCGGCTAGATGCAGTGGAAATAGTACTACCTAGGCAGCATGAGAATGCTGCTCGTGCGTGGTGCCGTTGTATTGCTCCCCCCTGTTACAGCAGTGTGCTATATGGTGTGTGTGTGTTTTGTCATGTTCGCTCGACACAACTCCACAAAGAAAAGAGAATGACTGTGCAAGACTTCGTCGGAGTTTCACCGACTCATCAGGAGGTTTGTGTGTGCGTGTGTGTGTGCGCGTGTGTGCGCGTGTGTGTGCGTGTGTGTGCGTGTGTGTGTTGTGATGCTCGCTCTTCACAACTTCACGAAGGTGAAACGAGCGCTAAGCTTGGGGTGCGAGAGAGAGAGAGAGAGGCTATATGATATGAAACGTACGGCAGGGGATGCATAGCTTCTCGAAGGAACGAGCGCTAATAAGACATCGTAGGAGCAGGCTATTTATAGCACTTGGGTATTCTTCGTCGGGGCAATCGGACCGTGATTAGAGGCGAACAAGAGATCAATCACCTTTCTGACTCTAGCTTCTAGCTGGTCGCGTTGTAGACTCTTTCTGTATCTCGTTCCTTTTCCAGCGAAGATGCCGTGCAAGTGCGGACACCCCGGGTGCGCGCCCAGCGACTGCAAGAAATGGAGTGACTAAGCTGCCGGACACCATCGCCATCGCTACGGATAAGTGAGGGGGCAAGGCGATGGGGACGGGGCGAAGTCGGGGCCATCACAGCAAAAGGATATTGACTGAACTGCCTCGTGCAGTTGTTTTTGCTGCCGGGTGCCCATCAGCTATGGCGATGGCGATGCGACGAGGATGAAGATGAAGATGAAGATGGCACGCCTGCTGCATTCTCCGCTAATGTGCCCATCGCCATGGCGATGTTGATGGGACGGCTGAGTTCCTCTCCGATGCGCGCCGAGCTGGTTAGGACTATATCGGTAATGTCGACGACTTGGAATTGGCGCCGGCACTGCTATCAGGAGCTCTGGAATTGGGAGCTTCATCAACTCGGCGCGCAGTTACCCTCGCGGCTCGCAGATGCGGTTGCTGGAACGAGCACTGACTTTGGTCTCTGCAATGAAGGCACCATAGCGTCTTGAATTGAAGGCGGCCTTTCCTTGATTGAGGAGCCGTTGATCTGCGTAGTGGTGAGCGCAAGTCGATCTGTTCTTGCTTGCCTAGGGGTCAACGGTGCTTCATAGCGGTTTCGATTGTGATCCTGGTTCTATTTGTGCTGGCTCTTGTCCTCTTCTGGTTCTGGTTCTGGTCCTAGTCTTACTGATTCTTGTCCCGGTCCCAGTCCACCTAAGCCCCAGTGTGCGTGGAGCAACGGTGTTGTCCTCCAGCTCGGTATTTTCATCTCGCAGCCGTTGCAGTGGGATGAAGGAGAATTTGTCCACATCCTGAACACCAATTGGTTAAAAAACAAAACAAAAAAAAAAAACCTTGAAGGAAAAGGGGACGAGCTGCGACTCGAGGATCCGAGAAGACGATGAGGGTTCGTTGGATGTTGCTTTTCGCAACAGCTGCAACGATCCTGATGAACACGACCATTCTGCTTTGGAAAGTGGAATGGCTGGTCAAACACTCCAGTGACGTGTCATCATCTGCAGCTTCGCAATCGCGGCCACCACAAATCGGGCATGACAACGTTGTCGACAGGGCGGCATTTTTTATTAGCACGGGAGAACCGCAGGATGAACACGATGGACGTGGGTGGTTTGGGCAAACGGAGGAGAAGGAAGAGGAGCAGCAGCTGGAGGAGGAGAAGGTATTAGAGGGACCTGATAGCCAAGAATCGGACGAGGCTCTCAGCACATCTAGCTACTACTTCGATTTTGACGTGAAGCTGACCGGGAGACCGATTCCGGAAAAGTATCCATTAGAACTTCCAGTCATAACGTCATTTGCATCGTCAGATCTTATGGATACTGTTCGAAATTTTGTCGGCTCTGTTCACCACTGGCACCCCGAAGTGACAGTCCATCTTTACCAGATCAGCGAGCTCACGGTCCGCGAGAAATCAGAGATATCTACGTGGAGCAAAGTTGAGCTGTTCCCGGCAACAGACGTCCTTCTCACCCTTTCCAATGACCGATCAATTCCTTCCTCCAAAGGTATATTGCACAAACTTCGCCATAGCCTCCTGTCCTCCCCCTCCTCGCCATCCTCCTCTTCCTCCTCAGATCCTAGGATCTCGACAGTGGTGAGCGCTGCTTCGGCAAAAGGCACTGTTGTGTTGGGTGATAATTCCTCTTCACTGCTGAATGAGCACTTAGTTATAGGGATTGAGTCAAAAGTTGGCACGTCTTCCCGGCCAATTGAGCAAAATGCCGTGTCATTGGGATTGGACCTCGGGGCAACCACCGCTGCACTGAACTCAATCCACAATCCACGTCCAGAGTCGGGTAAGCTTCAAGAGGGACCACATGGTCTGACGGAACGACAACCTTCTTCTTCTTCAGCTAGTAAGCTAGAAAGGGGAGGAAGCCATAGCGGAGAAGGGGGCTCGAACGCACTTGGGGAAGGAACAGAACACAACAGGTACACACATGATGACCTCGCCTCGATTGCGATTTCTTCTGGTTTTTCGAATGGCACACCTCTTTCTCAATATGATGATGATGAGGAGGAGGAGGAGGAGGGGCAAAGGGAGGACGATGGGCAGGGGGAGGAGGTGGTGAACAGGAAGCAAATGTCTGTTGCACAGTCCGGAACAGCTGACGTCCTGCTGTTGGGCTCAGATAGAGGGGCAGCGACGAGCGAGCTTAACGAGCATGCTAGATTAAGTGTAAGTTCGGCCGAGAAGTTGCATCGGCTTCCAACAGGCAGAACTGCTGATCTAGCTGCTCTTTCCGTAGCTGTGGATCAGGTACTCGGATGGATTCCCTTAGCCTTATACCATGCGTGCTCAACGCTACCATCGAGTAAACCAGCTTGCCTATTTCTGGACCCCTCGACGTACATAGATGGATGGATTGACAATGTATTCAAGGCTCTAATGAGGGACGGGTCGTATTTCCTATGCCGGGAGGATGATCACTCCACTACTCCCAACAATTTGGACGCGAGGAGCAGGAGCAGGGGATGTTTCGTTGGTGTTCAAGGCTTTGTCAAGGGCATGAAGCCGTTCGAGAACCTTCTGTCCAAGCATGTCCAATGTGCGTTGCAAGAAGATTGCAGTGAGAGCAACAGCAGGAGGAAGACCAGCAACACCACAGGGTCCCTCGTGGCACATGCATTACTAGGAAATGGAAATGGTGGCAATGTTGGCATTCACAACCATAACAATGATGATCATGATGACGACGACGATAGTGATCACCGCCAGAAGTGGACGGAACAGGAGATGTTGATGGAGGAGGGCCATGCCACCCCAACCCCAAACCCAACCCCTGACAACTGGTGGGGTGTTTCCCCGGACAGTGAACTGAGTGTTTCATGCCATGCTAGATCTCAGGCTTCCATCACGATTGCCAACAGCGACAGGCACTCCATACTACTAGCTGAGAAGGACGAACGTGCTCGTCGCCCCGCTCTGCAAATGCACAAGGACCATCGGCAGCTACAGACACACCACGAGTTTCACGCAAGAACCGTGATTGGCTATGGTCAGGAAGTCGGTAGCAGTCTTGAGCTTGCTGATGAGGAGGATTGGGACGGTGATCTGGATGAATTGGAAGGGGGAACGACAGCTGGGACAACCGGTAGACGCCACGTGCCGGGGAACAGCATGCTATCTCCACCGTCTGTGACGGGCCAAGGGAGCCATCTCCCCCTCTTTTCTTACTCTTGCAGCCTCGTACTCAGAGAAGATGTGCCCGGAGAAATCGACTACCAGTCTCCGTTGCCTGATCGCATTAATCTGGGGTCGGTACCTGTGGATAAAATCATTCATTTAGCTGTCGGGATCGCGTCCACAACATGGGGGTCCCATTTGGTTAGCGCGGACTCTCTGCCACTTCTAAACATCTTGCTGCCGTCTCTTCTTGCCAACGTCGACCGCAACTCTGACCGGTACCTGTACGTGCTTTACCTCGGCTATGATGTTGCAGATGCTGTGTTCGGAGATCAGCAGAACATGCTTCTCCTGCGCGCACGCGTCAATGCTCTTATACAAGGCTATCCTGTGGCCTTCAAGACTGTTCGGTTTCCCTGCTCAAACAGACCAACGTTTGTGTGGAACGGGCTGTTTGGAATAGCTATGGAGGAAGGAGCAGACTACTTCTTCCAGGCCCACGATGACACGGAGTTTACCCTGCCCAGAGTTCCGGATTGGCAGTGGGCGGATGCTCTTGTGAGGGCCCTAAGGTCAAACCCCTTGTGGGAGAACCTGGGGGTCGCAGGCCCTTTTGATGTCCGCTCCCCGAGGGCCATCTCGCATTGCTTCGTTCATCGAACCCATATGGACATTTTCGGCGGTCTATTTCCCACCTCCCTGGGGAACAAGGAGCATGAAGAGTGGGTCAGCAGAGTGTACGGCTACAAAAATACCTTCCTACTCAGGCAATTGCCCGTGAACAACTGGGAGAAATTCTCGGGGAGAGCACAGCAATGCGGAAAGTTGGTACGGGTGCGTAGGATACAGAGAGAGATCAGAAAAAGTGCGGACAAGATTAGGGCGTGGGTCTATCACCAAGTGGGGCGATACCATCAGGGAGGGGAGGAAATAGGCCACCTTTTCGTGAGCTTATAGTCCAAGGTGGCCGTACCCGGAGGCGCTGCATATCAGATGGCTCCCGCCAGTGGCCCTGGTGAGAGTCTTGGAAGTGAAAACGACACTCTTCGGTATACCAATGGAGAATGACGAGGGGCTGATGGACCCAGCCGTGGATAAGCTGGCCAGATGGAACCGCAAACGCACCTCTCTACTAGGGCCGGCCTTGTTGATCAATAGTGTGGTGCTGGCTTCTATCTGCTAGTATCTGGTACAAGTCCATGTTGTTCGCAGCCCGTCAGGGTTGCGTTTTTTCCCCTTGAGACATTTCAACGTCTTTGAAATTTTGTACGTCGGTGGACGTTCGGGAGGGTAGGGTAGGCATTTTGAGGTTTCGGGGCTTAGCAAGGGGCGGGGCATGCGAAGGACCAGTAGCTGCCCGTAGGAGGCCACCGAGGTCGGTACTTAGTTTTGAACATTCCAAAATAGAAGCGGTGTGGGTCCACTTTTCTCCAATGGAAGAGCAGTTCGGATAGAACATATGTGCGATGTGTTCGGATACATGTACCCTTTCTACTCGAATTTCGAAAAGGAAAAACTATTGTGTTCCAATTGCATATTACGCCACTGACATGGTGCATGCTGTAGGGCTCTCCCTCTCTCTCTCTTACACACACACACACACACACGCACACACACACACACACACACACACACACGCGCGCGCACACACACACACACACACACACACACACACACACATTTTGTTGTCTAGTGGTGGGGAGCGGTGTCGAGCGCATCGGCCCCCTCGTGAGCGAGGGCCCTCCCGGCTATGTCACACAGGAGTTATAACCAAACAAAATTAAGAGACAACTTAGGACGACGCATAAGTAATCCCGCGAACCGCCGAGACGGACGCGATTGCATTGTCCCTTCGTCGCTCTAGCCGGGTGCGCTTGTGGCGCCAGCCCTCCCACGCGTTGGTGGCACCTAATATGGTCACCCAGCAGGGTACTAGATTCAGCCTCCCCTTTCCCTGAAAGCGCGAGGAGGCGACTGCTCCTAGCTTCAAGACCCCCTACCCTCTAGGAAGTGGTTTAGAAACCCCTTCCCCTCGCCCGAACACATTGTTCAGGACTCAGAAGTTAGGCTGGCTACACCGCAACAACATGGTATCCCCCCGCATAAACGGTCCGCTCCGAGTCGATAACAGGGTCGGTCCCTAAGGCAACGAACCCCCACCTCGGATGCCTCCTAGAGAGAAGAAGCCTAGACCCTAGGTGCAGACGACCGCTCTATGCCTTCTCGGCTAAGGGGCGACTTAGACGAATTGAGAAGAGAAAAAGGTAAGATATTTTGGACGGGCATAGAAGGATAGTGGTCGTCCGAGATAGAACGGGGAAATCCTTGGGAAGATACTAAGGTGTTTCCTTGTCTTCTTTCCTTTTAATTTTCCCACGGCCGGGTGAATTTTCCCACGGCCTTAATTCTTCCGGCACCCGTCCGTTCGCACTCCCGTTATTATTTTTGTTCCTCCTCTTTTCTGTCACATGCATTCAAGTTGAGTGGGAGAGAGGTAAGCATCCCCATTATTATCTCGAGCAAACAATGTTGATTCCTTCTCGCATGCATCCCCCAACCTACCTGCACAATCAAGAAAAGAAACAATCAAGAGATTCATCAATCCCTCAAACAAGTCAGCCCTTTCTCCACACGAATGACATCACACTCTCACTCTACCCTTTCCCCTGAATTCAAATCAAGGTCATGCAAGGTGTGGGTTCACGCGGGTGTGCAACCGAGCTGAGTCGAACTGACCTTGAGTGAATTTCTTGAAGGCTCACTCAAGAAAGCCAAGTATTTGCTGAAAAAAGTTCGGCCGTAAAACTCTCGTTGTGGCCACTCACAAGGATGGGTCACACCCTCCTTCAACCGCCACCTCTGATTCAGGCGCCGCTCACCAACACAGAAGCGAGCCCGCCGTTGAGGAGGGCGTCACACTCTCAAATCCCACAGTCTCAATGTCACACCTTCCACCAAAGACAACACCGATTCAACCCACCAAATACCAAGTCAGGCCACCACCTGCCTGCCGCAATACTTGGTGGTCTCGGACCCAATCCCCGCTTACTCAGTGTGCCGCAAAAAAATAACAGCGGCCTTAACAGTCCTTACGAGTACTGCGTGCCGCAACGTCCTCAACAAGACGATCGCCACACTCTTTTTATTACAAAGTGCACTTCCACCTTAGCGGTATCGTCCCTGCGGCAACGTCCAACCTCCCTTCTCGCAGTCCTGTGCAAAATACTATTGCCACACAATCCAGTAGCACCCGCGCCGTACCGCCAAGAAAATCGGTGTTGCCGCTGCAAGAATTCGGCAGTGYTTCCSCTGTAYCGCCAAGAAACCCAGYGCTGCCGCCGCACAATTTCGGCAGCGCTTYCGCCGTACCGCCAAGAAACCAGCGCTACCGCCGCACCGTTTCGGCAGCGCTTCCGCCGTACCGCCCAATCCARCAGCAGTCTCAAGGCTACGGCTTCCCCACAGCCCGCAAYACAGCAYGGAAGGTGGGGCAAGAAGCTCCTAGCCTTTAGCTATGGYTGCCTCCTCCTTCCTCCAAGTGCTACTGCAGACCTCCAGCACTTCGCCTCATCACACCAGCAGCCAGYCAGCCAGCATCTACTCAAGTAGAATGCCSCAGCAGTATTGCCACAAGTGTGAGGCTGYTGGGTGGCAGGCTAGCTTTTATAGTTGGCTGAAGGCTGAGGGCAGCTACTTTGCCCCCAGCCAAATCTCGGAAYAGAGCCTGGCCCTGGATCAAGATCGTGATCAARGGCYAGAAAAACTTGATATTYCCYTAGGRGAACCAAGTCMTAAACCTTGGCRGYGCATCTRGCCTTCACCCGCGGCYARACGCAGCCCCGAAACGGTTGTACCAAGCCTTTTTCAAGCAGCAGACTGTTGAAACCAACAGTCTGCTATCTATCCATAGTCCAGATGCTTCTAAACTTGCATATGGTCCGAGGCCGCGGCTAGATCCGCGGCCGTTTCCCTCTTTTTTTTTTTCTAGCTT
>BFEA01000001.1:2783471-2796944 GCA_003427395.1 Chara braunii
ACACACACACACACACACACACACACACACACACACACACACACAGTCACTTACTTTCGAAGTTCCCGTTCGACAAGGTTCGTCCGATTCCGCTTCCACCAGGGCTGGGCAATCTATCAGCCCTAGTGCCTATCACTGCTGTTCGGTCCAAGTTGCCTGCCCGTTGGTAGGGCAATGGTCCTGAGTGCTGGTCACACTGAGGTAGAATAGTGGGATAAGGGGTGCGCTAGGAGTATTGACGTGAGGATAGGTTGGGAGGTGGTCTCATATTCCAGGACACCCACGGCTCACAGTTCCAGGTGATCACTGTGCACACACTGATTGGCCTCTACAACACCCTGGAGCATGGTCCCACTAGCAACGGGATAGGATAGAAAAGAGTTTGTGTGGCAGTTGAGTGACCCAAATCTTGTCGTGCAGTACGCGTGATCCCACGGTCAGTATTTTACATATATTACCCGAAAAAGTAAGGAGATTTTGGTTCCCCTCCTCCTCTCCTTAACACTGGGCTTGGTGCAAAGGAAGCTTCCCGCCAAAATCTTTTCAATGCGTTGGGGGTATGGCCAACCCCAAAAGAGAGTGGGGTCGGCCATAGGCCCACTGGATAGAAGATTTTCAATACTTTGCTTGTTGTTGTGCAATTATCTCATTGGGCGGGGCCCTCCTTTAATCACGGAGTATATGGAGGGCATCAAGATCACCGCTGACAGAAGTTGATTTTATTCCAGAAAATGTGGCAGTTACTTTGTTCACTGTTGTTGTGACCACCAGTTTGATAGCTGGGAAACACTCTACCGTGATTGCAGTTGGGAGGTCTCTGTTTCTTTTTTTTTTTTTTGCCATCCTCGTGTTTTCTCAGCCAATAATTCGTAATGAACCTGTCAGCCCGCTGCCACTCAGTGTCACACTGGATCGGCTTCACTCCTATCCGACTGCTAAGGGGACCATGCTCCTGGACTTTATGGTTAGAGGTTAAAAAAAAAAAAAAAAAAAAAAAAAATCGACGGGATTCAAGGGGATTCAAGGGGATTCAACGAGATTCAACGAGGATTCAACTGGTATTCAACGGGATTCAACGGGATGGAAAAAAAAAATTTGCTCCACGCGCGTCCAGCGACATGTCGGAGGCCTAATGCGCCCTCCCCGTTGAACAGTACTCAACAGGGAGGGTCCGTTGTACTATTCAACGGGGATTGAACGGGGCCCCGAGGGCTATTCAACGGGTATAACGACGTTGAAACTTTTTCGTTGCACGTTGAATAGACACATAGCGCGCCGCGCCGCGACCCGATAATAACGAGAAGTAGATCGGTAGGTTGAAAGGTCGCCGACATGAATGCCAATCTGGTGCCAAATGCTGGAGGAGTCCCCGCCCCTCGAGCACGTGCACCAACGACCCCGCCTGATTTATACCTCTTTGACCCTGCACATCACCTCATCGGAGTCTGGCTACTACAGTGCTAGCCACGCTGCGCGCGCAACAGTACGACTATGACAAGGCCAGGATCAACATCCCCGCTAGATTGGGAGGGGATGCGCACCACTGGTTTACCATTTACGTATGGGTCAATCTCCCGACCTTCGAAAGGGACTTCCTAAACCAGTTTGATTACATCCACCCTGAGCAAGTTGTCTTCATGATTAAGGATCGAGTCCAGAAACCCCTTGAATCCGTCGCTGAATACCGAAGCAGGTTCTATAGGTTGTTTGTTAAGTGAGAACTGGGCGAAAATGTCGAGAGGAATTCATTTATTGATGGGCTTTGAAGTCGCACAATGAGGGTCAAACTGCGACAACAGTTCTCCCCCATCAACCACACCATGCAGCAAATCATGGATGTTGCAAAAGAGATGGAGAGAAAGTTCGTTGCTAGCTCCCTAGAAGGGGAGGACCACGCCAAGGAAGGGGACTTTTCATAATTAGCCAAAGCGAAGGTCGAATTAGCGGCGCTCCAAAACAAATTTGAGAACATGGTCTTTGTCTCCGGGCCCGTCACTTACCTAAGAACGATACCTGACACAACCATGCGGCTGGTCGTGATTGTCGCCCCTACACCTCCCCCGGAACCTCCCGTGAAACCAAGTGAGCCAAACGCAATACTGGAGTTGACCCGAACGTTAGTTAGCCTGATGCAAGAGAGCAAGAAGGAATAGCGTGAGCACGATGCGCGGATAGAGTCTATGATGAGATCGATGCGCCCTATTGTTGTTCGAGCTGCACCCATGGCACAGGCAGCAGCCCCCACTCAGGTGGTGGGCGGCGCGGTGGCGAATCTAGACGTCTGCTACATGTGTAACGAGCCTGATCACCTAGCCAGGGACTGCCCCAACCGACCAGCTCGAGTACGGGTAGGGGTTGCCCCTGTGGCAGCATCACCAGTAGCCAACGGGCCAGGAAGAGTAGGCACGGTGATTGAAGAAACGGAGGGAGGGGGAAGCATGATGATTACCACCGAGGAAGCTGCGGAACTGATCCCGCTTGATCAATACATCTCGCTCGGTTACGCAGGGATGGGAATGATTGGAACCATCCGACCAGCGAACGAACAACGGGAAATAGTGGAATGGAGACCATCTCCCGGAGAAATGGAATCTGACGGCCCTACCTTCATTACGGGAGAAATTGATGTCCTGAACATCATCCGAGCTCTGGATCATCGAATCCCCCTGCCCATCGGACACCTATTGTCTATATCAGAGCAAGTGAATGAACGAATGTTGCAACATTTCAAGACAAACCGAAAACGGTTCGTCCTTGCTAAGCAATCAGCCACCAAAGGGAAAGCCCCCGCTTGTGAAGGCAAACCCAATATCCCCAAAACCTCGGACCCGATACGATTGGGACTCATTCGGAAAGATGGTCATCTTCTTCGCATAAAGCTCATTCCATGGAAATCCACGGAATGTGATGTGGAAGTTTGGGGAAATCCGTACAACGCTATAGTCGATTCAGGGGCCGCGGTCCTAGCCATTTCGTTAAAGGTCGTGGAACGAGCCAGAAGAAGAAAGGATTTGATCCCGTTGGTAGAAGGAGATCACCTTGTCTTGACCTGCGAAGAAAATATCAAAGTGGTAGGAAGGATGACGAATGTCGCGTTCCGGTTAGGAAAAGTTCACGCGTTGGGAGATGTCGTGGTATTAGATGTGAATACTTACGACATCCTCCTAGGATTACCAGCCCTTACCGCATTAAGAGCCAATCTCGACTTCGAGAGACGATCTATCATTCTTAGGAATACAGGCAGAAAGCCATACGTCATCCCGATGCGGTTAACTCTCCGGACCGCATTTCCTACGACCCAGAAGACTCCCCCGGGAAGTGGAGAACCACTCCACGTAATCACCTGGAGGGAACCCCTCTGGGAAACAGACAGGTCAAGTAGGTCCTCCAAAGGCGAGAATGAAACCAACCTCGAGATTTGGGATATGGTACACAAACAGATTCATTACCCCGTGTGACAGAAAACATCGAAAACATTCGTCCTTACGGAACGGAACCTCCAACGGACGAGAGCCTTAATTCTAGGGGAGCCACTTGTCCAAATGTCCCGAATGGCAGATTCTTCGGAACCCCTTCGGACCCTATACGAAGCCACCATCCCACTTCTCTCGAGATACAGTAACAAGAAAGCATTCTGCGACATTTCGGGACTACCTCATTCTCTGCTCTCTACGGGGAAAGAGGTTAGATTGCTGCGACAGGGTGCCGAGGACGGAGCTTTGGAACCCCCTGGGGGTAACAACCCATACGAACTCGGAATCAGGATTACGGAAAAACTGGTAAGTTTGCAGGATATCAAAGACGGAGTCGTGGCAATCCAAGAAGCAGACGCCAGATGGTCGCCACGGTGTTCTCATGACGGTCAGACAAGTCATTCATTTCGGCTCCTCCGCTAGGAAACGGCAACAAAGTGGACACGAAACAAGTGACAGTTAGCATACGCGGACAACTGTATGAGTTACATGTGCCCCAATACGTGCCAGACAAAACTCATCGACTAATCGTTGATATCCCAATCGAATGTCAAGGGACGTTACTAATTCAGCACGAAATCCAAACCGGAACGCACCCAGCATTCCACTGCAAGCCATACCGATATTCCCTCGCCGAACGAAAAACAACATTGGAACGAATCAGGCAGTTCGAAGCTAACGGTTGGATTGAACTAGCTACCGGGCCATGATCATTCCCCATAGTCTTAGTTCCGAATAAAAACGGGTCGATTCACATATGCATCGATTATAGGAAGTTGAATAATATCACAATCAAAGATGTATAACCCCTCCCCCGGATTGATGACTTGCTGGATGCGATTGGGTGTATCAATTATTTTAGTAAGTTTGATATTCGTCATGGGTTCCATCATATCCTAGTCGAGGAGGAGGATCGGCCAAAGACGGCGTTCGTACTATTCGGAGGCATGTGGCAGTGGGTTCATTGCCCTATGGGGATATGCAATGCACCGACGACCTTTCAGAGAGCGATGAACATGACCTTTCATAACTTCGTCAATAAGACTCGATTGACCGAGGGCATGATCAATTTTTGCGTCATTGTGTACATGGACGATACTTTGGTGTATTCTGAATCATTCCACGGGCACGCTCAGCACATCGAATGAACGCTGGGGGCGTTGCGAGATGCTGGGTTCAAAATCGCGTTGGAGAAGAGCGAGTTCTTCCTCTCGGAGATCTCGTTCCTAGGGTACGTGGTGACTCGAGGGGGATTGAGACCATATTCGAGAAAAGTCGAAGCGGTTCGAGGAGCCCCTACGCCCACGTCGCTGACGCAGGTTCGAGCCTTCCTGGGGCTGGCCTCGTACTACCGAAGGTTTATTAAGGGGTTCGCAGCAATTGCTCGGCCTCTAACAAACCTCCTACGAAAAGACCAGCCGCTGAAGTGGGACGCAGATTACGAACAAGCCTTTGTCACCTTGAAGGAGGCCCTGGCTTCCGCGCCTATTTTGATTCGGCCCGATCTAGGAAAGCAGTTCATACTCATCACGGATTGGCACTCCAAGGAAATCTCCACTATTTTGGCCCAAAAGGGGAAGGACAGTCGCGAACACGTCATCGAGTATGCCTCGCGAACTGTACCTGACGAACACGGGAACGATTCGGCCCCACAAGGAGAGTGTTACACGGTCGTCTGGGGAATTCAGCACTTCCATCCGTATCTATACGGACAAAAGTTTCTCCTCGTCACGGATCATGAGCCCCTACTAACTCTCAAAAGGCTCACTAACTACACGGGCATGATTAGACGATGGGTTGTTCGGCTCCAAGAGTATGACTTCGATATCATTCATCGGAAGAGAGAAAAGCACGGGAACGTAGACGGGTTGACGCGACTGCATCAACCAAACAAGGTGGCAAAATGTGAAGAGATCACTCCGTGGAAAGAGTCGGAGCCAGCCAAGGGACCCTCGTACGGAGAAGTGACCATTCTCCCCCGACCCTCTAGGAAGTGATACGTGGACGTGATGGCGATGGGTGGGGAAGGTAATACCAGGGGGCCCCTTTCTCCCTCTCATCCTCTTCTTTTGTTTCCTTGTCTGGCAAATTCTATTATTTTTGCGAAGCAATATCGCGAGTTTATTCAGTTCTTATGCGTCCTAGTGGGGAAGGATATGCCGAGTGGGTCGATTATCAACATTGGGTCTCCCGAGCCCACGGTTCCTGTATCCAATACAGGAACACGGATAAACCCTGGTTATGTCTCTTGTGTCGAACCGAGAAAATTCCGACATAGGCTCAATTCCTCGAAGCTACGTCCGAAGGTTTAGAAAAGACATGCCGATTCCGGCATGCCGAGGTATGGACAAATGTTGTCCTGATAGCTACAGTAGTTGGAAACTCCCTCCGAGAATTCACCAAGGAAGATCGGAGGCGGGCTAACGAGAAAGCGCGAGATTACCGATGGAACGACGGACGGTTAGGAAAACGAAAGAGTGATGGTAGTGGCATCTGGATGTCAATACCTCATCCATTCACGAGGTAGGACTGAGTTTAGTCAACCCACGAGGAAACCGCCGCTCACTTTGGTGTCAGGATTACGGAATCGGCCATCGACAAAAACGAGTGGTATTGGTCCAATATCCGCGACGACATTAAATTCATTGTTAAAAATTGTCCATTATGCCCGGCAGACAAAGCGTCGATTCAGCCGGCTAGGTCGATAATGCCCACCGTAGTCGAACGACCATTCCAAAGGGTTAGCATCGACACCACGGATATTATTGTGCCCCCAGGACCGAATAGCTGTGAGTATTCAATTCTTTTGGTATTCGTGGATCACTTCTCGAAATGGATCAAAGCCTACCCATGTAAAACGCGACAGGTGGCGAAAATCGTGCGGTATGTTAACCATTTCCTTGAAATGCATCAGGACACCGAGGAAATTTTAACGGACAACGGAGGGGAATTCGGAGGGGAAGTCTTGAGGAGCCTAGTCATACACGGCGTCTCTATTCACATTACCGCCCCCCATATGTCACAATCGAACGGACTGGTAGAGAATGCGAACTAGGTGATTAAGACTGCTCTGTGACGAAATATCGCGGTGCGAGACTCGAGGCCGTGGCCCGACATCGTGGACCATATCCTAGCTATCCACTGGGGGACCCCTCATGAGTCCACTGGCTTGACCCCTTTTCAATTACGAACCAACAGTCTGGCGTGTGTAGCTCTGCCAAGCCTAAACGACGAAACGACCCTTGCACGACGAGCCACGAGGGCGACGATCAAGGACAAGGCCTAGCGTCATTTAGAATTGTTGGAAAAGACCCTCCCCTGGTTAGCCCCAAAAAGACAGCGGGTGATCGAGATGGCCCACGGTCCGACAGGTCCGGAGCTACAAGGCCCAATATGGGAACGTTGGACCCCGGCCCCAGTATAAATTGGGGGACATAGTGCCGGTGAGGGAAATTTGCTCGCCAAGGCAAGTTAGCGCCACGATTCTTCGGGCGATTTCGCTTAGTCGAGCTCGGTCCTAGTGGAGTGAACACGGTGCGGTTTGCACCGAAGGTCTCAGGAAGCAGATCGACCCGACCGAGAGAGAGAGAGAGAGAGAGAGAGAGAGAGAGAGAGAGAGAGAGAGAGAGAGAGAGAGAGAGAGAGAGAGAGAGAGAGAGAGAGAGAAGAGGAGTATTGAGCCCTTACATGGCAGAACGGGCGATGCGGGATGAACAGAAAGAATAGCTACGGTGCCAAACTAACTCCTAGAGGGCCATCTTTGGTAAGCGGAAGTGGCGATGCGAGATTTTTTTTCATCTGCCTGTCGCTGTACCTTTCCCTGTTTTAGGGGAAAGTTCATCTTTGTTTTTGCACATTTAGTGAGTAGTGGGACGATGCTGTTGTTGCACGTCATGTCCGTTGGGACGGGATTTGGTGGTGCTCACAGCGAGGTGGGCTCATGCAAGTAGCTGTTGAAAAAGGGAGGACGGGGGCATGTCATTTAGTGATGACGAGGAAGGGAGTACTAGCAGAGGAATAATAGAGAACGATCGTGGGGATAAGTAGGAAGTGAGGAACTTGTCGGGTAGGAAGTACGGTGTTTTTCCATGTCCTGCGACATGAGAGACGAGCGGCATTTAACAATGGTCGGTCAAGCACACGAGAAAGAGGAAGGAAGCAACAGGGGAGATTCGTGTAAAAAGTGGAAGTCAGAGGCTAAGTGCAGCAAAGCGAGAAGAAATGTTTGCTCTTGTTTGTTGTGACCTTGTTGTGGCCGCGACTTCCAAACAACGATGTACTGCCAAATTTATGCCCCGATCGCTACTGCTAGGCTTTGGGTTGATGCAGGCGCCCTGCTTAGGAGTTGTTGTTACTGTGTAAACTGCTGTTGGGATTTGTAATGTGCGGTTGTTGGGCTTCGCTGTGAGCAACTGCTGGTGGTAGTGCGCATTGCAGAGTTTGGATTGTTGTGTTTCAGCATCATCATATTTTTCTTTCTTCTAGTTGCTGCGCATTACTGAGACTACAGTGCATTGATGTGTGAATCACTGCTTTGATAACAACCTGCTGTATGTGTTGTGTGTTGGTTGCACATGGTCGATGTGCAGACAACGGCTTGCTGAGCTTGGCTGTGTTTACTACGCCTCGAATAAAGTACGAGGGTGTGCTCTATTTAAAACAGAGTATTTCGAAGGTTGTGTAATTGCGTCCTGGTCAGTAGTTGGAGTGCGATGTTTTGAGAGTGTCATCAGGCTTTTTGCGGACGGGTCTCTGTTATGACAAGGGGGTTGTCAAGAGGCTGCTACTTGCATATTGGTCGTGGTTCGGCCGACTTCACTACGTTTTTGGCCACCATTGCAGGGCCATCAGGCGCATGAAGATTTCAAGGTCCTTTCACGTAAGTTGAGTTGGCCCTCTCTTGTATCTCGAGCGTCTAAAACCCCTCATTCTGCCTTTCTTACTCCAAGTCTAGTCTAAGGTTACGAGAGGAAGGCGGCAGGCGGGATTGCACCCCGTAGGACCGCAGCAAGACCTTGTGGGAGGCCCACCCACCGATTGTGGGAGCTCTGTCGGAGCCCAGGTGGGGTTTTGGAGGCATGAAACACTCAGGTATAATGCTCGTTTTACGCATGTGATCCCTTTCCTTAAATTGTATTACCCTTTGCTATTGTGTGCCTGCAAGTATGGCTGAGAAAATTAGTTACTTTTGTTTGTTTTGAATTCATGACATGATATGAAAGGTCAATTGGCAAGTATGTATGATAAAGTCAGATTATCTGTATAAATTCAGACGAAATGAAAGTGTGACTTTATTTGTTATTGTGTTGCGGGGGCTGAGCAAACGCATAAGTTGCAGGTTGTTCTGTCACACGCACATGTTGCTTGTTTAGGCGGAGCTTGACTACTCATAAGTTAAGTAGTCTGATTTTACGCTATATGTCATTATATGGGCTGACTAGCCACACCATAAGTTGGTGTGGTCTAGTTATATGTGGTTCGTCGTTTGTTCAGGCAAAGGCTGAACCCCTCATAAGTTGAGGTGGTTCAGTTCCTTGTGTATGCCGAATGTTCAGGCTGACCAGCCTCACGATAAGTTGGTGCGGCCCGGTCATACGCCTTATGTCGATTGTCTAGGCAAAAACTGACCCCACCATAAGTTGGTGTGGATCAGTCTTATGCCTTATGTTTACTTGTTTTGGCAGGCTAGTCACACCATAAGTTGGTGTAATCAAGTCATGAGCCGTGAACGTAAGTGAAACCTGAGTATACAATCTGATATAACTATATACTATGTATATCATTGGTAGGATGAACGTCATAAGTTGGGAGATCTAGCCATATAAGCCGGTAACAGATAAAGAAGAGGAGAAAATAAAATTCAGAGTATAAAATTGAGTGGTAACTTCGAGCACGCTGACTCATCCATAAGTTGGGTAGTTGGTCTTATGTCGCTGATAACACAAACGACAGAGAGATGATATAAGACTTGGCTATTTTTCTTTCTAAACATAAGTTAATGTTTGGATGGGAAACCTCATAAATTGAGGTGACATGACCACTCGTCTGAAGACAGAAAAAACTTATGATTTTACTTATTGAATGTAGTTGTGTTGCGGAGGCTAAGCGAACGCATAAGTTGCGGGTTGTTTGGTCATACGCGCTTATTGCTTATTTAGGCGGGCTAGACTACTCATAAGTTGAGTAGCCTAGTTCTACGCTATATGTCATCGTCTGGGCTGGCTAGGTACATCATAAGTTGGTGTCCTGGTCGTATGCCTTTCGTCGTTTGTTTAGGCAGAGGTTGGACCCCTCATAAGTTGAGGCGGCTCAGTTATTTGTGTATGCCGAAAGTTTAGGTTGACCAGCCTCACCATAAGTTGGTGCAGACCGGTCATACGTCTTATGTCACTTGTTCAGGCGGAGGCTAATCACATCATAAGTTGGTGCGGTGAGTTTTATGCCTTATGTTTATTCGTTGAACATGGTTGTATTGCGAAGATTGGGCGAACGCATAAGTTGCAGGTTGTTCGGTCATTCGCGCAAATGGTTTTGTCTAGGCTGGGCTGGACTACTCATAAGTTGGTTAGCTTGGTTCTACATATCACTGTTTGGGTTGGCTAGGTTTATCATATGTTGGTGTGTTCTAGTCATATGTCTTTTGTCGTTTGTTCAGGCTAAGGCTGACCCCTCATAAGTTGAGGAGGTTCGGTTTTTTGTGTATGCCGAGCATTCAGGCTGACCAACCTCACTATAAGTTGGTGCAGCCCGGTCATACGCCTTATGTCAATCGTCTAGGTAGAAACCGGTCACACCATAAGTTGGTGTGATTTGGTCTTATGCCCTACGTATACTTGTGCTACCAGACTAGGGCACCATAAGTTGGTGTGGCCTAGTCATATAAGCTGGCATGTCAGTCACACCCATAAGTTGGGTTGGTTGATCCTATGTTTTATGTAAGGAAGGGTAAAAGGGAATAACAAGGGTTTTTGAACGAACTATGCGACCTGGAAAGGAACCTGAGGGTTGGCAAAAGATGTTGTTACACTCACATGTGTATGTTTTGGGGGACTATCTCTGAAGACTTTTTTTTCAGTAGGTTAGTTGCTTTAGATGTTCGCTAAGTGTTGAAGCTATAGGTATGAGAGATGGATGATGGGAGAGAAATTTGGAATAAGATGGGACTGACCTTACTAGGAGTTAGGATCGGTGTTAGCTCACGATGTCATCTTCAAGAAGGCATCGTGGAGACTATCTCCGGTTCTAACTATCACGTAAGTGTCAGAAGTTTGTCCCAAGTATAGTTGTGTTTTGTCCTTGCATTTTCCGCTTTGTATAAATCTTGGCAGTCTCTTGTTCCTATGGGAAGCGCTGCCGAAATTTTACAGATCTGAAAGAGTTAGTCATTTTTTAACTCCTGAAAATTCTGAAAACACACTTTTCCTACGGGAAGCGTTGCCGAAATTTTACAGAATTTGGAGAGTTATATTATTTTCTGCTATGAGAAATCTAAAGTTTCGCCCTGTTTTGGGGAGATGATGCCATTGATACCAGTTAGAGGAAGGTAGAAAGGAAACCCAGTTGCGTAGCTAGGCTACGATATGAAACAAATTTTCCATTTGGCTCAAACGTAGTAGTGACTCTCTTTGGCATGTACTGTGATGCAGGGCTGCGAATTCGATTGAAGGCTTGACTTGTTCGGCCTGATCCTACAGAGTATCATCTTCTGTTATCACTGATAACAGGTTAGTTGCTGATTCGTCGATTTTCGACTCAACTCCAATCCACTCTTGCCACTCAACCTAAAGGTTTTAGCCCTGTGGTTTAATTTGTTTCGTTGTGTTTTTACATAGACTTTATTTGAATGGCCATTTAATAGAGATGTTGAGTATTTTATTTTGAAAGTTGCACAAAGAGTGGGGCTTGTATGGCTAAAGCGAGGGGTGTGAGCGCAAAGAATGGTTGAAGTTGACCCCGTGTAGTGCATGAACTTTGGTTGAATCTTTGATGTGATTGCAAGTATGTTTGGTGGTTCAGACTTTGGATTTGACTGTCTGCGGTCACTTAAGTATGTATGTCTAAGAGGAGTCTCACTGTGATTGTGAGAAGTGATCGTCACATATTTATAACCTTCTATATATATGTACATACATACGCGTTGAGTGTTCGCGCGGCCTATTTTGACCGTGTGCAAGAGCTAAACAGATTATGGGTTGAGAGAAAAGAGAGATTTCCCTTTTATCCCTTTATTTTTTAGAATTTGATAGTTGGACGTTATAGTTTGTGACAGCTGTCAAAGTCAAACCCCTTGAGTTCTCTCCACGCCTTGGATGGTGGAACTGGTTTTCAGGGCAATACGAGATGATTGTCACCACAGGTATGAACCTGTGTACCACCCACTCTCCACAGGGTGCAGAAGAGGGTGTAGTGATCAACCGCCTTGGCGGTTGTCTAGCGTTGAGAGATTAACCCCTCAAGGCGCGTGTCGGCCGACACTTGAATGTGGAAATGTGACCCCCGAGATCATCGAGTGTCGCATGATTTTGGGTACTACACAGTACTCCATCGTAACGACTGCTTGCGTATGCTTGCATGGCTAGTCGATATGAGAAAGCCCTGCGGTCGCGTGATTTTATCTTAAGTTTCACGCACAACGCCCAACCGACTTCCATTTTAAAAGGTTATGGGTCGGACACTGAAGGGACTAAGAGTGTTATTGTATTGTTTGTTTTGTGTCCTTCCGTGCGTGTGAGTGTTGTGGTGTAACGCGTGGTATGTAGGATGCGTCGTAGTCGACCGACGACGAGTCATGCTCGGGACCTCAGCCCCCCAATGCGTCGATTCGTGTGCGGGTCCGATTGAGGGGCGTTGACCGCGCGTACCCCCTATGCTACAGCAAACGAGAAATGCCCTCGACCGGACCACCTCTGCGATTGCATATGAAAAGTTTTCGCACGTGGTTCGGTAGCACGGCTGGGATACACCCACCCAAGGGATGGTGACAACTCCCATGGGTGGAGGTAAGACGTGCCTCGCGTGACCCTATTCTGTCGTAGGGGCTCGCGAGAGGTACGGCTGGTGCACTCGGCCGGAGCGGCAATCCGCGCTCTACGACGAAGTCCTGCAAAATCATGCGTGACGCGGCCTGGAGGGTCCCCCTGCGGGACCGATGCGCTCGACAACGCATTTGCGTTATGTAGGACCCAGTTGGGCTTTCCCCCTGCACTCTAGCTTTTCTTCTAAATCTATAGGCCTTTCTCCACCCTATTCATAAAAGAATCAGTGCTCTCTCTCTCTCTCTCTCTCTCTCTCTCTCTCTCTCTCTCTCTCTCTCTCTCACACACACACACACACACACACATATGCATACACACACACTCTCTTTTGGAGTTGTGTATAGCAAACATGACAAAACACAAACACAACATAATTGTTATTTTTTTCTTTTTCTTTTTCTTTTAAGCCCAGGTTGTTGTAGAGGTGGGATACTAGACGGATGACAGCCACCCACACGACTCGCCCACTCGGTTGTCCAGATGAACCCCTCTGAAGACCCCACCCACCCTTCCTCTCATCTTTTTGCCCTGGTGCACTCCCACCCCCCCTGTCCTACCCTAGTGTTAACCACCCAGGACCATCTTGGCAGGGTGACCTGAGCAGACAGCGGTTGGACGTATCGGGGCTAAGCAGAGACTCTTACCCCCTGCTCAGCCCCGGTTGAAGCAGACGCGGTACAAGCCTGATTGCATGGGGACTTCGGGAGCTAGGTATGAACATGCCACTACAGGTCTTCATGAGGGTGCACAGTGACTCTCATCTAGCTTAGTTGTGTGGTGATGATAGAGAGTTGGGTATCCTCCGTTCCCTCGTATGTCCCTGGATCCCGTTTCGGCCATGACACTCCCGACATCCCGTGCGAAAGAACTGCTATGCCAGCCTCAACCCTATGCTACGTACTAGGAGGATAGCCAACCCTAGGTCATGAGTTATGGACTGAGTTTCTTATCCTTATGTTGTCTTT
>BFEA01000001.1:2797554-2819141 GCA_003427395.1 Chara braunii
TTTTTTTTTTTCCCATCAAAATAGGTTTCATAGCCCTTCGAATTAAACTCATATGACCGAGGATGGGGACCTCACAATTCCACCCGGAGTTATCCTGGCAGCATCAGCCAGTTTAGCTTACGAGCCAAAAGCTCGCCAGTGGAGTAGGCTAGTCTAGGCACATAAATGACCAAAACCAGGCCGCTGTCCTGAAACCCCTCCAAGAAGAAAAAAGAAACAGCTTCAAGCCTTAAAAGCCAAACAAAACAAAAAAAATAAAACTTACCTACCAAAGACCCTGCTAACAAATAGGCTGCCACAACCTACTAACTTTAATTAACTCTCTATATAACCATCCTACGCTAGCCTAAACTAAACAAACTATCCTAAGTTCACTGTCTAAAACGACAGGTGGGACCTCCAGGGACCAAACCAAACCTCTGCTGGCACTCCCTCCACGAACTAAGACCAACTGCCTTCCTCCTGCAGATATCAACCGAGCACCCAAGTTGCTACTCCTAACTATCCTGCCTAAAACCATTTGTCAAACACAAGAATACCTTCTTCCAAACTCGCCAACTTTCCTCCCAATCCCCAGGTTTCGCCAAACCACCTTCCCGAGGTTTTCCTGCCTTTCCTTGCCCAATCCGCCTGAATGGTACGACGCAGAGAGGATTTAAATCCCATTCTGATTTCTTTGTTGGTCATCTCTCTGTTTTCGAAAATTTGCAGGTTACGTTGCTTCCAAATTACCTCCCATCCCACTGCCCTGGTTGCCTGGGCGACATATCCCCATCCTTTATGAAGATCCATGTTGTCTGGGATTCCCCCCAGTAGCACCCACAGCCTGTCCCATGACATACAGTGCCCTGAAATAGATTCTCAAAACTTTTGCCACCAGTCCCAAATGCATTTCGAAGTTGGGCAATCATACCAAAGATGGTTGGTGGATTCATATGCCCAGCCACATCTCTTATAGATTATCTCGACTTGCATACCCCTCTGGAACAGAGTAATCGCTGAGGGGGTAGCAAACAGAGAAAGCAACCATGGGTTAACAGTTGCTTGCAAGTTCGGAGCCTGTACCAGTTGAGACCAGCAACGAGAAATGTTTTTTTCAATCTGGCTGACCTCACAGTCTAACACCTGTTTCCATCGTGAGGTAGCCATTTGAAGTGGGGAGCAGGTAGGACGTAGGGCATTATATCCCTGGGCTACCGAATACTGAATCAGTGGTAGATTTGCTCCTCCCTCACCTTCTCCTTGCCAACCCCACAATTTTGGGTCAACTCTTAACTCCATCAATGATTTAACCTGTGCAAACACTCTGCAGGACCACTCACCTTCCTCGTCACAATCTTCCCAGACTCTAGTCTGGAGTAATGTCCCGTCCAATGGTGGATGTGTCTCATCCTCTTGGAGGGATAAAAAACTAGGTCTAGATAGGCCTTGCCACTGTTGGAGAACTCTTTTCCCGTTCAACTCAATCCTCATGAGCTTCCAGAAGGAAGGACTGTTCGCCAGGGGTCGTGAAATATACCGAGTCACTAGGGGGTCAGTTTCTTTTGGACTGAAGATATGACGCCAATCAGTCGGGATGGCTTGAATAAGCTTACTCAGTCTTTCTTCCACATACAAAACAGGGCTCAGCCGTGATCTCAGTTCTAACGGAGAAATCCATTGATTGGAGAGGCTATCCCAGATGTCATTGTTCCTAAGTATTCCCCTTTCAATCCAATACCTGCCGAAGCTTTTGCCGGTCGAAGCGGCTGAGAAACAAGAACCGTCCTCTGTACAGATATACGAGTTATCGAAGAGTGGTTGTAATAGGACTTCCATTTTCGTGACTGGATTCGACCAGGCGGTTGGCCTGAGTTTCCTCCAGGCAGAGATTATTGCTCTTCAGAATTTCGACTTAATTGTTCGGTTTTGATATGAGTTAAGCAATAAACACGTCCAAACGTCTGAGGGTCTACTCAAATTCCATTATGAGGCTAAAATCTCTTTTGCTAGGGAAACCCTGTGGGCATCCTCGAAGGAGCACATCGCTTTAATCATCCACCCGATGAGCATCGCAATGCTTTTACGCTGGGGGTCCATCGGTCCTAAACCACCTTCCGACTTAGGGAAGCATAACTGGTCTCAAGCGACCTTTGAAAGGAAACCTTCCCTCTCCTTAGCGAAAGGTTTCCAAACAAACCTGGTTGATCGTCTTCTAATCAAGGTACACAGGTTCCTACCCAGTGGTCTGACGGCAGCAATGAACCACAATAATGCAAAAAGGGCACAGTTAATCACCATAGCCCTGCCAAAAATTGATAGGTGATATGCCTTACCCCAAGTGGAGATTCTCTGCATGGTACGCTGTAGAAGGATACTCTCCTGGTCAATCGTACAGGATAGTAAAGCAACATGGACCCCTAAAAACCTCTCCGACTCCCCTGACTTTATTCGTTTCATTCCCCAGTTCACCACCGGAGTGTGTGGCGCAGGTAGAAAGAACACCGATTTCGACCAATTCACAGATGCTTCTGACAACTCTGAGTATTCGTCCAAACAAGACTTTAAAGCAACCATAAAAGACTCGGTGTTTTCGGAGATTGCAAACAAGTCGTCGGCCCCTTTACCTTGCATTGAGAGTTACCTGCTTTCAGACCCCTAATTTCTGGCTTTGCTCTTATGTTACAAAGGAGGTTTTCTATTTGCAGGACAAACAAGAGAGGGGCCAAGGGACAGCCCTGGCGTAGTGATCTGGTTAGAGCGAAGGGCTCTGAGATATTGTCGTTCACCATTACTGCCGCTGTTGACTTTGAATATAAGGCGATCACCCATTTACACAGGTTTTCCCCAAAGCCCAGATGTCTGAGTGTAGACAGGACATACGTCCAGTTTACACGATCGTAAGCTTTCTCAAGATCCAACATAAGTATCATGACATCTGCCGATGTATTCTCCACTACTTCCAGGGATTCAATGGCCGTTACTATATTGTCAAATATAAAACGGCCTTGCACGAAAGCTGCTTGATCTTTGTTCACCAAAACAGGCAGGTATCGGCCCAACCTCCTTGCCAAGACTTTGGCCAGGAGTTTATATGACACGTTTAGTACGAAAATTGGTCTCCAATTTCTTATTTCGGACCGATCGCCTTTTTTGTATAACAGGGAAATAATCCCATTTCTCATTCCCTTTGATAGGCTTGTTCCCAACAGAGCCTGATTATAGATGTCCACAAGGTCTTCTTTAATTGAATCCCAGATCAGTAAGTAGAGCTCAACGGAAAGGTTGTCATCCCCTGGGGCTTTTCCCTTGGCCATAGAGCAAAGAGCTTCCCAGGCTTCATCCACTGTTACCGGGCGGTCTAGATCCAACTTACCATGTGCAGAGAGTCTAGCTGTGAATGAGGACCAATGACTAGAACCGTCAGTAAGATCCGCAATAATTTCTTTTTGTGGCCTTCTAGTCGTAAGGATATCCTGATAGTACATTGCAGCGTAGGAACACAACTGGGACTGATCACATGCGATTGGGAGTTCCCCATAAAAAAGATGCATCAATTGGCTCATAGGGTGAGACAGACGTTTCGGGAGCAGCTTTTGGAAGGACTCTCTAGACATTCGATCGTATACTTCAATTTCTTTGACCTTCAAACATTCTGACCACAACTCTGACTGTTCCTGCTGATAAGAATCTCACTCAACCATCCGTTTTTCCCTCACTGGGCCCCAGACCAAATTTGAGATGGGATGAAGATTCATCCTCGACTCTGCATATTCGATTTTTTTAATCATGGCTTTTTCCTGGTTCTTTCGTCCAATTGCCAAGATCCATGAGAAGAGACTCAGATGACTTGAGAAGATGCGAGAACCAGCATCCCACCAATCTGCCTTTGAGGGGAAGGAGTCAGCATTCTTCTTCCAATCATTCCAAAATCTTTCCATCCAATCAATTACACCGGGATCCTTGAGGATCTGAGTATTGACTCTAAAATAGCCCGGGCCCCTCTCTGGTTTCAAGAAATTAAAGCTAGCCCAGACCGGTTTATGATCTGAAAGAGTCTGTGGGCACTTTACGATGTCTATCGTGGCATTCCATGCAGCAGGAGAAAGGAGGAAAAAATCTAACCTTCTGCGTATAGTACCTACCCCCTCCCGCACATTAGAGAACCAAGTGTAGCCCGGTGTTTCCGGATGGAGTAAGCTATGGGGTTCAATTAAGTCCATTTCGGACATTACATCTAACAACGCTTTTACATCTGGATTGCCCCAAATTGACTCATTCCTGTGCAATGAAGAATTCCAATGCCCAGCAAGGACAAGATGTTCACAGTCTAGGATAACCAGAGGAAGGTCTTCGAAAAATATTCTTCGTTCCCGTAAGTCCGTTGGAGCATAAATACTGGCGATTACCCATTCTTGACCCTCTATCCAGAGTTTTATCCAGGACCATCTTCCCCAAAGGTCAGCAAAAAAATCAACAATTTCCGCTTGGAGGTTTCGATGAACTAAAATAGCAACTCCCCTCGTGAGCCTCTGGCCGGGGACCAGATCTGTGGGCCGTCCCACCATGCACCCAAGGCTTCTATCTTAGACTCCGACAGTTTGCACTCCTAAAGACACATGATATCGATCTTCTTTTCGTGAATCCAGCTCTTGAGCCTTCCTTTCTTATTCCTAACCGATGTGTCTCCCAACCCGCGAATATTCCATGAGACAACATTAAGCCTGCCCATTACGGGCAGAGGCTCCAGTCGGTTGGATCTGGGAGGAAGAGGAAGAAGGTCCTGCCATTACCTGAGGCCAGGCGGACACCAAGGCCTGTTTGAGAAACTGCGAGTTAAGTTTCTTGTCCTTTCCCAGTTTTGCGTTCAATTCAAACAGGAATTCGGCGGATAACTCCGGAGACACTTGAACCCTCCGAAGATCGGATTTGCTACCCTCTGTGAACCAGGCTAGTGGGAGCAGCCGAACCCCTTCGGTCTCGAGATGCTCCAACTGACCTGGATGGAAGCAAGCATCAAAGAGAGGGGAGTAATACTTAGCCCTTGTGTCTACCAGAAACCGGGGCATGAAGATCTCAACGATGATACGCATGGAAAGCTTATTCTGAAACAAATTCCTTGCAAGTGTTTCGGAGGCAAACGACATCGGAGATTCCGGACAATTCATATTAAATAACATCGGGATACCATCCGGTCCCAGCTAAGCAATTATCCAGATTGAATCGCGAACGAAGGAACAAACTATCGGTAGGAGCTTGGTTTCCATAACCGATTGTCCTTTGGACAGGGAATACATTCGGGCATGAGTAGATTTGCGCTTACCTGCCATTGACGAGGGAGTGCCAGAGTTGAACGAACCTTCGTTCGAGCTGCTCGAGGCTTCTGCACGAACCTCATCAACCCGGATCTCAATACCACCTCCTTCCGAAATCCGCCTTTGTTTCCCGGCGGATTCACCTCGGGATCGGCTTCCACTGAATACTTGCCCCTGTCCTCCCACAAGGGGGGGGGGGAGGAGGTATTGAGCTGCCATTCCCAAGTTGCCTGGTTGTTGCCTAGACAACGTACAAGTCCAGCCTTGACTCCAAGGAACAAAGGCGTGAAGGTTCGTGAGAGACGGGCTTGCGCCCAACTGAGACCCCATCTGTTGACCTATCGGCTATTGCATAGCGAATGGGTGCGGGGGTATCCCTTGCAGAAAGAACAACCATCCGCCCGGTACCATAAACCAGTACCATGACCGGATTAGTTGCGCCAACTTGGGATGCATGGAGATTACCGACCGCTTGATGTGCTGGTACACCTCCTGGTGAGAACATTGGATTGCTATGTAGGTTGACTCCTGCCGCAACACTTGATCCTGCCGGGGCCGCTGACGAAGCCGCATTACCTTGTGGCTGTTGCTGAAGACTTCCTCCCGGGGCGCGAAGCGAACCTTGGTGAAGCTGCTTTGCGCTGCCAGCTCGAGCGTTGAACGTAGGCTGCTGACTGTTGGAAGACCCACCTCGAGTTCAACGACTCGGTCTCCTACAGGTATCCTCCGTATGGAAAAAATTGCGGCATCTTCCGCACCACTCCGTGTCGGCATTTGCCAACCTGACTTCCAGCATGTCTCCTTGGTGTGTTTGAATCCAAATCTTGTCTTTCATGCAATCTCTCTTGGATGGCTCGATATCGAAACGTAGATTCACCAACTTAGGATCCGTCTCGTCAGCTTCGGGAAGATGGCGCTTCAGGATTTTGCCGATGGCTCTTTCTACATGTACATGAATAAACACCATCTCATCGAGAGGGACTCCGACAACCACCACCCAAAACGTATCTTGATCTACCAACTTCCTCCAATCCTTGAGCTCTGCACGAGTCATCCATGGTTTAAATTCTGTGCGGTATATAACTCCCGCCAGTTCTATGAAGTCCGATCGCTTAGTGAGCATCCAATTAGTGACCTCTTGGGTTCTTGGGATATACGAAACCACGTTAGGACTCTCCACCTTTATCCTGCCCCGCTTGAAGTCTTGTCCAAACAATTCATCGCTAATCCAGCCATCTTCATAAGCTCGGATAGCATCTTCCTTCACCTTCCTTGGCAAAAACCTAGCCCCCTCTCGAAAGATTACTGTGACTGTCCTTCCTTTGAGCCACTTCACCTTGACTTCGTCCACCGAGTTGTTTAAGGTGAATTTCACCTCTCTTCCATTGACTTCCATGACTCCTGGGTCAATGTCTGTTGGAACGATGCCTTCCTCGTAACAAGCTCTGACCATTTCCAAGACTCGTTCCTCCTCCATTCGATAATCTCCAGGTACTTGGCTCCTTGCCTCTTGGTCTGTTCCCCCCTGCAGGGGGGGTTCTGCTTCCATCTTGGTTGACAACCAACCTTGCTTCGAGAAAGTTCTTCCCCTATTACGAGGCGGAATACTAACTAGATAGCAACAGAGATGTTACGTACTGCACGTATATAAGCTGAAACGTATGGCAGTGTAGACGGGGCAGGGCAGAGGCATCTAGTTGCTGACGTCACCAGCTATGGCCACCGCCATAGTCCCTTGACAAGGCAAGGGTATTGGGGCGTCACCCACTACTACCACGTCGGAAATTGCGCCGCCAACCAGGCCTGCCGAAGTAGGCGACTTTACGACCGAGCGCCGTAGCGCCAGCGGTAACGACGGTCCGAAAGTTCATTCTCGTTGGTCCACGTTTGGTCGCTACGGGGTTTTCCGTAATACTATAATGACAAACATAAAGGCCTGAAAGGCCTTCCTGTCCAGATTCGACTCTGCAATATAGCAAGTTGTTATCCAGCAAGCCTGGTCGAAGTCAATGTTCTCTATTCCCTCCTTCCATGTATGTAGGCTGGGGGGCAAGTACGTGGGGTGTCATGGCAAGAGCGTGCCCAGGAGAGCATAGGGCCGACCAGAATCGAACTCACACCCTTTCCTTTGTGCCCACAGAGCATGAGCGACCGGAATCGAACTTGCACCATTTCCTTCGCTACGCCAGAAGCTAACCAACTGGATTCTCTTCCTCTTTTTGAGCTCTAACCGCCTACCGGGTCCAATCAAGGTGGGTGGAAAGCATCATTTCTGACACCAATGTACACGACCGTCTCTCAGCAAAGTGCCATGGACCTCTATTCATGCTATATCGTTGTAGTGAACTTACCAACTCTCTTCGATCCACGGTTGGGAACTACAATCTACCCACTTTCCCTCCACACGCACCCACCAACCGGAAGTGAACTTACCAACTCTGTTCGATCCACGGTTGGGAACTACAATCTACCCACTTTTCCTCCACACGCACCCACCAACCGGAGGCCGTTTCCTCCGAGCGCGCCACCTCTTTCCACCACCTGGTGAGGGAAGGGCACAAAGCCGCACGATGTGAAACTCATCCTTTCAGCGCAGGGCGCCTCCGGCCGCACCTACGATTACATTACGAACTCGACAGCTCGCCACCGGATGCAGGCGTACGTGGGAGACGTTTGTGGAAATGATCCTTTCGGGCGCGCATCGCGTTTTGTCTAATGCCCGCCGGGTTTAAGTACCCTGTGTCGGTTTTGACGCGGTCGCGCCCTTCGTTGATATCGCGGCCACGCCATCGTTGAAGAGCCCAGCGCGGGCACGGCGTTGCAGGACAAGGAGGAGAAGGGAAAGGGCGCGATCGAGTTCAGTGACAATTGTTGAACCCATGGCGAGCGCGGGGGTCTTACGTGGCGCTTGTCCGGCGGCTATGGCTGCGGCGTGCGTGGCGCCGTCTAGCTCTGGTTCTCACCCGACCGCATGTTCGACAGGAGGGGGGGTTGGCGTGCGGGGAGCAGCTAGAATATGCGACTTCGCGGGACTGCGTGCCAAAGGAGCTGCTGTGGACAGGGGATCGTTCATGGGGACTTGGTCGACGGAGCAATCGGCGAGGAGGAGGTTTGGGCACGTGCGTAAGGGCGAGAGTCGACAGCGAGAAGGGGTCGTGGCGAAGGTTCGGGAGATTTTCATGCCGGCGCTTAGCTCGACGATGACGGAGGGGAAAATTGTTTCATGGCTGAAAAGCGAAGGGGACAAGCTTGCGAAAGGAGAGAGTGTGGTTGTGGTCGAGTCCGATAAGGCTGACATGGACGTCGAGACGTTCTACGAGGGAATCTTGGCGGCGGTGGTCGTGGGCGAGGGGGAGGTTGCGCCGGTCGGTGCGGCCATTGGGGTATTGGCGGAGACGGAAGAGGAGCTGAGCGAGGCACGAGCGAGGGCGGCGAAACTTGGCGGGGTCGGGGGCGGGGGCGGCGAGTCCGCGGGCAACGGAGGGGCGCAAGTGGCGGCGGAACCGACGGCGCCAGCTCCGGAGCCCGTCCCTGTTCTCGCGTCTGTGGGCGCATCGCCCGCGACGGCGACGGTGGCGGCGCCCGCTCCGCCGCCCGCGCCTGTCGTGTCCACTCACCCCTCCGCCGTGGGGGGGAGGATCGTCGCGACTCCATACGCCAAGAAGCTTGCCAAGGAGTTTCAGGTTGATCTCCACACTGTGAGAGGATCAGGGCCGTTAGGTCGCATCGTTGCGGCGGACGTGGAGGCCGCGGCTGGAAGACCGCCCTCCGCGGCGGTGGCTGCGCCTCCTGCGTCTCCGTCGCCCTCCGCCGCTCCTTCCGCTCCTCGTGCTCCCGCCGCCGCCGCGCCAGCTGTCTTGGGCACCACCGTCCCGTTCACCACAATGCAGGCGGCTGTCGCGCGCAATATGGTCGCCAGCTTGTCCGTCCCGACGTTCCGAATCGGCTACACCATCAACACGGATGCCTTGGACGCGCTCTACAAGCAGGTGTGGTTGCTACTTTCTCGGCCTTTTTTAGAGAGCTTTGTTTGTTTTCGGTGCTGGTCTATGAGGTATTTCCGCTCACCGAGATTGGTTTGTACGTCTCCCCGATGTATGCATTCTACTATAGCTGTTGGGATCTCTAGTTCTATCGGTTAATCAATTCATCGTTTATTAATGTCGTTGTGTCCCGACATCTGCAATGTTATCCTTTTCTGACGTATCTGAGGGCATACGCACACTAGCACTTTCCAAAATGTATCTGACCGCAATTACGGCCATGCCTCCACGAATCTAACGGCAATCACGTCCAGGGCGTGGAGGGAAAAGTCTTCGTCTGAGTATGCCTCGAGTATGGGCGGTGCGCACGTCTCCTTTGTGCTCTCTCTTTCCGCGTGCCTGCTTTCAGTTGTGGCCTGGCGGTTGCGTTGTGCTGGGATTCGCTGCAACAATGCTCGGTCGGTATCGCAGTTGCCTCCCCGCTCCCGACCTGAGACGTTTGGTCGCAGGGTAGATTCCTGGTTTGCCTTTGTGTCATTGAGTGATGGTCTCTTTCTGTTTTGGGCTATTTGGGGAATGCTCTCTTTCTTTCTCTGTTTACGAAATCTCCTCGGAACCTGCTGTTGAGGAGATTCAAGGATAGCACGGATCTTCAGCTCCCTCACACCGTAAACTAGAAAGAATGATTACAAGAGGGGGGGGGGGGGGCGTGGGTCCTTGTAATTTTCTGGGTGTTTGTGACATATACAAAGCGAGAAATTGTCAGTGTCGGTGGGTTGAACGGAGTCAATGCGAAGTGATGTGGAATATCTTCTTTTGGTGACCATAATAAGCAATTTGTCATCAGAGCTAGACAATCAATCCGCAGACCAGAGGGCGCTCTCAAGACTACCATCTTCCCCCGAATAGAGCGTACCGCATTATGGTGTCTGTAGACGGCGTGTCGCCCGAAAACACGTGAAGTGTTTGGGGCAACAATCGGTCTACTTACCGCAATAATGACCGTGCGTCCTAGTCGGGAGAAGACGGTAGTGCTTGATAACGAGTTAAACGATCTCTTATTACATTCATTCTAATGACATGCGATTATTGGGACATTCTACTATTATGACATTCTATTATTATGACATTCTATTATTATGACATTCTAGTATGATATTCTATTATTATGACATTCTATTATTAGATAGATATCTAATTATTAGTACGCTCAACGCTCAATCACCTACAGTACAGCGTGATAAGGCCTATCTCGTTCCCCGGTGGGTCGTTCTACCAGACCAATAAAGCCTCTGGCCCCGCTCAGATTGACCCTGACGACCGTGGCGATTCGGTGGTCCAGAGGAGCGCTTAATGTAGTGAATGAAGTCGAAAAACCGAGTATTGGGAAGAAGACAGGCTCGGACATCCTGATGAGCGAGTGCACGTACGTATACATGAGAGGGTTCAGCCTATTGGGAAGAAGACAAGGTCGGGCATCCTGATGATCGAGTGCACGTGCGTATAGATGAAAGGGTTCAGCCTCGTGATGAGCCGGTGAACTCCGACAAAAGCCTGTCACCGCCGCTGGTTTGTTGTCCTCTTCCCCCTCTCTGCCTACGGTTCACCGGGCAGACCTCTACTGCGATATACGATGGCCATGGCGGTGATTTCATGTGGGACCTGTCATCCGTTTTTTTTTAATCCTTTTGGCATCCTAGTTGGCTGTTTACTGTTGTTCGGCCTGTGTGTAAGGGGGCGTTGCTTTTCTGTGGGAATCGTCGTCCGGGATTGTCTTTTATACATTTTTTTTTGCCGTTGGTGGAAGCAAAAAAAAAAAAAAAAAAAAAAAAAAAAAAAGAAGAAGAAAAAGAAGAAAGACGGAAGCGATACCAGTTCTTGCAACAAATAACAATCGCAAAGGAGTTTTGGAGTTGACGCAGAGTCGCTTCTTGTTGTTTGTTATCTGGGATTGCTTGTTTGCAGGCAAGGGTGTTTTGATATCCTGGTTGGTCTTGTCCCGTCGTTTGGCCTGTGACGGAGGGGCCGATGCTTGCATGTGGGACTTGTCATATAGGATCTGTTTATGTTTGTTTCCCCCTGTTTCGTTATGTTTGGCTGTTCCCTCCTCTTTCTTTGCCTCTTTGCCTTTTGGCTGTGTGCAAGTGGTTCGATATGACACACGGGGGTGGGGCCGGCCGCCGCTCAACCTACATCCACGTGGGCGGCCTTGTACGCAAGAGGTTTTGAACAGGGGGAGTTGTAGTAAGTAAAAATATATCGTCACGCAGTGTATCAGAGCGCAAAGGCGGAAAAAACAAAACAGAAAAAGGAAAGAAGTGAGGTTAAAAAGCTCCGCTTGTTCATCACCTCTTACGTACAAGGCCGGCTACGTGGATGATGGTTGAGCACCGGCTACCCCCATCACCGTGGGTCACAAGGACCCACTTGCACGCAGCCAAAAGGCAAAGAGGTGAAGAAAAGGAGGAAACCAAACCTCACTTGTAGGACAGATAAACGCATGCTCTTTTGTGGTGACCGTTCTTCCTTCATTTTGGCCTGCAATCGACATGCCATTTGTCGGGGGTGTATGGTGGGCATGCTCAATGCCAGCCGGCGTGGCAATTGTTGCACTGAGAATGTGCAGCTAGGTCTTATATGTGTCCATCCACCTCATCTAAGATGTATGTCCTCTCTGTCGTTAAGGACGGACGTCAAGGAAAGACTCATTCTTGAGCCTTTTCTTATCGTTTTTTATTTATCTTCACTCCACACTCCATACTTTCCGTTACTCACCTTCATCGTTCTTTTTTTGTCTGCTCTCCATCTCTCCTCCTGTGTATCCCCTCCCCCTTCACTCTGCCTCTATCTCACAGCGTACAAGTGGGCTGTTATGGCACACGGGGATGGGGGCAGCTCGCGCTCAAATTCATCAACGTGGCGAGCCTTGTACGTGAGAGGCACGGTGAAAGGGGAATCAACAGAAGAATGAGAAAAATGAATGGTTTCAGTGCCCTTGGTGTTTGTCTTGTTTTTTATTTTTTTTAATTTTTGCCGTTTGTTTCCCGAAGTGCGCTCTTTTAGTTCATAGTTATCTGACAATATAGAGGTTCTGAACAGGGGGAGTTGTAAGGAAGAATATTAAAAAACGAATTCATTTTTTCATTTTTTCGCTTTTGCGCTCTGATATTCATGTGACTATATATATGTGACGATATATATATTGTCATATATGATATATATGTATATATATATCGTCACACTGTAAATCAGAGCGCGAAGGCGAAAAAAAGCAAAACAAGGAAAGGAAAAGACGGCCTGTTCATCACCTCTTACGATTAAGGCCAGCCACGTGGATGACAGGTTGAGCGCTGGCTGCCCCCATCCCCGTGTGTCACAAGGACCGACTTGCACGCAACCAAAAGGCAAAGAGGTAAAGAAAAGGAGGGGGAAACCTCCTGACAGGGAAACAAAGCAAATGACACATCCCACAGATAATCCAATTGTCATATTTTCTTTTTTTCTCTTTTTTCCTTTTCTATCTTGTTTGGCGGCCTTGTACGTAAGATGTTCTGAACAGGGGGATTGTAAGGAAGAAGATAAAAAAACGAATTCATTTTTTTCCTTTTTCTTTTTTCTTTTTTTTTCGCTTTTGCGCTCTGATATTCATGTGACGATATATATATCGTCAAACAGAGCAGCCTAACTGTATGCATAGAGGAAGAAGAGGACAACAAACAAGGGGCTGAGGCAAACTGTTTCGTCGGAGATTCACCGACTCATCAGGAGGCTGAACCCTCAACATTCTGCAGAATCGCCTTACTGATTACACTGTAATAATCCACCGTTACCCAAGTAGATATATGACAGTGGCAACTGGTTTATCTGTGGGATGTGTCATTGCATTGTTTGACTGATAGGCCTTCCTCTTCCTTTGTCTTTTCTTTGATTGGATCTTTCTCTTTCTCTTGCCTCTGTGTGGTCTGGTTTCCTCCTCCGTGTCTTTACCTCTTTGCCTTTTGGCTGCGTGCAAGTGGGTCCTTGTGACACACGGGGATGGGGGCAGCCAGCGCTCAACCTGTCATCCACGTGGCTGGCCTTGTACGTAAGAGGTGATGAACAGGCAGAGCTTTCTCTCTTTCCTTTCTCTGTTTTGTTTTTTTTCGCCTTTGCGCTCCGATACAGCTCTGCCTATTCATCACCTCCTACGTACAAGGCCGGCCACATGGATGTATATATCGTCACCACGTGTATCGGAGTGCGAAGGCGAAAAAAAACAAAACAGAGAAAGAGGGAAAGCTCTGCCTGTTACATTACCTCTTATGTACATTGCCGGCCACGTGGATGACAGGTTGAGCGCTGGCTGCCCCCATCCCCGTGTGTCACAAGGACCCACTTGCACGCAGCCAAAAGGCAAAGAGGTTAAGAAATGGAGGAGGAATCCAGACCACACAGAGGCAAGAGAAAGAGAAAGATCCAATCAAAGAAAAGACAAAGGAAGAGGAAGGCCTATCCGTCAAACAAAGCAAATGACACATCCCACAGATAAACCAATTGCCACTGTCATATATCTATATGGGTAACGGTGGATTATTACAGTGTAATCAATTAGGGGATTCTGCAGAATGTTGAGGGTTCAGCCTCCTGATGAGTCGGTGAATCTCCGACGAAACAGTTTGCCACAACTTGTTTGTTGTCTTCTCCTCTATGCCTACGGTTTACCAGGCTGCTCTGTTTGACGATATATATACATATTTCTTTGTTTCGTGGGTGTTTTGCTGGCTTGTGATGGGGTGTGAACCGACAGTCTGTAGAGTTTTCCATCTGGTGTGGGTGAGTGATAGTCTACTTTGATTTTGGCTAGGTGGATTATCACTTACAGTGTAATCAGTGAGGGGATTCTACAGACTGTTGAGGGTTCAGCCTCCTGATGAGTCGGTGAAACTCCGATGATGAAACAGTTTGTCACAGCCCCTCGTTTGTTGTCCTCTTCTCCCTCCCTGCCTACGGTTTACCGGGCAGTTCTATTTGACGATATATATACATCCATGTGGCCGGCCTTGTACGTAGGAGGTGATGAATAGGCAGAGCTTTTTCTTCTTTCCTTTTTGTGTTTTGTGATTTTTGTCTTTATTTGCCTTTGCACTCCGATACACGGTGTGACGATATATATATTGCCACAAGAATATCAGAGCGCAAAAGCGAAAAAAACAGAAAGAAAACGAGGAAAAAATGAGTTCCTTTTTTTATCATGTTCATTACAACTCCCCCTGTTCAGAACCTCTTGCCTACAAGGCCGCCCACGTGGATGTAGGTTGAGCGGCGGCTGTCCCCACCCCCGTGTGTCATATCGACGCACTTGCACACAGCCAAAAGGCAAGGAGGCAAAGACAAGAGGAAGGAAACCGCCGAACACAACAACCACGTCGACGGGACAAGACCAACCAGGATATAAAAAAACCATGCCTGCAAAAAAAGGAATCAATCTATTGCGACTGCCGCCGTCTGTGCTGAAGGATGTCTAACAAAGCATAAAAGACAATCCCAGATGATGATTCCCACATAAAAGCACCTCCCCCAAATGCACAGGCCGAACAACGGGAAACAACCAACCAGGATGCCAGAATAAAGAAGAGCCCGGATGACTAGTCGCACATGAAAGCACCGCTACGCATCCCAAAATAGACTAGTCGCACATGAAAGCACCGCTACGCATCCCAAAATAGACTAGTCGCACATGAAAGCACTGCTACGCATCCCAAAATAGACCGAAGCAGCAAATTAAGATGGCCCGACGGCAGTGGAATAAGGTATAAAGGAAAAGCTAGGAACATAACACACGAAAGCAGAATACACAAGAACATCAGGCAATTTCGTCAGGACTGGCCGGGTGGGGAACCGGGAGGGTGGGGGGGAGTGGATGGCCGAGGTGGTCGGGAAAGGGGGGTTGGAAGATGACCCGCCAAGCCTCAGGCGAGACTGCAAGCTGGCCTTCCACGAGTGGACTAAGATTGGGGGGCATGTCCCCTTCCGGCCCCCCTCTGATTTCCCGGACCCTTTTGCCCCGAACACTGTTTTTGGTCGACTTGCATTGGTATGGGGTGGAGTGAAGAAGACATGCTTAAAGATGGTTTTCTCTGGCGCCTGAGCAGCAGGGCAGAAGAGGCAGGCCCCGTACCCCCCCCACTCAGTCAATCCCCCGGTCCACCGGGGCAATCAATGCTGGCGGGCTCAACAGGTTAACAGTGCCATGGAGTTTTGAGACGTGAAGGCAAACATCGTGTTTATGGGACAATGGAACCGTTTTTCAGCAGTTGCTGCCCCGCACCAATAGATTGGGGCCATCCACAGAGCCCTACTACTGCAGGCTGCTCATCTCAACGGCAGTAGTTGGTCCTGGGGATGCTTAAAGGAAAAAAAAGAGAAGTTCCTTTTTTGTTTTTGTTTTCCCTTTTCCACCCCTCCTCAAGGGCCATGCAGATATTCTGTTCACTTTCACCGCCATCATCATAACTTCTAAGTTCTGCTTTTCGTCAACACAGCTAATTAACTTGGCAGCAGAATTTAAGTCTGCTTCGCACGAAGCTGGCAAGCCTCACCTCGCAGAGTCATTTCTGTTCATCGGCCGACCATTGCCTACCAGCGTACATCATGCTCGCTTGTAGAAGTAGAGGACTCTGTAGCACAAGAAGAGAGGACCGCTTTTTTCCTGTACCAGCACGCAGAATCAAGCGTGCATTCTGTCCGTATTCTCTGCATTTCAACACGGCAGAGCAGGGTAGTGTTGTTGCGAACGTCGAGGAGAACTCGTGTCCGTCTTTCCAGAAAAGAACTGACGGTCCTTATTGGTTTATCTGGACTGAAAGTTGTGCCAAATGCAAGCATAATAACCGTACGTTATATTCGGAGGGTGAAGAAGGTAGCAGGAGGAAATTCAAGTTCATGGTGCCTGTTGCTTGGCTCTCTGAAGTGTACAGTAGGAGGCTTCTAGCAATCACGCCGGATACAGTTTGTGAAGTCATGTGTAGAAAAGGTTGCAAGGAATTTAGCTAGGCAAATAAGGGAGAGGTGTTGGACGTTTGTTTCACCGTAGCGGGGTACTTTTTTTTTTTTTTTCCCCCTTTCACGGAGTGGTTGGAGGGCAGCAACAAATCTGGACCTATTTTTACCTGTCACTTAAATCGGGTTATTCGTTTCCCAGCCACCTGTTTACCCAGTATGTGTGGCAGGGGTTTCTCATGGACCTCGCGGGACTCATATGAGGGCTGGGTTTTATTCCCTCTAAGGGGATACTCACTCCATGGCTTTCCTTGATGTATCTGACTGGGACTCACCATATGATCAGCAAGTGGCAACTTTGGTGCCCCAAATTCAAAGAAACAAAAAAAAATGCTGTAAACATTTTGTTGTCTAGAATTGAAATGCAGTCAACTTTTGGCTGAGGATTACTTCACAATTCCTTCTAAATTCGGAAATTGAAACAAGAAAACAAAAAGCAAAACCAAACGTGCCCCGTGGAAGTCAACCCCCCTTTCAACTCCCTTTAACACCCATGTATTCCTTTTAAATTTGAATATAACGCCCGGGCGTTCTATTCGAAGGGGCGTTCTATTCGAAGGGGTATTTGGAAAAAAGTGTTATTTTTGGTTGAAGACGGTGGTGTATTATTATCTCAGAAAGGCAGCAGGCGTTCCTAGATACAGGCAGTCGTGCAGCTGTTGCAGCTTTTGATCACCAGAATGGAGGGCATGTGGAATGAAAGATCTTCTCTGGTTTAGGGTGTAAGGATTTGGGGTGAAGTGGTGTAAATAAATGCGTGTTCAGGAGCGTTTTGGAATTTGATTCAGGGTCTTTTGGGGAATTTTGTGGCCGAAGATGCGGGTGTTTTCTAGGTACTTTTGTGGGCCATGATTGGGGCGGGTTCGGGAGTTTTCTGGCCTTGTTTTCTTTTGGGATTTCTGTTGCCCGAGTTTCAGGTTATTTTCTTTTGGGAGTGTTAACAATGTGTGGTTTGAGTGGGTGGCAATAGCTGTTGTGCAAGCTGTGTATGGCAATAGCTTGCAGCCTGAGTTTCAGGTTATTTCCTTTGGAGCATGTGAACGACGTGTGTGGTTTGCATGGGTGGCAGTGTATGGCAATAGCTTGCAGAAGCTGATCCCATTTGTATTGCTTGGATATGGTTGCAGATAAAGTCGAAGGGCGTCACAATGACAGCTATGCTTGCTAAAGCGGTTGCTTTGGCACTTGCAAAGCATCCGGTTGTCAATGCGTGCTGTAAGGATGGGAAGTCGTGCACCTTCAACAGCGATGTCAATGTTTGTGTAGCGGTGGCCATCGACGGTGGTTTGTTGATCCCTGTCCTTGAGAAGGCCGACAAGGTAAGGTGATTGATTACCAAGCTCGTCCTTTAATGAGAAATGGTTTCCTAGGGGGTGGGGCGTGGTGGATGTGATAATATGTGATTGGCTTGTGGCTGCGATTTGCTGGAGTGCGGTATAGTGGTTTTGAGTGGCTTGGACGGGTTTGGAGTGGTTTGGAGGCCTGTGACTGTGAAGAGTTGTGGTTGAGAGGGTGGGCGGCAGATGGGGTGGACTGTGAAGAGTTGTGGCTGAGAGGGTGGGCGAGAGATGGAGAGGCCTTGTGTGGTGATGTGAACGGGAAGTGTGAGTGGTTGTTGTTGTGGAACGGTCATCTGAGATGGTCATGGTTGAGATGGTGGAGTGGCAGCCTTGTGGTGAGGTCAGTAAGAAGTGTGAGCAGTCGGTGGCAAAGAAGGGTCATCTGAGAGGGTAATGACCGGGATGGTGGAGTGGTGGGGGTTGTTGGCAGAACCGAGTGTCATGATTGAGAGGGTGGAGTGGTGGGGTGTGGGGGGAACTGAGTGTCATGGTTAGTATGGATTGAGAAGGGGGCGAGGTCTCGAGAATGATCATCGAAGACTCTGAGAGAAAGGGGAGCAGGGTGGGCGGGCAAGTTGGGAGGAATGGGGAGGGTAGGGTGGGGATTTCTGCTGAAGGATTGAGAGTGAACTATTAAGCACCGTGGTAATTTGAAGAGGTTATGTTAGATGGGGGAGAGTGAACTATTAAGCACCGTGGTAATTTGAAGAGGTTATGTTAGATGGGGGCAAGGTGCTCCAACGGTGGGTTGGTATGAGTTCATGGGGGGAGGAAGGAAGGAGCAAGATCAGGAGTAGGTGGCTTTGGGTGGTATGATGGTAGGGTATGACATGATGTGTGGATAGCAGTGGTCGACCTGACCTCGCCTTTGATCCTTTGTGACCTTGGCTAACAGTGAGCTTGGCTCACCTTCGTGTGTGTGTGTGTGTGGTGTGGGTGGGTGGATTACCAGGTGGACGTCTACTCATTGTCTCGGAAGTGGAAAGAGCTCGTGGAAAAGGCAAGGGCGAAGGAGCTCTCCGGAAATTTCAGTGCAGGTGAGACGCGATGTGTCCGTGTGTATGCTCGATCAGATCAATCTGAGCTGAGGAGATGATGTTGCGTCTCTCAAGCAGTGGTCAGAATTATATGGAGCAATTTTTAGGCTCTTAAATTAGACAAGGGTACATGTTGCAGCTTCGCCCACAAAACACGAAAAGAAAAAGCATAATGAAATGTCCCATCATCAGACGAAACTTGTTTGCAAGAAAACAGGAGGCCATACCACGGAACCGTTTTTTGTTTTACTCGTTTTGTGTTTGGGAAGCTGTTTACCTTTTCAGCATTTTTTTGTTTTCTGTTGTGTGCTACGACCCACAAAGCTTCAGTCCTTCATCTGTGTTCGTTTCCAAGAGATGCCTGTGCTAAAGATTCCGACTCGGAGTTTGCTTGCTGTGGCGAATATGTTTGCGATCAACCGATCTTGTATGTATGCCATGCGCTTACCTGTTGAGTTTTGACTCTGTCTGTGTGTGCAAGTAAGTGTATGTGTGTGTCAGTCTCAGCTTGGTGCATGTGTCGTGCAATAATGCTCTTGACGATTGGCCTGGGAAAGCTGTCAGAGGCCGTCTTCACTAATAAGAGTGTCACTGATATTAAGCGGGTGTTGTAATGTATGATTAACATAATCAGCATACAATCTGCTTGGCAGTTGCTGTTCGTTGGTGGAGTTCTTAAGTAGCGTGTCATGTGAGCCATAATGCCGGGCGCAGTGGGCGTGCATCTTGGAGCATTTCCTGGTTTGCAAAAGCCGAAGACAAAACCGAGCGGCAGCCTGATAGAATCTCTCTCTCTCTCTCTCTCTCTCTCTCTCTCTCTCTCTCTCTCTCTCTCTCTCTCTCTCTCTCTCTCTTCTTTGCTTGAACTCTTCACTCCCTCTGTACCCCACCTCCTTCCTCCTTCCCTCCACCCTCTCTCCACCAGGCTTCTCCCTTTGGCCTTTCCCCCCTCTCCCTGCCATACTTCTCCCTTCGGCCTTCCCCTTCCTCTCGGCCTCCTCCCTACCTCTTCCTCCACATGCTCTTCCTCCCCCATTCCCTTCTCCGCTCTCCCCTCCTCTCCACTTGCCTGACCTCTTCACTCACTCCGCACTCCACCCAACCAACCTCTGCCCTCGCTCATCCTTCTCTTTGCTCTCCCTCCACTCTACTTCTCCCTGCCGTCTGTCTCCTTCCTGACCTCCTGCCGACCTTCTTGACCTCCTCTCAACCTCCTCTCGACCATATCCCTCCCCTTCCTTCCTTCGCCCAATCTCCGGCTGACCTCCTTCCCCCGATCTCCTCCCTCCCCTTCCTCCTGATCTCCACCTCCGCCTGACCTTCCTCCCCTGATCTCCTGCCCTCCTTTCCTTCCTCGGCCCGATCTCCGCCTGACCTCCTCGATCCATTCCGCCCTCCCACCCAACTGCAGTTCGTTTTTTTCATTTCTGTCAGGTGGACCTAAATGCTGCATTTCTTATCTCTCTCTCTCTCTCTCACACACAGTTCGTTAGGTTGGGTTCTCTCTCTTTCTCTCTCTCTCTCTCTCTCTCTCTCTCTCTCTCTCTCTCTCTCTCTCTCTCTCTCTCTCGCTCGCTCTCTCTCGCTCTCTTGCTCTCGCTCTCGCTCGCTCGCTCGCTTTCATGCGTGCGTCGCGTGAGTTTTTTTTTTTTTGATAAGGGTCTTGATGGAGCACGGGGGGACAGATTTGAAATTGGAGCAGATACCACATGTCATTGTGGGGGGGGGGAAAGCGCGTAGTTAGTTAGAATGGGGCCTCTCTCTCTCAGATACCACATGTCATCTTGTGGGGGGGGGAACCACGTAGATAGTTAGAATGGGGTCTCTGTCTCTCACACATCAGCTTTATCTTTTCTCTCTCTGTTTTGTCACTCTCACTCTCTCTCTCCCCCCAGTGTGCATGCGCCATCGTGCATTTTTTTTTTTTTTTTTTGCTTGTTGTTGAAAGGACTCGGTGGACAACGGATCAAAAATGAAACTGCTCCGAGCAGATACTGCACTTGATCGGGGGAGGTGGTGCGTAGTTAGTTAGATTGGGTTCTCTCTCTCTCGTGCGCGTGTGCGAATGCACACGCGTGCGTTTTTTTTTCTTTTAAAAAAAGTCCACGGAACAGATATGAAACTGATTGGAGCATAGACTGAGCGTATACTACACTTCATCGTGAGGAGAGGGGAAGGGGGGGGCCAGCGGGCGCAAGGTAGGTTAGATTGGGGTCTCTCTCTCTCTCTCCCTCTCTCTCTCTCTCCCCGCTTTCTCTCTCCCTGCCTCTCTCTCTCTCCACCTTCGCTTGACCTCTCCCCTCCCTCCCTACTCAACCCCACCTCTGCCCTTCTTCCTCCTTTCCCCGACCCTCTCCGTAAGGCTTCTCCCTTCGGCCTTCCCCTTCCTCTCGGCGTCCTCCCAACCTCCTCTTCCTCATGCTCTTCCTTCCCCATCCCCCCTCTGCTCTCCTCCCCCCTCCCCTCGCCTGACCTCTTAACTCCCTCCGCACTCCATCCAACGAACCTCTGCCCTCGCTCATCCTTCCCTTTGCTCTCCCTCCATTCGACTTCTCTCGGCTGTCTGTCCCCTTCTTGGCCTCCTCCTCTTCTCTTCAACCTTCTTGACCATCTCCCTCCCCTTCCTTCCCCCAGTCTCCGGCTGACCTTTCTTCCCCCTATGTCCTCCCTCCCCTCTCTCCTGATCTCCACCTCTGCTTGACATTCCTCCCTCAATGTCCTACCCTCCCTTCCTTCCTCGGCCTGATCTCCACCTAACCTCATTCCGCCCTCCACCCAACTGCAGTTCGTTTTTCTCATTTCTTTCAGATGGACCTAAACGATGCATCTCTTTTTGAACTCTCTCTCTCTCTCTCTCTCTCTCTCTCTCTCTCTCTCTCTCTCTCTCTCTCTCTC
>BFEA01000001.1:2826833-2839809 GCA_003427395.1 Chara braunii
GAGAGAGAGAGAGAGAGAGAGAGAGAGAGAGAGAGAGAGAGAGAGAGAGAGAGAGAGCCCACACGATCACAGAATTGGATATCTCCTGATATCTGAGAAAGAATACTTGTGGTGAGCAGGAGACAGGTATGCAACGTGTGACACCCACACAACAGGTGAGTTCAAATCCGTACAACCACCTACCCAGCAAACCACAACTGAAAGGAATGCAAACTGTGATCAGGTCTCTGACAGGACAAAAAAGCAAAAAGAAAAGAAAAGAAAACATATGTTCAAGGCATACAAAGCAGCAGCTGCATTCCATCGGCAGTGTCAACAACAGTGCACAGGTTAGCCTAAAAAATACCCCGGCCGCCTAAACCCACACACGGACCAACAAACCTCCACCCACCCCCATTTGCACCCTTTCCCTTCTTTTTTTGCGGGCGAATCAGCAACAGGTAACCTCGTGTATTTGGATGTACACCCCTTGTTGATGCTTGGCTGATGAATTGTCCATACGAGTCCTTTTCATCACTTTGTGGATCCTTGGCTCCCATACATCGTCTGACTGGGCATGTTACATCAGTTGTCAGGAAGTGTCTGGAAGTGTCTGGATAAAAAAAACAATTCCAGAGAGAATTGTTCTCAAATCTTTTGAAATTCAGAGAAAGACACGAGCTCTTGTTTCCAACTCTGCGGCGAGCCTCCAGAGGTTACATCAGTTGTCTGGAAGTGTCTGGAAGGCTCTGGAAGTGTCTGGATGTGCTGTGCTGCGCCTGTCTTGTGCTTATCCTGTTTGAGTCTGACAGGGGTAATTTGGTAATTGGAAAGCTGGTTGTTGCTAGGAATTATTTTTTAAATGAAGGAAGGGGGCTGTAGGCTCTGTAAGTTTTGAGAGGGGTGTTTTTGTTGGGGAAGGCAGGTGTTCTTATGTGTGTTTTCTGGTCTTCATGTCTCCGTCTCTGTTCTTTTTTTCCGACAGGTCAATGTGACAGCCGATCACCGGATAATCAATGGTGCCGATTTGGCGGCGTTCCTCCAAACATTTGCAGGCATCGTTGAGAATCCGTCACAGCTTACCCTTTAGTTGACGTGTGCTGGTGTGTGACACTGAGGGGCTGTTGGGTTGCAGAGCAGAGATTGAGGGAAAATGGGATGCGATCTTATGTAAGCCGGAAGTTGCATTCAATCAGTGATGCTGGTAGAAGCTAGCAATCCTGGGTGCTCTCATCTTTGCTCTTGGCTCGTTTTTCCTGCGCAGAGCAGAGCTCAAATTGTCCCCTCAGAAGCTAGGTAAGTCATGTTAGTGAACTGTACCAGTTTGTTGTTGTAGACTTTGAACTTCAGTTGTAGATCAGCTCTTTGTGCCACTTGCTTCTCTCTCTCTCTCTCTCTCTCTCTCTCTCTCTCTCTCTCTCTCTCTCTCTCTCTCTCTCTCGCACACACACACACATGCCCAGGCCAGTTCATTGGTGGAATACATCGCTGGAGGATGAATTAGGGTGTGGTGTGTGCTTTGTGCGTGTGTGTGTGTGTGTTCAATCTGTGCTTGGCCTTGTGTGTACTGAGAACTATTAAAACCAAGTGGTTTTTGTAAGGTGGTTTACTTTGTGATTGCCAGTTGGGTCAATGTGTAAGGATGGGTTTATTGTGTAGAGAGACTCCTTGAGTGGGGTTTGGTGTAGCTAGTGAATTTGAGGACTAGAGACGGTGAGATAGTTGGATTGGTGCACTCACTGGCTTGGCTGATAGTGCAGTTGGGCTGATGGATACTTGTGATGCGTGAAGATTGGCGTTGTGGCTTATTTGGCCAGCAAAGCTTGACAGGTCACCTTGCTGTAGAAAGCCGGAGGGGAAAAGGATCTATTTTGCTTGGAGTACACGAGAGCGGTTTGCCATTTGTTGCCTCTTGGTCGTATGGCCTTGGGCTGGTAGTCTTTCTGTCGACGATGTCATGTCAGAGGGAAGCGAGAAGGGCAGTATTGCCTGTGGTGGTTGCCAATTGGCATGCCAGTATTGTCATGTCAGTGAGAGGGGTCGGCAATTTCACATTATTCTTCGTTTGGCGATGACACCCATCTGATGCAGATGCAGTGATGCTTAGCAATTCTTTGTTTTCCTTCTTTGTAGACTATATCATCTTTTTCTACTGAAGATGTTATTTTGTTTATCTACATGTGCCTTTTGAGCTCAAGTTCCAAGGGAGTGCTTGTATGACCCGCGTGTGCGTGTTGCCCTTTGGCTCGGATGGAGCTCTCTCAAACACTGAACTCAAATTGTTTTTTTCTGTCAATGAGCGTTGCGGGAGAGGAAGCTGTGGTGGCTGCCGATTGGCATGCCAGTATTGTCATGTCGGTGAGAGGGGTCGGCAATGTCACATTATTCTTTGTTTGACGATGACACCCATCTTATGCAGACGCAGTCATGCTTAGCAATTGCTTTTTTTTTTTTTTTTTTTTTTTTTTTTTTTGTAGACTAGATCATTTTCTACTTAACAAGTTAATATGTTATACTTAATAAGTTAATATGTTATTTAAACTTATTTTGTTTATCTACATGTGCCTTTTGAGCTCAAGTTCTAAGGGAGTGCTTGTATGACCTGCTTGTGCGCGTTGCCCTTCGGCTCGGATGGAGCTCTCTCAAACAATGAACTCAATTGTTTTTTTTCCGGCAATGAGCGTTGTGGGAGAGGAAGCTGTTAGTGAACAGACGGATAGATGTGGCGATTGCATTTCATAATTTGGATTTTAATTACCCCATTTGGTGAAACAATTAACTCAATTGCTTTTTTTCGGCAATGAGCGTTGTGGGAGAGGAAGCTGTTAGTGAACAGACAGATAGATGCGGCGATTGCATTTCGTAATTTGGATTTCGACTACCCCGTTTGGTGAAACAATGAACTCAATTGTTCTTCCGTCAATGAGCGTTGCGGGAGAGGAAGCTGTTAGTGAGCAGACAGATGCGGCGATTGCATTTTGTGACTTTTGGATTTTGATTACCCCATCTGGTGGGTGACACTGGATGTCGGTTCAAGTGCATTATCTTAGAGAAGCGTTGTCTTTACTCTTTCGAGGTGTGACTCGTAGATGTATAAAAAAAGCTTGAGCAACCAAATTAGAGTAGCATTTGAAAAAAATGGAGTAGACTTTGAACTTTGACGAGAATGCCCATCGCGTGCCAGGTGTGTGCGGTATAATTGCGAAAAATGGTCAAGTGTATCTGTGTAGTCCAATGGAATGATGGGTGTGTTTCAGCGGGAAAAAACTCTTGCCGCTTCTTACATGCGGTATTACATGCGGTATTGTGTTTATGAACATGGCTGTTTGGGTGTGGTCATCATGTCCTGATTGAGGTTGCTGACAGGTGTGATGGTGTATCTTGATATGTAGGTGCCCACTTCTGTGGTGTATCGTGCTTGATCTGTTTTTTGTTCATAGTGTGCTGGCATGGCTGTTTGGGTGTGGTCATCACCAGGGTGAGTGTTGCTTCGGTTCTACTGGGCTGCTGTTGCTTCTTCTTGAAGGTGTACTCGTCATTCGCCCCATGGGAGTAGCGTCAATGCTTCAGACGCCATTTTCAAATCAATAAAACACATTACAAAGAAGCACAGGGGATGGGAGGGAGGCAATGGGCACGGAACCAGCACCACAGGATGACAAACCACAACGTGGCACATGGACTTGAGGAGCACGAGAGGATGGACAAACAGTGAGGCAGCACATATAGGCTGGAGTGCATAGGGGAGGCAGGAGGGCAGACAACACAGGCACACAAGGCAGGGGAAAGACACCAACCAGCAAACCCAAAAAAAAAGCAAGTCCCAAAGAAATAAAAAGACTGAAAAAAATAGAACTGATGATGAAAGATTGTTTCGCCGTGCACTGACTCACTCATCAGGAGGCTGAACCCTTGGCAATGTGGAGAGTCTAAGTATTGGATGGTTTGGGTCATGAACACTTTGAAGGAAGACTGTCCCAAAACAGAACACGGTAGCGGGCAGCAACCCAACAAAGCACCAGGTCTGTAGAGGCAACATGGCTGCTTAAGATAAAGACTAAATGCCATGGCAAGCGGATGCGCAGCGCGGCAATCGTTAGTGAAGTGCAAGGCGACACCAACAAGGCCACTGCACTGCAAGGGACGGCAGGGCAAGCTTATAAGCAGTATGACAACCATGCCTTGAAGCACAAGGCAGCACCAACAAGGCAACCAAACTGTAAAAAGACATGTAAGGCACGGCCGGCGGATGGGCAGCAAGCCAGTGGAGCAGCAAAAAGCATAAGGCAAAACAAACAACATGGCCACACCACACAGTAAAAAGAGCAGCTTGCGAAGTAGGACCTGCGAACAAGTGGGATGGGCAGCAAGGCAGTGGCAGAGCGCAGATGCAACAGTCCATACATCCGATGTGGAGCAAAGCAACATGACCTACTCACATCACGGATGAACCCCACAGACTGTTGGTTCCCACCACCCACTGAGCCCGGAAGTCACTTGGACGAACATCCATCATCACCCGCAGGGCAGATAGACATCCCGAACGAAGCATCCCCCCTAAGAGTGCTGTAGGCACTCAGAGCGAGTAATGATCAACTGTTTGGACAGACATCCCGAACTGAGCAGCCCCCCTAGGAGTGCTGTAGGCACTCTGAGTGAGTAATGATCAACTGTTTGGCACTGCTTGAGGGTGCTCGGTTGGGCATACAGAGAACAGTAAAATCAGGGGAAGAATGGACAACAAGAGAAAGTCGTACATAAAATCACGTTTTCTTTTTTCCCTCTTCTTTTTGGGACATGGGAGTTTCACTCGGGATGGACAACAAGAGAAAGTCGTACATAAAATCACGTTTTCTTTTTTCCCTCTTCTTTTTGGGACATGGGAGTTTCACTCGGTAGGATATATGATGTACCATATGGAGACGTTCTCTCGTTAACCACTACCGGTAGTTCACTAGTTCATCCAATAGCCCAGCCTGTATAAACCAATCCCCTGGGCGCTTGTCCGTGCGAGTGGGATGGTGCGTGTGCGAACGGGAAGGTCTGTGCTGCTCATGGAACGGGTAACGGCAGGGGTACAACGGCAGGTTGTGTGTGCGGCGTAGAAAGGCTCCCTTTCAAAAAATCCTGCCATTGGGGTTCGTAGCCTACTGTGGTGTTCCGTTTCCCCGCATGGCAGGGTTTTCTGAAAGGGAGGCGTGGCGGGACATTTCTTCCCTGCTGCCCTGAATACCAGCAGTGCTGTTCCTATGTTGCACTGGTACCTCATGTCCGTGCTGTTGCGGTTGTCCCCATTTGTGCACGGGGAAGCCGGACTCCGCTGGCAACGGAAGACTTTGCAAGGCCCGTCCTTCCCGTTCGGCAGAATTTCCCGAAGAAGGTGTCAAACACGTAAGCACCAGGGAGAGTGGCAATGTAGAGTCATCCTCTGATACTCTGCGTGGCCATAACTTTTCGTTCTGTGGAGTCTAAGAATTTGATTCGCCGATGTCGGATTTCTTTTCTGCCAGCCTCTGCCAGCCCTGTGGGCCAGGGGGAGCTGTAACTGTGGCCAGATACGTTCTGGGAAGTGCTAGTGTGAGAAGGCTGCGAAATGGAAGGGGCTGGAAGGACATTGATTGCTCCCGGCCTCTCAGGGGTAGTCACGTCAGAAAGAGATTCATCCAGCATGGCCATAGGTGTGGCCAGGCTATGTTGCACGGTGGCCGCGGCCTGGTTCGGCCCAGGCCACGGCCGGCGGCCTAGGGGGTTGGGGGGCGGGGAACGGGTCTCGAGTCGGGGGGGGGGGGGGCCTACCTCCTCAAAAAAAAAAAAAAAAAAAAATTTCGAAAATGGGGGGGTGGATTTTGTGGACTACCAAAAATAAATAAATAAATAGAAAACAAAAAAAAATTCCCTCCGCTCCACGGCGCGTGCACATCTCTTTCTCTCTCTCTCTCTCTCTCTCTCTCTCTCTCTCTCTCTCGTGCGCGCGCGCGCACCTCCCACACACACACACACATGCACACACACACTTTCTCGCCGAAGTTGCGCGGGCGGGACCCCGCGCAACTTCGGTGCGAGTAAGTGAGGGTGTGTGTGAGTGTGTGTATGCGTGTGTGTGTGTGTGTGATTGAGTGGGGGTTGGGGCGGCGACCCATCCCCCACCAATCAACCAATCAACCAATCAATCAATCAATCAATCAATCAATCAATCCAAAGAAAAAAAAAAAGTGAAAACAAAAAACAAGAAAAGCGGGTTTTCCCGTTTTTGTTTTTACTTTTTTTTCTCTTTTGATTGATTGATTGATTGATTGATTGATTGATTGGTGGGGGATGGGTCACCCCCCAACCCCCACCCAATCTCACACACACACACACACACACACACACACACACACACACACACATACCTGCACGGGGTTTCAAAAAGTTTTTTTTTGTTTTTTGTTTTTTCTGTTTTTATTTTTTCTGTTTTTATTTTTTGTTACGCAATTGAAAACAATAATGCCCCCCCAAAAAATATGGGTGTGTAAGTTTTTTTTAGCCCTACACGCCCATTTGTTTTTTTTCATGCGTTAAAAAAAAAAAAAAATCCTGCACAAAACTCGGCTGGTCGGCCTTGGCCGAACCGAGCCGATTCGGCCATCGGCCGAGGCCGCGGCCGGGCGTGCAACATAGTGGCCAGGTGCCTTCTAGAAAGTGCTAGCGTGAGAATGGCCTGAAACTTTTCTTTTTTTTTTTTTTTCCCTTTCGGTTGAGTCCTGCCAGCAAGGTGGGGCGCTCTCTATCCTCTTGTCCTCGCATGTGGAAACATGTGCATGGCACAAACCAGCAGGGCATGTTAGTCCGTTTGCCCCTTTTCCTTGGGCCCACGGGCTTCCTCCCTTGTTGCATTAGTGGGCCTTCCCTAGCCCCAAAGTTGTTGGAGTGGGCGACTAGTTCTTTTTCCTGCAAGGCTGGACCCGTGCACTAGTTTGAACCACATGTACATACGAGCCTCTTTTTTGCCGAGGTGGATTCCAGCTGCACGCCAAGGATTGCTGAAATGCAGTGCTGGGCTTTTCGGTTAGTCTGGCTGGCACAGCCAGTCATTTTGTCCGGTTCATCTCAAGACTGACTGGGCCATGTACTGGTGGTTTAATGTTGTTGCTGCCATCAGTAGATTCAGTACCCCAGGTTCAGGCGATCCTACCTGCAGCTGCATTAGGAGAGCCACCACGGGCCATTTGTTTTCTTATTATCGGTCACCTGCTGCCTACCGGCAAGATCCAGTTGAATGTTTTTTTTACTAGAAGTCAGAGGACCCGTAGTACCTGCCTAACTCGACGCTGGACCCGGTTTCCAGCAGGTGCAGCTCCCCACCAATAGAATGGAGCCAGTAGCTGCAACATCACTAGCAGTTCCGACGGGTTAAAAAAAAAAAAAAAAAAAGGGAAGCACTGGCTACTTCGCCAGTAGGGAAGGGGTCTAGGTATCTGCTTAGCCTAAGCAGGATTTACTCTACACAGCCTGAAGGAACAACTCCCTTGGATTCCGGAGTGGATGTGACCGAAAATGTACGGTGAATAATTGTGGGGTTCAAGGTCGCGGGGTCGAAGGAATGCATCGAAGTGAAGGAAATTAGGCTACCATGATAGCATGTTGTGGCGTCAGCAGAGGGCTTGCGCTGGTGCTCAAGCAGGTCTGGTTTACTATAGGCCGAACCGGCTGGCAGCCCCTGGTGGGCTAATTGTGGTTTGCATGCGTAGAATATGAGATGTCCATGGCTGAGGTGGGGACTGTAAACAACAAGCAAAAGTGGGTGTGGATGGGTCAGAGCGAAGGACGAAGGAGCGGGAAGTGGAGGGGTTTGAAGTGCTGCTATGATATGCCTCTCTCTGTCTTTGGCCTACTATATGTAAAGCACGAGTGAGTTGTCAATGAGCGCACCAAGGTCTCGAATGCCAATCCCCTTCCTGCTCTTTCGTCCTTTGCTCTGACACATCCAGGATGGGGACCGTGTCCTTGGCTCGAGCATGAGCGACTTGACTATGGGAATGGCATGTCAGCCACATATGCGCGTTTACTATGGAGAGAAAAGGATGTGGATTGTGTTCGATTCAACTTGACGATATGTCCATCTGTGCATGGTCGATTTGAAACGAGGATCGAATCACGTGTGGCCTCAGCTTCAGGTGTTGGCTGTGGCTGACTGCAGGCACGTACTCTCTTTTCCCTCTGTCCTAGTAGAATTTGGATGTGAACTGTTTTTATACCACCGAAGCATTGACGTGGTTTTTCACTGATATTCGTGCAGCACAAGGTCAAAGTATTCATACCACAGAAAGGAAGAGAGATTGTGCTTGCATGTGTACCGTAGAAAGGAAATAGCTGAGTGGAGTAGACAGGTAGTTATTCTTTCATCCGTAGATGCCGTTGTCAGCCCTTCACGGTCTAACTATAGTCTTCCGCCATGCAGAACGTGTGGTCATAATAGCGGCATTTTGGGCCTCTTCTTGTCTGGGTATTGTGATATCGCCCGCACGGTCAAGCGGACGATGGTAATGACCCCACGGTCAATTGTGCTTCTAGAAGCACAATTTTGGGCCTCTTCCTGTCTGGGCGCAGGACCTTTTAGATTCAGCTTGCTACTACCTGTGCGGAGAGCGGATGGTGGTCTTCTCCCAATGGATGAGAAAGGCTCCCAAGGGCAGATGTTGCATCCTGTAAATCGACGTGCGGAGCTGTGGACAATGGACATAGCTCAGTTCAATCTCCCCCTTGGTGCAAGACCTCCCTCCCCCCCCTCCTCGGTGTAAGACCCCACTCCTAGAAGCACAAGCCCGGTCACAAAGCAGGTGCCTCGATGCGAGCTCGGAACAAGCATAGCACTTCCGATACCTTTGGCACGTCGAGAATCCAATCACTTCGGCGACTTCGCTATACGCTGGAAGCGCCTTAGAATGGGAAGTTCTTTCCAAAGGAACATAAACAATCATCCGAGTTACCCATGGGCCTAGCTCAGTTGGTACACCCGTGAACTGTTGAAATACAGACCTAAGTTCGAATCCTCATGCAATCAGATGAGCTGAATAATATAATTCTGAATTACCTGGGGCTGCTGAGCTCAGTAATCATATCTCTGATCTCTGATGATATCTCAAGGGCGTTGCCCTTCAGAAAGAAACTCAAAAAAACTTTAAAAATGTATATTTTTCTGAGTTCATTGGTCAATCAGTGGGCTTGCCACTAGACAACCTGCTTTGGTTGTTTTTATTTTGTCTCTTTTTTTTTTTTCTTTTTTTTTTCTTCTCCCCAGTAAGTGGTGGTAAGAGAACCATCGGGATTGAGGTCTTGCCTGGCGGGCCGCTCCATCTATTGGTGGGGAGCATCTCCTGCTGGAAACCGGGTCCAGCGTCCCTTGAATACATCTTTGCAAGCCTTTGCATCATTGAGCCAGGCACCACTGTGCTGGAAACCGGGTCCAGCGTCCCATAACCAAACTTTTGCCTCCCTTCCTATCCTGTGGTCTATCTCAGTGCCTGTGTGATATTATCGGTGGGTTGATGTAACAGCTGGATTGACTGGGGAAAGGGACGCATGGCCTAGGATTTGGACACGAGGCGTCAACTCAGAGGAAGTGGAGGGAGGGAGGAGGAGACTAGGAATATGGTCATTTTCCTGGAGGAAGGTTTTCATATGAACAAAATTACTGTTTGCATTCTTGTCTTATAGGGATGAGAGAGAGAGAGAGAGAGAGAGAGAGAGAGAGAGAGAGAGAGAGAGAGAGGGAAGCTAGACAGAAGATGGGTGATGAGATGACACATTTTTCTAAATTCCTCCTTCACCTGTTGTCTCTCTCTCTCTCTACTCTGGTTCTGTCTTACTATTGTTATGAACACAGGGACAGGCCCCACTGGTGCTATGTTTGTGTTTGAACACGAACCTGCTTGCAAAAATTGTCTTAAGTGGGACTGGCTTTGTGCTATGTTTGTGCTATGTTTGTACTTAAAAAAAAAAAACACTATCTTACTTATCTATTCTACATTGATCTTGTCACGTAATAAAAATCAATCATAATAGAGTATAATAATTTGATTACAATTTTATTAATATATTATATAGCCTGATATTCTTTTTTTAGTTTATGAATAGCTAGATTTCTTTTCAAGAAAGTATGTAACAAAACCTTCTTGCTGAAGTTTGAACATGAACCTTCTTGAAGTGGCTCAGTGGTTACCCTGTAACCTGCAACGGCAGGAGTGTGGGGCCTTGTAGAGAGATCTGGGGTTTGCCGAGGGAGGAAGGTAGAATGATATAGCATAGTATTCAGTTTTTTAGTTCTTCATCAAAAAAAGATTCTTAGCTGAAGCCGGGTAATGGTCCCGGGACCTCATATGTTGTGTAATAATTCATGTGGGACGCTGGACCCGGTTTCCAGCGCCCCCCCCCAAAAAAAAAAAAGAAAGTGGCTCAGTGGTTGGAACTTGGAAATGTGCATTCAGGTATAAGGACGAGGTTCAAATCAACGACCAGCGGGCGTCAACCGACGTACTGCCATTCGCACACTCCCCTTGGGACGACGCATGGTAAGTTTATACAGACACTGCCTGCGCACCGCCCAAGGGGTCCTTGTCCATGGTTGCTGTATGCTGGGATAGCCTTGTGGGAGGATTTTTGGGGGGTCGGTTTGCATGTTGGTCTGATGATCTCAGGTCTCTTCTGGTAGTCACTCCATGGGGGAGGTAGGGCCAAGGGGGTTAGGGGATCCAGAGATGCACTCTAGACAAGGTGTACGTATAGGAACCCGTTGGTGTCTAGGATCTATCTGAAGTCCCGGGCCGTTGCATAGACGGGTTCTACGAGGAACTCGGCGTATAAATATGAACCAATTGAACCCCACTAGCATATAAGGGAATTGATTGAGATTGTAAGTAGTATAGCATGCTGGCCTTGAACCCTGGTCTGGGGCTCCCTGCCTCTCCCTAGGGGGGGTCTGTCTAGATGTCCGGGTACCATGGAGTTTCCCTGTTAGAGGGTGGCCCTCATAGTGGAGGGGAGTGGCACAGTGGGCAGTATGTCTAGGTGTGCTACCCCTCGTGTGTGTCTCGAACCACAAGGGCAAAGGCTGTCTCATCTCTGGGGTGTGTGTGAGGGAAGGGGTACAGGAACTTTGTGGTAGGTTGGGCTGAATGGTTCAGATTGCTTAATGGGTAGTTCAGATCGCTTAATGGATAGTTGGGCTGAATGGTTCAGATTGCTTAATGGATAGTTCAGAGTGCTTAATGGATAGTTCGGACTGCTTAATGGATAGCTCACCGTTCGAGGGGGGTAGCGGACCATCGGGTGCGAGATGATTGGGATTAGGAGCACTTGGCTGACTAGTCGTTGATAGGCAGTGTATAGACATTGTGGTACTGTCATAGCCCCGTCATCAGGGTCCATGGGCCCATCAGGGTCCATGGGCCCACCAGGGGACCAATCAAGAGTAGGCGATGAGATAGTCATTGGGGTTGGAGGAACTACGGTGGTAGAGAGGATGTGATAAAGTGTGGCTCGGTGAAGGACTTGTACTGAGCCTGTCTCCTGATCTAGTCTAGGATAGGCGGGATTTGGGGGGGTTATTGCACAGTAATAGTAGGGGGGTAGGTCCACTACTCCTGTCCGAGGAGGGATCGGCTAGGGATCAGCTAGTCAATGGTTGGGGGACAAAGCTGCATAGAGTGGGCCCGCAATACATCCAGTTGGAGGATAGGATCTGTAGGGACAGAACCCGAACTCTACTGGAAAGCTGTAGATGTGGAAGGGAAATGACTTGCGATAAGTCTTAGGGCTCTGAGTCCTTACGGGAGGGCCAAGTGGGTCACTTTGAGCGACTGAACCCAGAGAGTATTCCCGTGCCTGATACCCTGCCTCTACAACAACCTGGGCGTTTTGAAAGAAAAAGAAAAAAAGGCTCTCAAGTGGGACTTTTTAAGCATGTCTATCTTTGTGCTATGTCTGTGCTATGTTTCTGCTATGTCTGTGCTATGTTTTCGCTATGCCTGTGCTATGTTTGTGCTATGCTTGTGCTATGTTTGTGCTATGTTTGTGCTATGTTGTGCTTTGAAGATGGACCTGCCTGCTTGAAAAATTGACTATCTTTGTGGTTTCATAGCATAACCATAGCACAAGTGGGGGCATAGAAAGGCAGGTCTAACTGGGATATGTTTGTGATAAGAAAGCAACAACATATTGCCGTTGGGGCTTCGTGCTCAGTATTCTGGATGGTATTAGGAATGGTTGTGTTCTCAACTAGTTCCGTGAGCACACTAGTTGAGAACACAACAACTATGAGCCTAGCTCCCGAGGTTCCCGTATAACGATTCTTGTATGCTAGTGCCTCAACTGGGGCTGAATGGGGAAGCTCATTCAGCGTCAGTGCCCACGTTGGCTGTCTGGTCAGGTTGCTCCAGTAGAGAGTGATGTTCCTCGCATGAGGTAAGATAGAAATGGAGTGGGGGTGCGCCAGGAGATATATTGAGAGGAGTGGTAGGATGGGAGTCTCGTGAGTATCAAAAAAAAAAAAAAAGGATAAACATAGCACCAGTGGAGCACTGTCTTCACCGCAACAGAGCACACAGTATCACCACTGGTCTTGGGGCAAATTTTCAGTGTAGATACAGTGATAATGACGGGGCCTTCTCTTCAGGTGAAGACGGTAGTGCTTACTGTCCTTGATGGTGTTCCGATATAATGCTTGCATTGTATATGCTAGATTGTGCTGGAGGTTGGGCAGATGGAGGTTGGGCCGATGTAGATCTTTATGGGCTGTCTATGCTTTAGATGTTATATAGGGGGGTGGGGCACAATGGTGTCACTTCCAATGATGAATTGTTTGTAAAGATGTATCCAAGGGACGCTGGACCCGGTTTCCAGCAGGTGCTGCTCCCCACCAATAGATGGAGCGGCCCGCTAGGCAAAGCCTCAATCCTGATGGTTCTCTTACCACCACCAGGATAGAAGCCTTGCACATGGGCCTTAACCACAAAAAAAA
>BFEA01000001.1:2839853-2853585 GCA_003427395.1 Chara braunii
GGTGACTGTACTGGATGAAACTGCAAATCCTTTCCACCGTCAAGAATTCAATAAATTAAGAGCACGCCCAACACTTCTCTCCAGCACAGTCGGGAGAGCCTCCGACTGAATTGATTACTCTGTAATGTAATGACCTGCCAAACACGGACTGAGACACACAGCCGATTTCTGAGTTTTGCTGATGGAATGTATGGTTTGCTGAGTTTCCCGCTTGTTGCTGATTTTTCTAAGTCTGAATGGGTGAGTGCTTGCTGGTTTGTGTGCCTGTCTGAGTGCTTGTCGGTTTGAGTGTGGGTGTGACCTGCAAAGGTACTTGACCGTGCTCGAGGTCCGAAGGGCCGGTACTTACCTGTGCCGGTGACATTGAGGGTTGCAGCGGAGAAAAGAAGGAAAAAAAAAGAAGAAATGATGTTCAGGGACATTCTTCTTCTTATCTTCATCACCTTGGTGGGCGCTGCATCTGGAAGGGCCCGGTTGGGGAAGAGCTACACCAAGAAGCTTCGAGGCAGAGTCAGGCATGGCGGCCTGAGTTAGAGCTGCCATAGCTGCTCTGTGTTGTCCTTTGCACAGCAGGGCAATGCCCTGGTAGTCTGCCATAGCCTCGGCCTTGGAGGAAGGAGGAAGAAGGGTGGCCATGGCTATGGTGGACGTCGTGTGATGCCTGCAGTAGAAGGACTCGGACATTGATTCTGGTTCAGCCATTCAACATTATTATTATTATTATTTCTTGTTTGAATAAGAGGGGAGGAGATAAAGAGGAGGAGAGTGGTTGTCGAAGAAGGGAATTATCATTCGTCTTTGCTGGTGTATAACATCTTTCTTTCTTCTTCTTCTTCTTTCCCTCTCTCTCCTCCTCTCAAGTTTATTCATTTCTTTTTGCAATTGCACGGCGTTGTACTTTTTCATGAATGTGTACTTCGAAATTGGCCAGGTTCATAACATTGGTATGGGAGTGGATTCTGCTTGCTGGTGAGAGTTGACTTTGCTGCGCTAACCCTAACCTAAGTGGTTGAGGGCACCACTTAGGGCAAGGGCTAGTTTGTGAAGGGAAGTGGGGCAGCGTGGCCTAGGGAAGCTGGATAACTGGTAGGGTCGTGCTGGTGTTGGCTGTTGACCCGCCAGGTTGCTTGAGAGTAAGCTTGGGGTGGCGAGATATTTCGTGGAGACTTCGTGCAACAATTTGAGAGAGGTGACAGTGAGAGGCACTCACACCTGGAATGTTTAAGGGAGACACTTGGAGACTTTAGGGCTTCCCTCAAGTAGGCGAGCTCTACCTTATGGATGGAGAAATGAAGTATCTTGCTTTCGTCGAGTCCTTCTATAGTACTTTGTCTATCTCTGAGCGGTTGTAGTCTGTAGGTTCTCTCTAGAAAGTTGACATTCTTTTTCAGTATTGTAGAGGAAGAAAGTAGGTCCACGCGAAACTCCTTTTGGTTGGGACTCCGTCACGGTGTACGTGGGAACCTTAGGTACCCTTAGGGACTGGCCCAGGCAAGCAGGGTCCCTTGGAGCCAAATCTGTTAGACATTGGTTCATCCTCTTTCTAACTGTGATTCAGTTTTTTTTGTTACGACACTCGTTGCCTAGGGAATCTCGGCGGAGACGTCTCGCACACTTTTATTGCATCATTCCTGGCTTGACTCGCACCTTGTACACCACTCAATTCTTCATTGTTGCATTTGTTACTCGTTGTCTGATTTGTTATACATTCACAGAACTGGTGAGACTGGATCGAGGGGATCTCGTATTCGGGTTGAGTAGGTTGCTCGTCTAGCAGTTGGACCTTTGGGTTGGTTTCTTTCTTTGAGTTCATTTTCAATGTCTGTAGAGATACCAAAGGGAAGAAAGAGTGAGAAAAGGAAGAGTGGGAAAGTGGCTGTCTTGCGTGGACAATCACTGGGAAATGGAATGTTCTTCCTAGCGAAAGGGGGAGTGTACACCTTGAGAATCTGGTTGATTCCTTTGTTGATTGACGTCTCGCCCAACCCATCTGTCGACAGTAACGCTTCAAAAATGGCCCAGCCACAGCTAACCTCAGTGCAGTGGTAAGCCGTATTGAATGCAGTTTGTGAGTCAGAAAAACCGTACGTGCGGGTACTCTATGATGTTGCTCTCAAAAGGGAACAGTAGACGGAGAAAGAGAGGAAGGAGTTGTTGCTCAAAAGTTCAATGTCCATGTTGGAAATTGTTCCCTTACTGAGTAAAGAATGGTGTCGGGAAAAAGTACAACCTATCCTCATCGCTATCGTTCAAGTCCGAAATCTTGAGGATTATACCACTCAGTTCTTCAAAGTTCTTGCAGAATACAGAAACTTGAGAAGGATTTGAGCAATATGACTTGCAAGTACGACAAGCTCAAGCAGTTAATCCTCTCCCTTTATACCCTTGGTCCGGAGGTGCTATTGAAATTGTGGCGACAAGTCTTTTGGGACATGCAGCAAGTGTAGATTCCGTTGTCCCTACAGTATGTCATAACGCGGAAAATATTGCAAATACTGCAACCCCAAAATCAAAACCAACAGGAGTTGGTCCCAACTACGGCGATTCCTATGTTGATCAAAAGGTGGTGCACATACCGTGTAAGTACAACGACAAGGAAGATATTGAATTATGGATCAGCTCCATGAGACCTTATTTCAAGGGTATGAGAAGTTGGATAGAGACACGTTCCGTTATCATAGGAATGCATGTCAAACCTATTGTACGAGGCTTCTTAGAAATTCAATCTACGCAAGTTCGGGTCTCAAAGATAGAAATGACATGTCTTAAAGCCACGCCGATTGCCACATTTGAAGAACTTTAATTAAACAATACATGGATCCACATGCTGCTGCAAGGGCAAGGAGGCAGCTTGATAACATTGAACGCAGCTCCGTGAAAACCCTTCAAACCTACCTTAGCAAAATGTTTGCCACACTCGGATTAGAAATGATCGGATGTATTGAAAGGCGCAGTTCGGACTACCTTTACTAATCAACTAGGCATGAATTTTATTGGAAATATTGGCCGTTGTCCTTAATGAAGGATGTAGGCAGTTTTGAGGCAGTGTACCTCGTTTTCACAGCAAGCAATAAAAAATTAATAGGCGATAGGCGACTTAGAGGCAACAACCGCTTTGTTGTACATAACTTGTTGGACGTGGGTGAGAAGGTCTATAGAGATGACCCCACTCTTGGTATAACGAAGAACAATACGTTGATACAGTTTGTTCCTCTTCCACCCATGAGTCTGACACTAACCACGATGAGAAAAACTTACTACCATTAAAAAAATTGTCAATGTAAAAGGACCGAACAACAATTCGAGGAAGAACTATATCCAACTTCTCTGCGGAGATAAAATCTCATAGAAACCGAAGGACGCAACAAACAAAATGGTTGAGTTTTGGATCATTGAAAATGATTGCAGGGTTAGACTCAGGAAAAGGGTTTGCCTACATAGTCAAAACCGAATCGCAAAGTACAGGGTTGTTTAGGCTGCAAGGAAACTAGAATCGGGTGTAGAGTTGACATCAGCACCCTCTGCAACAAGGAAGATTGGATCTGATGCAGATCAACAATGCTCTTTTGAAACCCCATCAGCTGGTGATTGCAAGGCTGACGCGTGTCATGTTCTTTATGTGAAGCCTTAAAAGGAGTCTAAGAAGGTTAATTTTTACTATCATATTTAGCATTGTGTTGAGAATAAACAACATCGTCCTCAAGGGACAATATAATTGATCATCTTCGAGCTTTTCCTTGGCTACCCTCGTATCTTAGTTTATTGTGGCGCAACTACGAACATCTGCTGATTGCACGCGTGTCATGTTTTTTATGTTAAGCCTTAAAAGGAGTCTAAGAAGGTTAATTTTTACTATCACATTTAGCATTGTGTTGAGAATAAACAACATCGCCCTCAAGGGATAATGTAATTGATCATCTTCAAGCTTTTCCTTGGCTACCTTCGTATCTTAGTTTATTGTGGCGCAACTACGAACATCTGCTGATTGCAAGGCTGACTGTTATGTTCTTTATGTTAAGCCTTAGGAGGAGTCTGAGAAGGTTAACTTTTATTATTACCTTGAGCATTGGGCTGAGATAAAACAACATCGTCCTCAAGGGACAATGCAATTGATTGCCTTCAAGCTTTTCTTTAACCATCGCTACCTACGTATCTTAGTTTATTGTGGCGCAACTACGAACTTCATGTATGATGTCTCCACATAGGGTATGGAAGGTGGGCTTGGGAATGAAGCAAGTGGAGTTGCAAAACTTGCAGGCCCTTTGCTAGACCCAAATACGCAACAAAAGAAGTGTCTTGGTTGATTGTGGCGCAACTACTAACTCCATGTTTCCACACGGGGTATGCAAGGTGGGTTTCAGAATGAATGAAGGGGAGTTGTGGGCCCCTTGATAGACCTAAGTAGGCAACACAGACATTCTCTTCTCTACGCATGCAGTCAAAGGTGTGCGCACTACCATTGACAAAGATAAGACTGTCACACATACACTCAACTTATATATACTTGAAAGTGCTCTTTCGACCCAGTCCTTGGGGTGGGCTGGTTACGGTCTCAATGCAAATGGATTGTGTGGAAGGTTGATATTTTTGTGGTTCATGATGCTTTGGGAAATGAACGCGCAGTATTATTAGACAAGAAGAGCGAATGTCAAGTGACTTAATGCACTGCATTTTTGCAAGAAGTGGCACAAGCATAAGAAGGAAGAACAATTGTATGTTGTTTTTGCCTGTCTTACTCATGTGTCTTCTACTTTTGCTGCTAGTACAAGTTTTACTCTACCTGATGTACCTACTTCTGGTATTTGTACTCCTCTATCTAATTTTATTCCAAATGAGTCTTCTTCTTATTCGGTTGCCTTCATTAATAATATGTGATCTGATCTAGATAATCATTTTTCTGATTCCCCACCACTGTCGGTCCCAACAAGTTTTCAAACCCTACTTGACCGATTTTCGGAAGTTTTGGCCAAATCCTGTGGAGTCTCCACATCATGAGTCAAACGCACGATTGCGTTTGTCGAAAACGCAGTTCTTCCAAGGGGTTGTGTATATTGTATGGGATCCGGAGAGGTGGAGGAACTTCGGAAAGAGATCGACGAGATGATTGATAAATATGATCCTCACTCGATTTGCTGAAAATCAGAATAACATCAAGATATACAACCACAAATCAACCAATCTGTTCATGGAGAACCTTGTCCATAAGACGTTGGAAGGTGGTCGGTGCGTTCGTGAGACCGAAGGACATTATGGTAAACTTGTAAAAATCATTGTAATTTTTAAACGCAGTCTTGTGTTGGTCTAGAGGTTCGACTTCAATCTGGTGGTACCCTGACTTGAGGTCGATCTTGGAGAAAATTTTGCACTCACTTAAACATAAAGCAAATGATCTATGCATGGCAATGGGTACACATTCTTCCTTGTGATGAGGTTTAGACTGTAGTAAGGAAGTGTTCACCCATCCTCAAGAAAATGCAGCTCCATCTCGACGTAGAGAAATTTTAGTTTGGGGTGGACAGCGTCATCTATATTGGCACCGGTTGTCTTCTTCAGGCCTTGAGCCTGAGGCAACCAAGGTTGAGGTCATACGCAAGTGACCTCAACTCGCGAACGTCCTTGAATTGCGTTCTTTTCTTGGTCTTCCAGTATATTATTGGAAGTTTGTGACCCGATTTTCTATCGCTACTCGCCTGTTGTCTAAACTAACAAGCAAAAATGTAGCTTACATGTGGGATGCAGCTGGTGAGACCGCTTGTCAAACCTTGAAAGAGGCATTTGTAAGTTATCATGTGCTCCGTATTGCAAATCCCAATGCATCTTCGTAGTCACAATGGATGCGAGTCAGTATAGGATTGATACAGTGTTGCAACAAAATGGCGGTGATGGCTTGGGGCTTTTTGAGTACAACAACAAACGCATGCCTAGCAAAAAAGTAGCTACTTCCACCTACATGAACGAGCTTTATGCTCTACGCGAGGCAATGAATCATTGGACGCATTATCTTTTGGGACTTCATTTCAAGGTCTTATCAAATCACGAGACCTTGACATTGATCAAATGACAAACTACCCAGTCTCCTACGTTGACTCGCTCGTTCCATGAGATTCACATTTTTTACTTTGAATTAAAGCACAAAAAGGGTTGTTATAATTGAGTTGGTGATGCATTGTCTCGCCACCTCGAGTATATGACTTGCCTTGTAAACTCCTACGACCTCCAGGGAAAATTGAAGGAGGAGCTCGTGGAGCAAACTGCAAGGATGCGGACCTCAGTTCAATCCTTGAGCAGTTGCGGGTTGACCCCAGCAGTCAGCCTGATTTTCACGAATGCAAAGGACTGGTTTTTCAACGCTATGGAAAGAATGTTCGTTTATGTATACCCAACCATAAACCTCCCCGCATGCACTTCTTGGATTTTGCTCACGGTCAGAGTGCATGGCAAAAACCTACGGAAACCTGTTACAACAATTTGATTGGTTAGGTAGGAAAGGATTTGCTGAAAAGTTTATGGCTGAGTGTCAAGTTTGTCAACGAATTAAACCATCGAGGCAAAAGTCCATGGGGCTGCTCAAACCTTTTTTCATTCTCAACGGTCCCGAAGACTCTGTCTCTATCGATTTCATCGACACGGGAAAGACAAGTAAGAATGGTTATTCGGAAGTGATGGTGATTATCGATCTCTTTTCCAAACATGTACATCTGATTTCATTACCAACTCATGTCTCAAATTGAACTTGTGATCCGTAAGTTCCGCCGGAAGTACATTCTACAATTCGGGACCCCGAAAACTCTTGTGAGTGATCGAGACGCTTCACGTGGGAGGACTTCATATCCCAACTCCCCGGCCTCAAACTGAGGATGACATCTAGTCGACATCCCGAAGCCAACCGTTTGGCTGAGGAGATTAATCAGACTGTGTTTCAACTTCTCCGAACCTTAATCATTTCGAATCAGATGAAAAGTTATATTCAGTCAAGGGGTTGTACAACAGCTTCATCCATTCTTCCACCGGCATAATGCCAAATAGGTTGCATTACGGTTGGAAGATTCGTAATCCGCTCTCCTACTTATTTCCCGAACAGTCGGCTGGTCTGACGCCTGGCAGGTCTGGCTTCAGCGCCAAGTAAGATCGCTTGCTCAGAGTTGTCATTCGAACAATGACCAAGCAACAATACGCCATGATCCATCATGTGAATAACAAGCACACACCTTCGACTACTGAAGTGGGAAGGTATGACTGGGTCAAGATGTCTGAATTTTTGGAAGAAGAGAGGGTGCCCCGCAAACTTCTCCCTCTCTATTATGGTTCATGAGAAGTTCTGGACAAGATTGGTGACGATAAATTTGATCCTTCATACGTAATTGTCGTGCCTCCTCATATGCACCCGTACCGTGTCTTTCACACGTCAAAATCGTTTATATATCGCGATGCTAAGACCTTCAAATATTGTGAGAACATGATCCTTCGTGCAATCAATGGCGGTCACGAGATAGATAGAATCAAAAATCATATTTGGGAGGGACGTAACAGACAATTTCAGGTTTATTTCATGTACCAGCTTTTGGACGATCTCTACTGGATCTCTAAGAAGGAACTCTTGTGCAGCGCACTTCGCATTGTGAAATCATACAAATGACAAATAGTTCCCGGTGTTGTCCCCCAAATCCCTGCAAAACTCACTCCCACCGAGTATTCACGGAATCTCTTCGCTTTGTTCGCTTACGACGTGTTTGTTAGGGACTTGGAATGAGTTCCTCGCTTGAAGGGACCCCGCTCTTGAGGGGGCGGTAGTGTAAGGACCTGCCAAATACGGACTGATACACAAAGCTGATTTATGAGTTTTACTGATGCAATGTATGCCTTACTGAGTTTTTCATTTATAGCTGATTTTTCTAAGTCTAAGTGTGTGCATGCTTGCTGGTCTGCGTGCATGCCTGTGTTTGTCGGTTTGAGTGTGTGTGTGACCTACAAGGGTACTTGACCATGCGGGAGGCCCGACGGGCCGGTACTTACCTGTGGCCGTAACACTAAGGTTTGCAATGGGCAAAACACTGAAGTAGCGAGGAAAGAGGTCCGCGACACTTGGAGCAGTGGAAAACACTCAAGTAGCAGGTAGGCTCCCCACATCAAGTACAACTACATGTGTTAGGTACTCGAGGCCAAGCAGAAGAAGGCAAAAGTTGGCATTTGTAAAGGCCCGGTAACTGTAGGCTAGGTCTAGGTGGGTATCAGTCCAACTAATCTGAGTTTAGGGCCTGTACGGGCAATATCGGAGTCTGCAATGACGTTTCTCTCCGAAAGGGAGGAGGTACCGGTTGCTTGGAGGCTGCGTGGGCTAGGAAGTCACCGCCCAAGAGGCAAGCGGCCACGATATCTCCAGGAGGAGCGAAGTGCTCCTCCTGATTTTTCGGTGTGCAAGTTTCGCGACATACTGCTTGGAATGCTGACTGGAGCAACGCTGGCTGGATCAGCGTTGATGGGGACTCAGAGCGCCCAACTCTCCACCGCGGCTATGGTGGAGGAGCACGGGCTGAAGGAAGAGGAAGATGAGGACGAGGAATAGGGAGAGTGTCAGAGGTACTTACCTGGCTATGGTGGATGTCATCTTCATCACCTTGGTGGGCACTGCATCTGGAAGGCCCTGGTTGGGGTAGAGCTACACCAAGAAGCTTCAAAGCAGAGTCAGGCATCGCGGCCTGAACTAGAGCAACCATAAATGCTTTGCGTTGTCCTTTGCACAGCAGAGCAATGCCCTGGTGGTGTGAAGTCGTGGTGTATATATATATATATATGACTATCTCTCTCTCTCTCTCTCTATATATATATATATATATATTGTCACATAACATATATATATATTGTCACATAACCGTAAACTAAAAGAGCGCACTTTGCGAAACAAACGACAAAAATAAATAATTAAAAAACAAGATAAACATGAAGGCATCGAAGGGCACAATGAAACCATTCATTTTTTTCATTCTTCTTTGAATTCCCCCTTCACTGTGCCTTTCAAGTGCAAGGCTCGCCACATTGATGAAGTTGAGCGTGAGCTGCCCCCATCCTCGTGTGCCATAACGACCCACTTGTACGTTGTGAGAAAAAGGCAGAGTGAAGGGGGAGGGGATAACAAAGGAAGGAGAGATGGAGAGCAGACAAACAGAGAACGATAATGAGAAAGTAAGGGAAAATACGGAGTATGGAGTGAAGATGAAGGCAAAAGAGGATAAGAAAAGGTTTAAGAATGAGTTTGTCCTTGACTACAGAGAGGACATACATTGTAAGGATGAGGTGAATGAACACATCGAAGACCTAGCTGAGCATTCTCAGTGCAACAATTGCCACAACGGCTTGCATTGAGCATGCCCACCATACACTTCTAACAAATGGCATGTCGATTGCACGCCAAAATAAAGGAAGAACGATCACCACAAAAGACCATGCATTCAGTATTAGCGTCCATGGCCGCAAAATGGACGTATAGTGTCTGGATGCGGAGGGTGCATGCAGTCAGGAACGGAGGAACAGTCCTCGACACACATGGATGCAAAAACCAATTCATTGTAGTGATTGTGGCAGAGACGATTGCTGCTACAACCGAGTGTAACAGTGTTTGTGGTTGTGCAAAGGAGAAGGTCGCGGAGTGTTGGTACATTGTCTTGTTGCAGCACGGGGCCAAAGGAATGATCTTCGACATAAAGAAGATTGCGGGCGGTTTGTTGTGGAGAGAAAACAACAATATTTTGTAAGAAACTAGTGACATCAGTCATGGTATGAACGATGGTGTCGTTGTCCTATAACTCCCAGTGGTTAGAGCATGTACAATGCCCATGTAATGACCAGGCCCGTGCACGGTGCATGCGGAGATGTGGGATGGAGGATTCAACCACTCACCTGCTCGAAAATTGCATAGTTCAAGTTGACGGTCCCTCATTGCTACTTGTAGGACAACAATGGTAAAGCCTCCTTCGCTGGTACAATTACAATCCTCTAGTTGTAGTTGGGGAAGATCACAATCAAGCTAAAGGGCGATTGCAAGGAAGTCTGATGGTGTATTAAACGGGTGGTGGAGAATATGAAGACATATATTAGTTGTCGTCAGACCACAAAGATTGGTGTTCTCAGGTTGGTTTGTTGGATGCTGGCCAACAATTTGCAGATCACCCAGATGGTGTTGCAAGCCCAATTGTGTTGGGTTGCTCATTTGTAGATCACCCATGTGGTCTGCGCGTGGCGGAGCACAAATTTGTGGTTCATCCGAACAATGCTGGTCGGCCGTTTGCAGATCCCTCATGTGGTTTATAATTTGTGGGGTCCACTGCGATCCGGGCAGATCATGTTCCAACCCCTCAACGTGTAGGGCTGCATCCTGAGTAGGGACTGTCTCTGGAGTTGGGAGTGTACTCTGGGCAGTGTCCACATCGTGTTGTATAGGTGAGACGTGAAGATCTAACGCCGGAGGGTATAAACATGGTGTCAAGATAGTCAAACAGAGCTGCCCGGTATACTATAGGCAAAGAGGGAGAAAATGACAACAAACGAGGGGTTGTGACAAACTGTTTCGTCATAGTTTCATTTACATATCGTCAAACTAGGCTGCCCGAAAAAACGTAGGCAAAGAGGGAGAAGAGAATCACGAACGAGGGGCTGTGACAAACTATTTCGTCGGAGTTTCACCAACTCATCAGGAGGTTGAACCCTATATATATATCGTCAAACAAAGCTGCTCGATAAACCGTAGGAAGAGAGGGAGAAGAGGACAACAAATGAGGGGCTGTGACAAACTCTTTCGTCGGAGTTTCACCGACTCATATATATATCGGCAGACGGAGCTGCCCGATAAACCGCAGAGTCGCGTAGACATAGAGGGAGAAAAAAACAAGTAACGAGGGGTTGTGAGAAGCTGTTTTGTCGGAGTTTCACCGATTCATGAGGAGGCTGAATATATATATATATATATATATATATATATATATATACGCAGAGGAGGGTGGCCAATTGGTCATTATAACCACCAGTTGTTCCCAACCGCTTTTCCTCTACAAAGACATTTGCCCAGACCTAAGAGTTCATAGCTTTGTGGTGCTGCCAACTCTCTTTCCGAGGCCCCAAGGGGCACTCCAACTCTTGTCACAGCCCTACCGACCCTTTCCACGACTCCTGGTTCTTTTTTTTTTTTTTCTTAGCTGGTTTTCCAAATGTTTCTTATGGGTAAATACAATGATAGTAATGGTGGGATTTTGACATCGGTTTGTGCGGTCCTGACAGTTAATTCTCCATTACTGTTATGATATGGCCAATTTCGAAGTACACATTCATGAGAAAGTACAATGTCGTCCAATTGTGAAAAGAAACGAATAAACTTAGGAGAGAGGGAAAGAAGAAAAAGAAGAAGAAGAAGAAGATGAAAGAAAGAAGAAGAAGATGATGTACACAAAAAAAAAACAATGATAATTCCCTTCTTCTTTGCCAACCACTCTCCTCCTCCTTATCTCCCCCCCTCTTACTCAAACAAGAAATAATAATAATAAGGTTGAATGGATGAACCAGAATCAATGTCTGAATCCCTCTTTGCTATGGTTTTCTCCGGTCAGGTCGAGCAGCAGTGGTCGGGGCCCTGATTACGTGTGCATCTAGTGCCAGCGGCGTGTTTGGGGTGTACGTTTTGGTTGTGACAGACCTTTCTTTGTTTCGTGGGTGTTTTGCTCGTTTGTGATGGGTTGTGAACCCACAATCTGTAGAGTTTTCCATCTGATGTGGGCGAGTGATAGTCTGCTTTGATTTTCGTCACAGGTATCTTAGGGCAGTGGTTGGTGCCCACCTCAGGTTATTAGTTGTCGGGCAGTCCTTGATGCTTAGCCACAACCGGGGTCAAGGTGGATTATCACTTACAGTGTAATCGGTCAGGGGATTTTGCAGACTGATGAGGGTTCAGCCTCCTGATGAGTCTGTGAAACTCCGACGAAACAGTTTATCACAGCCCCTCGTTTGTTGTCCTATTCTCCCTTTCTGCCTACGGTTTACTGGACAACTTTGTTTGATGATATATATATATATTTATATATATGGGTAACCGGCGTTCGGGATGGGCCGAACGCCCCAACGTACGGGACCCCTTGGGGATGCGTTCGACCGCTTGAGCCGAACGCGGACCAAAAAAAAAAAGAAAAAAAACAGAAGTTATGTGAACTTTGAAGAACTATAAAATAAACACCATTTGCCTTAGCATTATATCCTAGGCTACCAGAGCGGCCGGGTCCACTTGCCGGCCGGGCCATAAAAAAAAAAAAAAAAAAAAAAAAAAAAAAGTGGGCGAGCACGTTGGACACCGCCATCTTTGGAGATTTTTAACTTTGTTTTGGCTTAGCAAAATGACTTCAAAATTTTAGGCATTTACCTCACATCATAGAGAGCTCACCAAAAAAAAATCAGAAAAAAACTAGGCTACCAGAGTGACCCGGGTCCACTTGCCTGACCGAGCCAAAAAGAAATAAAAAAATAAAAAAATAAAAATTATTTTTTAAGTTAAATTTTTAAGTTAAATTTTTATTTTAAATTTGGTAAAGAATTTCGATGTGACCCTGAGGAAAAAATTGTTCAATTTATTTTTCTGCATAACATAGTTTTTTTAACTTTTTTTTTTTTTTGGATTTTTTTTTTTTTTTGGGKGGGACCTTCCGTAGTCCTTGCACGGCCGGGCCGCCCTGGAAAGTAGAGTGACCCGGGCAGCCCGGTTGGTAGCCTAGGAAAAAACTATTTATTTTTAGGCCCCAAAGTATTCTTTGGCGGGGGCCAAACGCCTTCGGGTTCGGACCCCGGACGGGATCCCGAAAGTTCATACGTACGAAGGTCGGTTCCGGGACCTCCGTACGTACGGCCTGGTGACCCTGTGTAACATCGTGTTCGGGTTCGGTGACTGAACCTGAACGTTCGCGACCGGAAGTGAACGATCACCAAACCCCCCCAAACGCGAACATAAAAAAAAAAAAAGAAAAAAAAACGTTTCTCAGAAAAATCTGAAAACAATATATGTTATGTAAAATAATAACACAAACAACATTTGCCTGGGGGGTATGCTCAAATTCGTAACCAAACTCGAGTTTTTTTTTTTTTTTTTAATATGTTCAGTCGAACACATTCGGGGGGTGTTCAGTCGAACACCCGAACATGTTCGGACGCTCGGAAAAGCTCCAAACATGTCCGGTGTGCTACACGGTATATATGTATGTATATCAACAGTATATGTACATAATATATATATATACAGAGTTGCCAGGCCGAACGTACGGAGGCCCCTAAGCTGACCCCCAAACGTTCGGGCGTTCGGGTCCCCGTACGGGGCCCGAACTCAAAGGGGTTCGGACCCCGCAAAAAATTATTTTGGTACCTAAACATTATTCTTTTTTTCTGATTTTTGTTTCGTGAGTTCTCTGTTATGTAAGCTACCTGTCTCTCAATTTTGAAGTCATTCTGTGGAGCCAAACAATAACGAAAAATCGGCAACGATGGTGGTGTCAAAACTTGCTTTCCCACTTACTAATTTTTTTTTTTCTCTTTTCACTTTTTGTTTTCCCTTTATTTCGGGGCCTGAATTTTTTTTTTTTTTTTCAAACTTTATTTGTAGGTTCTCTATTATGTAAGATACATATGTATAAAATTTCATGGCATTTGACAAAGCCAAAAAAGAATGAAAAATCGCCAAAGATGGCAGTGTCAAAAACTTGCTCGCCCA
>BFEA01000001.1:2908415-2935098 GCA_003427395.1 Chara braunii
AGCGAAAAAGGCAAAAGCTCATGTGATTTTGATTTCTAGTACGAATACAAACTACGTGGGTGGGTGCGGCACATCTGTTAGAAGATAAGACAGGTTTCCTACGATGAGCTCAACGAGACCAACAATCTCGTTGGAGCAAAAATGGCAAAAGCTCATGTGATTATGATTTCTAGTATGAATACAAACTGTGAGAGTGTGGCCTATCGATCCTTTAGCGTTTCAGGACTTCAAGCTAGAGGTGTCTGAAAAGCTACCACAGGCATAACTGGGTGCAGGCCACCAAGCCTTCATAGCAACGTTGTTTCCTGATCCTTCGACGTGGGCTCTCGCTATCATTGTGCAGCTGAATTCATTGTCGTGCCCATTGCCATCGTCGACGATCCCCATCATGGCGGCATCGTCACCATCACGGTTCGTCATCATCATTGCGTGCAATTACTCCGGCGACCTGGTCGTTCCACTGGGGGAACCTTCGAGAAGACCATTTATGGGTGATTGAAGACCTTCCTCGACTAGGAGGAAGGATATTCATTGCTTCCGGCCGACCGGGAGCGTGGTATCGTCAATCTCTTCCCCTCTTGCTAATTCCCTCCTCCCATCTCGCCGATTTCCCTCAAAGATCCCATCTTTCTCTTCGTCGTCTACCTCCTCTCCATCCCCCCTTCTCTCTTGTATCCTCCCACCTAATTGGTGGCATCATTTAAAAAATTCTACTACGCATGACGTGTATCACCCTTCTTTGTGTTTGTATGACAATGCCGTTCATTCTATCATTCGGAATTTCGATCCAATTCGATAGGATTAATCTTCATTTCCTTTTCTCCCAGCGCCGTGATCGGAATTAATTCCGGCGTTTTCGTTCAAAAGTCATGTGAATTTCTTTATTATATTAAATTCTCTTCGTAAATTAGTTTAAAATTGATTTTCATTCAGAAATTCGTGAAATATGTTTCAAAATTTTGTTTAATTCTTCTGAGGTCGACTGTACTTCAACTTTCTATTCCCCGTAAAAATTCCGAAATTCTGCAATTCGTTTTGAAATTCTTTTGGAATTCTTTTGAAAATTATTTGAGCTTCTTCTTAATTTTACAACATGTTGATACAAATTTAGTAATTTCATCTAAATCATTTCGAAGTTTCTCCCAATTTATTCTACTTGGCTTTCATTAATTCTTTCTGCCATTTTAAATTCTTCAATTAGCAATTAGTTTTCTATTTGTTTTTTAAATTGCCTTCGAAATTCCTTTAATTCCATAAATATGTCATGGAATTTTTCATTTTCTTTCAAACTTTTCCTTTGAAGTCATTTTTACCTCCTCTGTAATCTCCCTGAACTTTTGGAAATTTTTACAAACATTTTTTAAATTCGTTTTGTTTAAATTGTCTTTAAATTCCAAATTTACGTCCAAATAATTTCTGAATTTTATTTCGACTTCGTGATTGTCTTATGCATTCCTTCCTCTATACCCCACGCCAGTTTTTGAAAATTTCCTCTCATTCCCCCGCTCGAATCGGAAACTTTACTCTTCCTCCCTCAATCCGATTCTAAATTTTATTGATTTATCCTGGAAGTTCACTAGATCTCATTTCTACATGTCGTCCCTTCTTGGCCCCCTTTCTGCGTGCCAATTTGGCTCCCCGTGACACCGACCAGCGCGCACTCCAAAATCGTGCCTGAGACGCCAGTGCCGCAAATCGCCTCGCACGCTTCGACGCGAGACAGGGTTCAATCAGTCCACTTCCCACACTCTCCTCACTAAAACCACAGCATACACCTCTCCATCTCCCCCTCTATCCCACGGGAACGACCCTCCCCTCCTCCCCCGCCGTGCCTCTCCCCGCCACCACATCAGACTAGTCCCATCGGCTACTGTGTGGAAGGTGCACAAAAGATCCAAGAAGCACAACACAACCACCCGTAAGGAACCCTCGCCTGTCCTCTGGCCCCATCCATAGTACGATCTCAAAAGTACTTGAATCAACCCCACGTGTACGGAGAGCCTACGAACACGGAGTAGTACTTACTGTGGTTGATATGAAAGGTATAGTTGATCTCCTAATCGTCATTATCGTTGTCAGCAAAGTCGCCGACATAGATGATTTAATTGTGATTGTAGACGTTGTTGTTGTTAACAGCACTGCTGTAGATGTCGTCGTCGTTAACGATGTTGATGAAGTTGTGATCGACGATGTAGAATTGTTTGTGACAGTATTCGTTGTTGTTGTTAACAGTGGTGTTGTAGTTGTCGTTGTCATCATATCTGTTAATGTTGTTGAGCTTTTTGTTGTTGTTGTTGTTGTTGTTGTTGTTGTATGTCACAGTATGTGTCGTTGATATGGAGGATGCTGTTGCAGATTGCTGCTGACTTGCCATGGCAGTGCACACAGATGACGCTGACGCCAGTGTCCACGCTGAAGGAGCGATGACGTCAGCCTCCAGCTGGGCTTAAGTGGCAAACCTCTCCCTCATCACCTCGCAGTACTGTGTGCCTTCATCAAAACTCGTATTGCAGCCGGTTATGATAGCCTCAGCCCACTGCCAATCAACATGTGCCTCCAACGCTGGATCCTCCGAAATGTGCCAGAGGGTAGTTTCCAGTTGTCAAGCCTTGTCCGCCAACCATGTGGCCGGTGTTGACCCCCCCCAATCTACCACTGGCCAGGCCTGGGCAGCAGAGGACAAAACCCCGCAAACTCCCGCATGCGCCGCCACGTGGCTTCCAGTTCGGCAAGCTATGTGTCCGCCCGTGTTGATCACACGTGATCTGATCTGATGTTATGGGAATGATCACACCAGATCTGCTATGACGTGATCTGATGAAATCTGATTTGATCTTATCCAATTAGGCTTGATATGATAAGATCTTATCTGATTTGATCACATCAGATCACATTAGATCAGATGTAATCACATCACATGTGATGTGATCGGACCAGATTTCATCTGAGCAGATGTGATCAGATCTAATCAGATTGGATTTGATCACATCAACTCTGATCTGATGTGGGGCGACCACATATGATCTCATCATATGTAGTCAGATCATATCTCATTGGATGACCTCCAAAATCAGATCCAATCATATCAAATAAGATCAAATCAGATCAAATCAAATTCGATGTGATGTAATGACCTGCAAAATCACATGTGTTCTCATTCTGTGATTTTGCAGGTCATTACATCACATCTGTCTGTGTGTGTGTGCTTGCTGGTTCCCGTGTTTGAGTGCATTCTCTCTTTCTCTCTCTCCTCAAGACTTAGTACCATGTGCAGTTTTTTAAAGAGCACCAGAAAGTATGTGTGATGCAATGACAACCTCATACATTTGAAAAAAAAAAAAAAAAAAGTTGGGTCGTCCATAGGCCCACTGGATAGAAGATTCTCAGTATTTTGCTTGTTGTTCAAGCAGCCGTTGTGCAATTATCTCATTGGGTGGAACCCTCCTTCAATCACAGAGTATATGGAGGGCGTCATGATCACTGTTGAGTCGTGTGCTGACAGAAATCGAGTTTATTCCAGAAAAAATGTGGCAGATACTGTGTTCACTGTTGTTGCAACCACCACCATGGGAAGCACTTTGTCGTGAATTCCGGTGGGAGGTCTCTGTTTTTTTGTTTTTTTTGCCTTTCTCCTGTTTTCTCAGCCCATAAATTTGTAAGGGACCGGTCAGGCCGCTGCCACTCAGTGTCACACTGGATCAACCACACTCCTATCCGACTGCTAATGGGACCATGCCCCTAAATGCCACTTGCAAGCCTTACCAACTRAGGCCGCTGGATTTTTTTTCCCATAGAAATATCGAAAAGAAACGGACCCGAACTTGGTCGTCAATATGCAAAGATCCACGGCCCAAATCGGGCCTTATTAAATTCGAATGGACTCACTGCCGACCGATTCAAGGTGAAGAAGAGGAGTTTGGCGGCAACGAGGAAGGAGGAGAAGGACGAAGGCCGGGAGGAGCATTGCAGTGGCTGCAGGGAACTCGAACATGGCGTGTGTGTGTGTGTGTGTGTGTGTGTGTGTGAGAGAGAGAGAGAGAGAGAGAGAGAGAGATGATAAGGTGAGGAGTTGGAATCCGCCCTCCTCCTTGCGTCCCCATAGCCCCTCCCTCCCCTGCCCGCCCTCACTCTCTCCCTCCATCTTCCGTCGATTTCCCCCCTATCGCGTCATTCTGCTGCGCCCAACTTTTCCTCCCTCCGCCTGCTTCTCCTTCGCGCGTCCCCACTGCGCTCATTCCCACCTGCTTCCCCGCTCCTCCTCCCATCGTTTTCCCCGACCCTTTCCCACCAACACTCGAGCGCCCAACTTTTCCTCTCTCCCCGCTCCTCCTCCCAACGTTTTCCCTGACCCCTCCCCTCCGGCACTCGATTCCCCCCCTTCGTGCGCCTTTCCTTCCCTCCAGCCAGTGCCTGACTTCCTGCTCTCCCCTCTCCCGATCTTGAACTTCCCGAACTGATCCCGTTGCTCACCCCCCCCCCGACCGCATCTCCCTTCTGCGTGATTGCACCTCTTATCTCGATCGTGCCTCTCCCCTCTACAACGCCCTCTCCCACTTCCTCTCCCCACTGCTATCTCGATTTTCTTCCTCCCCGCCTCCCTCCTGTGTGCATCTCCCTTGCGCCTCCAATCCCATTCCTGCTTCTCTCGATCACCTCCCGATCAAGATCCTGATTCCCTTCCTTCCCCGCTCGCTGGATGGAGCCAATCTGTCGATGCCAACCAAATATTCATATCGACGTCGCTTATTTGATCCTTCGATGTTGGCTCTTCGTATCATTGCAACACTGGACTCGTCAAGTGTTGGCACCTGGATGGTTGACGAGTGCCACATCATTTAATTAAAGACCCACATTGATTGGAATAATGAGAATCCTTTTCTATTTCAGAATCTCATAATCATCCTCATCCGTCCTACTGATGTAGCAATTCTCATAATCATTATCGGCGCAAATACTCATCTTCATCATCACCATCATTATCATCATTCGCGACATCATCGACGTGTTTTTTTCCGTGACTTCGTCGTTCCACCGTGGGAACAACCCTTTAGAGGTATCATTCAAGACCTTCCTTGACAGGAGRAATGACATTTATTGCCCCCGGGCGACCGAGAGTGAAATATTGTCCTCTATACTCTCTAATACTAACCCTCCCCTAAGCTTTCATCTTGCCGTTTTACTCCAAGGATCGCATATTTATGTTCTTCCACACATTTCCTGTCACTTCTCCTGCTCAACCCTCTTTACTTTTGTTTGTTGTCCTTCCTCTCCTCCTCCTCTCTTCCCTCTTCCTCCTCCTCGTCGTCCTCCTCCTCCTTATCCTCTTTCTTTCCCCCCCTCCCCTCCTCCCCCAAAACCCTAATTATTGAGATATATAGACTGAAGCTTGAATCCTCCGTGTGGAAACTAAGAAGAAACAACTCTTGATCAAATATACAAAAGAATAATGAATCTTTCACTACAAAATAGAAAGATACGCCACCATATTTTAAAACTCAGTTTCTCTGTTGTGGATACTAATTGTCTTTAAATTAGTATGCACCTTCGATCAAGTTGCATTTTATTTGGAAATTGAGAACTCATTCTATTTTTGTTACACACACAGACACACAGAGAGAAAAAAAAAGACAGAGAGAGAAAGAAAAACAGAGAGAGAATGAGATAAAGAGAAACAGAAAGAGTGAGAGAGAGAGAGAGAGAGGGAGAGAGAGAGAGAGAAAGAGAGAGAGAGAGAGAGAGAGAGAGAGAGAGAGAGAACAAGTAGGTCAGAGATAAATGAGATGTTGCTTTCTCAATGTCATGACGATTCTCGTTCCCTCCCTCTCCCGGCTCGGAGCATATCGTGCAACAAACAAAGTCGTGGTTAGTAGGTGAATACAAATTTGTCGTTGTGGACACTTGTTGTCTTTATATTAATATTCACCTACCGACCACGTTCCATTTTGTCTCTTACGCCTTTCTTCAAAACATGCTCAACCTGCTTCGTAGCACATCATGCAGACATTTTGATTAAGAATAACACATCCATGAAATTTATAAATTCAGCAAATTCACAATTTGGCTAGAAACAACATGAGGTGTACATGACGATGTTGACTTTGTTTTTGTGTGTGTTTGATTTGCAGGGAAGACTGGTTGCAGTGGTGCATGCAACAAGTGTATAGTTCAATCTCATAAGTGAATTGTAATCCACGAGAGTACTTGGAGTGTGCGCGCGATGCGGAGTACTCATTGGGGCTCGCGACACATGCGATTTTCACCCGGGGGCGCTTTTATTTTTCTTGGAACACGTCGTGCAAACGGTTTCGGTGTTGAAGTCATTTGGTGTTGCTGGCGAGAGTGTGAGATTATCTGAGACCATTTGGGACCAGTTGGAACCGATTTGAGGTTCGTGATTTTGGGGCGTGTGCGGTTTACATATTGCATCTAGTTGGCCCTGTTTTCTTCTTTTTTTTCACTTGGCCACACAGTCACTCCATATACATGTTGCATGCTTACTAGAGAGAAGGTCGTGCTCTGAAATCGAGAGGTGGACTTGTGGCTTTTTTATGTGCAAGGCGTGTTTTTTTTTATTATTGTTGAGTTGTATAGATGTCAGAGGAGGAGGAGGGGTAGGAGTAGGTAGTCGAGAGGGAGGAGGAAGGTACCACAGGAAGAAAAGGAACAAGAGCGTGTGTTGGGGGTGTAGTCGAGTGGACACTTGCGTGCTGCTATAAGAACTGCATACCAGCTTATTATCATATACATTCCACAATAAAGTTTTTCAAATGGTATTGGCCTGACATCTATTTAGCAAAAAAAAATCATGAGATTGAGATTTTTATTTTGGTTGTAAAAAGGTATCTTAACGTGCATGTGAACAGAGATGGATAATATTGGGCTATGACAGTTTCTCTCTCCGCTGTGAGCGGCTGCAGGAGCCCCTATTTCTGACATTCACGCAAAAATACGAACTTTACACCTCATATTGCTCTTGCTTCCTTGCGTATGGTCATCCATTTTATCATTATCATCTGGAGATCTCTATTTTCACGTTGGTAAAGGTGCTGAATGACACATCGGGTCTTCTTCACACGCACACGACCTTGATAATTATGCCATTCAAGACTCCCTTATTTTTCATAGTGATGTTGATTATGCAGTTTCCTTTTGTTATTTTTYGTTGTGGTTGCAGTTATGCAAGTCCAAGCCCTTAGGCAGCAGACATCTGGCGGGAAAAAATAGTGAATGACAGGTGAATGGGAAGATTCCCTCAACACATTTGATGGAAGAATGTTCCCTCACCATAGATAGTAGTAGAAGGAGGCTGCAAAAATTATTGCAGTTAAAGGAGAAGCGGGAGAGAAAATGATATTTATGTTCATTTTCCAGTTTCTTCCTAGTTTTTTTTTTTCTCTCCCGGTTTTTGTTTGCGCCTTCTTAGGATTAGATTATGACTCATGCGTGCACTCTCTTTTCATACATTTCAAGTAGTTGAGTTAAACTTTTAGTTACGGTGGTTGTGGAGCAACAAAAAATATTTTTCTCTATAGACGTATTGAGTGCGCGTGCCCACCTTTCGCAAGGTGGATGCGTTCTTGTACAATTGATTCACCAAAATTTAGAGGCGAAGACTTTGTGTAGTTAAATTGGTGTGTGTTGTAGAAATCATAAAGTTTTGTTATGACTAAGGAGCCTATTGAAGTTATCACTTACTAGTTGTAAATGTAATTTTTTTTTTTTTTCCCCTCTCTCTCTTTCTCTTCACTATTTTTATTTTCACATTTTTTTCCCTTGGTCTTTCTATCCTCTCTTTTTCTATATCTTTTTTTCTCTCTCATACACACATACACATACATGCATACATGTACAAATACAAATATATACAATAATTCATGAGTGTTGTCTAGAGCCGTCGTTTGCAAGCGGAATGCTTATGTAACGTTGTAGGATCCTATATTTTTATTCATTTGTTTTCGTCAAGTCATCGGTGTATATATATGTTATTTTATTCATTAATTATTATTTTCATCAAAAATAATTTTGACTTTGCGATTAGTAAATACGCAAAATGTTGATCATTGATCATCATATGTGAAGTTATGAGTTGTTTGTATGATCCACTACTCTCTGGAATTTTAGTGGAATTTCAGTTCAACTTTTCGTCCACATATGAGAATTGCAATATAATTTCAGTTTAATTAGAGTAAGCTGGGTGAAATTTCAGTTATAATTTTGGTTTACATTCCGTCCACATTTGTAATTTTCTATCAAACTTTTCGTCTATATCTAAAATTTTATTAACATTTTTGTTTAAATCGAGTATTTCCAGTGAAATTTTAGTCAAAATTCAATTGTTTTCGTGCAACTTTAATTCAAAGTTGATACTGTTGGTGAAATTTCAGTTCAAAATCGGTTCAAGTTTTTGTTTAAATTTGAAATTTCAGTTTAATTACCATTTTCAGTCCATTTGAAATGTTTCAAAATTTATCCCATACCTTCAATTTAACTAGTAATTTCAGTCTAATTCACAAAAAAACGATGATAATAGGATTAAAATACTCAGATTTAGGTTGAAATGCATTGATTATAACGGAAAGTTTATGAGTTACACTTTTTGTTAACTGAAGTTTTCTGCCAAAAAAATTTCGGTTGTACCTTGAAGTCTACGCATGTATCGATGAGTTAAGAAACGTCTTCAAACTTTGTTGTTAGCAACAATTTTTTAGTAATGATCGATAAAAACTTATTGTTATTACTTATGATTAGTTTATAGAACTTTGAAAACTGACATATTGAAAGATGTATATATATATATATGTATATATATATCGATAAACATATATAAACATCATCAATGTTAAGCACTTTTCATAAATAATATCATGTTCTTATTTTATACTATTTCTTTGTCTTTTATTATGTGTACAAAAATGTTTGCACATAAGGTGGGTAGGTGCATACTCTTTTATGGCATAATGTATCCATTGTAGTGCATAAATGTACGCATCAAACGACCATAAGAAGTGTCGCATGGTATCACTTTATAGTAGAAATTGTACCTGCACAGTTTTTTTTTTTTTTTTTTTGCAAAACATTCACAATTTACACACTTCAATATATATATATATATATATATATATATATATATATATATATAAAATAGAACTACACGATAAACCGTTGGCAAAAAGGAAGAAGAGGACAATAAACGAGGGGCAGTGATAAATTGTTTCGTTGGAATTTCCTTGAGTTATATATATATAAACGTTGTCGACATTAAGCGCTCCTCGGAAAGAATATTACGCTCTTATTGTATAATCATCCTCAGTCTTTTATCACGTATCTAACAATGTTGTGTATAAGGTCGGTAACTGCATATTATTTTATGGCTTGACATATCTGTTGCAACAAGTAAATGTAGACACCAACCGACCAAAAGAAGTGTCAACTGAAACAAAAAAGTTATTCACACTTTGGAATTGGAAAAATAATATGCTCCGTGGTCCGCATTAAACACTTTTCATACAGGATATTATGTTTTTAATTTATAATCATCCTCAATCTTCTACTATCACATATCTACCTGTGTTTGTGTATGTGGTCGGTAGGTGCATACTATTTTATGACTAACCATAGTCATTGCAACACATAATTGTAGGCACCAACCGACTACAAGAAGTATCACCTGAAACAACAGAGTTATTCACACCTCATAATTTGAAAAATAATATGCTCCCAAAGCGTCCGTCAATGTTCATGAGAGACAAAAATATAAAAAAAAAATAATAATTCACTTATCTGATTAAAAAAAGTGAGTTCTTACTTACTTTATAAAATATTATCTACCTTTCTTGTTCATCCATCAACACTGTAGTTGCACAATTATGCTGCAAGACGAACACATATCGATTTGATGTCACACTTTTTCAATTGCACCTAAAGAAGAGGTTCTGCAATGACCATGGTGGGTATTGTAGAGAATGTGTGTGATTTTGTGCTATGAGAAATAAACTTCGTTACATACTTCTATTGAGAGAGAGAGAGAGAGAAAGAAAGAGAGAGAGAGAGAGAGAGAGAGAGAGAGAGAGAGGGAGAGAGAGAGAGAGAGAGGAAAAAAAAAAAGGAGAGAGAGAGATACATGTAAATCTATTAGATTCATAAATATAGAAAAATTGGTTTTCAATGACGTCAACATCAACAACACATCCTAAACACGTAAGAATACTATGTAAAAAACGCTATAATTTAATGCAGAAAGTTTTTCAGCCTAAATATGTTCAATTTTTAACATAATTCACAACCATATTATTCCAACATGATTTCAACAKRATATCAACTGTTTATCAACTGATTTTCAACACATGAGCGAAATTTTCAACACAAAATCAACTGTTGTTAAACTGTTTGTATACAGTTTAAAACAACCATACCAACACAAAGAACATGATCAATGTTTCTCCAAACCAGATTGATTGGCTTCCTGTATATATACATGAACCCCTCCCTCAAACAGTTTATAAACTGTTTACAATCTGTTGTTATACGCAAATGTATATGATAAACTCGCTTTCAATTACACCACTTTTTTTCTGTTGAGAAGGATAGTCACTTTCCCCGCCTGATGAACGTTAAATTTGATCTTTGCCCCTGAGGCAAGGAAAACCTCGAAGGAGAAACTCGAATTTGAAAAAGATGGGGGAGTCTTTAAATTGAAGTTTGTCTCTCAAGCAACGGAATGGTGCATAGCACTAAATGCACACTCAAGGCGCTTCGTCGAGTTCGAGGTGGGGGGAATGCACCTCGGCAAAAGGCACAACAAAAACCCCGTCCCTCCCGTTCTGCAACTGGGCCGGCCCCGGCTCCGACTGCACTCCAGTTCATCCATGCCCCGATACCAGGTACAAATAAATCGGGTCTCGGCCCCATCCAGTGGCCGGCCCAGTGCACAGTCAGCACGCGAACCAGCTAAATGGTGCCACGTTTGGCCCAGGCCCACACAGGCTCCAAGGGGCGGTCACACAACTCCGTACCGGAACTTTAATGCCCCGACTGGTTCATGCCTGGCCCATCGACCATACCTTTGGGCTCGGGCCTGCGTTGGGCGCCTGGGCGGCCTAATGGGAGCTTTGCTACGCCCGGGGCTCTGAGGGTGGGGGCTTTCCCACCTTCAACAATAGTAGATCAAACCCAAATTTTGAGCCAGAACCGCCCCCCCCCCGCAACCAGGGAATTCGCAGTCGGTGTATTCGCAGCCCGTGAACCCGCAGGCGGCAAACACCGCACCAGGCCTGCAGTCTCCAATAGGACTGCAAACCTCGAACTTGCAAATCCCACCAGGAACGCAAACTCCACCTCCATCTCAGAAGAGGTCACCTACGGGCACAGGTGGATTATCACCTACGACAAAACCACCACCTCCACAAGGCGGCAATCACCCCGGTTTAGCACAGAATATTGTTCCAAACCAGCCATCCTGTGAGACGGGGAACCATACAGCAGAGGCAGCAAGACAAGATCACGGGTCCGGGGCAAGAGCGGATACAAATGGACAGGGGGTAGCGAAAGTTCGAGAAGCACATGTCTCAATGGATCACCTCTCTCTCAGAGGAAGCAAACTGCCCACGAAACAACGACGTACACAAGTAGATGGTCTGGGGGAGGAAAAATCATCTCGGTCGTTCAGTTTCTCGGACGGGGAGTCTTCGGCCTCGTGTGTCTTACCTGCATCTGAAATGCTTTGGAGCCTGAGCCAAGATCACGGTAAAGAACCGGATTTGGGTAACAAGACAGGTATGTCCTCGATTCCTAAAGAATCAACTGTAGTACCAAAGAGGGTTGTACCAGTCATCTGCATCCCAGACACACAAGGTGTTTTAGTGTTGGGCTTCGATATGGGGGATAGAAGTGTGGGGCTGACCTCGTTTTCCACGGATGTCCCGCCAAATAACGAATTCATCCTGGAATGTGTTAAGGGTCTGTTAAAAAACAGGTTCCCCTGCCGCGTAGTGCCGAATATCACGATGGGCAGGGCAGTCCGCCAGCACCCGACAGGTGTATGTCATCGCCTGTATGTCCCGTTTGTGGACCTTCGTCTTCCTCAGATGCTTTCCCCGTACTTAAAAACGAAGGGGTTGTCTGGGTCCCAGGAAGATGGTTCGATAGAAAGGACAATCCGAATCTGTCCGGAATACATTTGGAAGATGGTCTTCCGACAAATTTTGTGGCTGAATGCAATCTGAAGCTAAAGGGCGGAAACCTCTCATCTCCTTTCTTCCGAGACAGCCTTACTACCCCATGGGCTGCTCCACGTTAATCGACTGAGGCAGGTAGAAGGAGGAAAACCCCTGGAGGAGCAAGGGGAGCTGGTCCAATCCATAAACATAAGGGTTAGCCTCGTAACACATGAATGCGTTCTCACTAGCCTCATGGAATGTGAGGAGGTTGGGGGACAGTAATGGGAAGGAGAAAAGGGGTCGACTGAGAACCTGGATTCATTCAAAGAGGGCGCAGATCGTCTGTTTACAGGAAACAAAGCTGAACTCAGATAAGATAACAACATTAGGCAGGTGGTGGGATGGTCCACAACTCTGAGCTCCAGCGGACGGTACAAAAGGGGGAACTGCCATTTTGGTACACCAGGATCTGGATTTTGAATGGATTGACGAATGCATTGACAACTGGGGTCGCTGGGTATGAATAAAAGGTATTACTGTGGGGGAATCTTGGGTCGTGATGTCTATTTACGTTCTTTCAGACAGACGGGAACGACTGCGCTTTTCAGCAGATTTCAAACGTGGATAACTTAGTCCTAGCTGGGGACTGGAATACGGTGTCAAACCCGAGAATAGACACTATACGGGTGAAACCAGTCCGCACAGACGCAAGGATCTTGATGTCTTTCCTAGAGAAGACAGACCTGGTAGATGCATATTGTGTGACACACCCTAATGATCACGGATTCACCTGGCACCCTGAGAGTCGGAGGCCTACACCCGCCAGACTTTCCAACATAAATCACGCAAGTCAACGCAGGATTGATATGGTTTTTGTAAGGGCAGCCGCATGGGAGTCTCTGTTGTCGGTCGAAGTGGAAACACACCCCATGTCTGATCATTACCCACTGTTCGCTCGCTTCGCCCCGTTCCCGAGTTACGACAGAGAAAGGGGATACTTCATACTAAACACAGAAAATCTGAAAGATCCGGGTATCGTCCAGTGGGTTAAAGATCCGAACGCAGTGTGGCAAAGGACCGAAAACTCGTTTCCAATGAAAGGTGAGTGGCTCTTGTCAAGCCTTAGGATCCTATCTAAAGGGTTGGCAGTGTTGTCCATAATGAAAGCATATCACAGGAATAAAGAAGAACGTGTTTGCAGAAAAAAAATTAAGGAGGCAGAAGGCGAATTTGGAAAACATCTGGTCTCATATATTTTTTGGACCAGAGAGAGGACACGTTGGTTGTTAAAGTGGGAAGACATCCAGATTAGAAAGCAGAGAGAGTGGCAGGATTCTTGCAAGATTCAGGGAATGTCAAAACTGGACAACATGACCAAAGAAATGTTTGCGTTAGTAAAAAAACAATCGACACAACACCGTTCCATGAAAAAACTTGCGCATCCTTTTTGACCCGAACCTTCGCAAAAGCTCCGAAACAGCCCGGATGTGTGACTTTGTCGTCACGTACTTCAACGACATTATGACATCCCGTAGACCATCAGAGGAGGCAGACACGGATCTTTCACTTCATTTTTTTCTTCGAGGACTACACAACAACACGTATTTCTTGGGAGTGTTGGCTTGCCTTAGACATGCTTATTACCATCGAAGAGCTTGCACACGCGGCCAACAAGATAGCCAAAGGTAAGGCCCCTGGGGAAGATGGTTTACCGCTTGAGTTTTTTTTTGCACTTTTGGGATCTTTTTGGCAATGACCTCATTCAGATATAGAACGAGGCATTGTTGGGGGTGAGACTCCCGCCAAGCATGACCAAAGGGATCATAGCACTCTTATATAAGAAAGGCGAAAAAAACAATATTCGAAACTGGCGTCCGATTTCATTTTTAAATACGGTGTACAAACTGTTGGCAAAATCGTTGGCGATCAGATTGGCGACACACCTCCCCTCATTAGTGGGCGTGCATCAGGGTGCGTTTATCAAAGGCAGGTCAATCCTAGACAATATAGTCACGGTAATTGAGTCAATTGAGATCATTACGGACGAGGCTTTGGATATGTCAGTTCTACTCCTTGATCTGGAAAAGGCCTATGATAAAGTTAGTTGGGCTTTTGTCCTAACTACCCTCAGGCATATAGGCCTTGGGCCTAACTTTTGCGAATGGGTAAAAGTGATGTACTTTCACGCGACCGCGTCGGTGATGATTAATGAAAGGGTTTCAACACCATTCCTACTGACCCGCTCTCTCCGACAAGGCTGCCCGCTAGCGCCTCTGTTGTTTGTGATGCAAATGGATGTGTTGCTCAATAATGTTAGGGGTAATCCCTATATTGTTGGACTGCAGATCCGCCATCAGGTGCAATTCAAAGGGATTGCGCTAGCTGACGACCTTACTATAGTGTCTAGGAATACACCCAGTTCTTTAGCAGCTGTACGGGATACGTTGGCAGAATACCGTGAACTTTGCGAAGCTCAAGTTAATTGGTCTAAGTCAGTGTATTTCTTGTGTCTAACCAATTTGAAATCTGTATTGACTTTGGAATGAAAAAGATCCCAGTGGACTCCGCAGAAAGGTTCTTGGGAGTGCAAGTTTCCCTGCAAAATTGTGTTGAGACACAAGATACGATTCTTGTTGCTAAGGTAGAACAAAGAATCTTGAAGTGGAAAATTGTCTACGGCCTTTCCCTCTTTGGTAGACTGCTCGTTATAAATGCATCAATCTTCTATCAGTTATGGTACACGGGAACGGTCAGGCCCCTTGGGAAGAGGACCGCACAAGTTGTCATATTAGTAGCCGCAAAGTACATTTGGAAGCCGGAAGCGGAGGACGGTAAAAGACACATGTCTAAATTGTCTTGGGACAAGCTCACATCCACTAAAGATGAAGGGGGTGTGGCAATTTTCGACCCCATACGTCAGAACTGAGCCCTACTCTGTAAATGGTCTGTCAGGGCTATGCAAGACACAGAGGGACGTAGTTGGGTCGCGTTGGCGGAATATATCTTAGCAAAGGAATGGGGCCTTAACAACGGGGAGGACGTATGGTTGTTGATCACTACTTCTGCCTATCAACGTCGTAGACCGAAATCGGCCTTCTGGCAGGGGGTACTACAGGCCTGGCGTACGCTAGCACCAAGCTCCCTTCGCCCCCCACAATCAAGGGACGAAGTGCTTCGCCAGCCTCTATTTGAGAACGATTGCATTAAGAACCAGGAAGGATTGATGTTTGCTTTCTTAGGTAGAGGGAGCTTTAGGAGGGCGTGGGTGGAGAGAGGGGTGTTGTGGGTGGAGGACCTCTGGGATGACTTGTGAGGTACATGGAGGAGTGCAGAGGAATTGAAGGGTAAGTTGGGAAAGTTGTGGCATGTGGAAATGAGGAAGGAAGCTCTGATCAAGGCAGTACCGAAAGAATGGAAACAAATGCTGAAAGAGGAAGTTACGGAGGGGAAATGGTACAACCCTGCTCTTAGCCTGGGTGGGGAGCTGCAGGTATGCAGAACTGTGGCTCAAGGAAAGGTGGAGGTGGAGGAGAGGCAAGAGGAGGAAGGAGTTACCCACAATTCGCTCGTACTCAACGAGGTGCGTGACTCTCCGAGCTTTGGTCTAATGGAGGAAATCAGAGTTTTCATGCAGTTCTCAGCAATTGGCACGCCCCAACCGGTGTTATATATGGAAGGCACTCCAATCAGAAGGATGCATTTAGACATTGGTCTGTATGGTTGGCCTAAGGCAAGAGGCCAACCGACAATTTGTCAGCATTCTTCCAAATAAGATATTAGAGGCTCTGTCTGTATCGTGCACAGGCTCACCCGTGTCCACTGAGTACTACAAAGACAAGTGGAAGGTTTGTCGAACACCGCCTAATAAGAAAGCATCAGTAGTTGTGTGGCTGATAACTCATGTTGCACCCCTAGATGCAGTATCATTGTTCACTAGAGGCATGGAGGTAGAAGTGAGGTGCGTGAGGTGTCATCAGCAACCAGAAGACGCTACACATTTGTGGGGCACTTGTCCCCTCTCCTTCCGCATCTGGAGATGGTGGGCCCACCATTGGAAAGCATTGGGCGGACCAGAGGAGCTGGAATAGGACTTGGAGTGGGCAGCGTCGGGTCAACTCAAACACCCTCTGGTAAGTGGGAAAGGATGGGGATATGTGGCAACGGTGCTACGGGCCCTGGTGATCTGGTGGATTTGGAAGGAGAGGAATTCGGTCTTGTTTCAACAGAAATACTACTCAGATCCAGCCCTGAAAAGCAGGATGAAGGCTATGCTCAGACATATGATTATTGTGGATTGGCGGAACAAAGTTATGTCTAAAGCAGGAGCAGGCTGGTTTAGAGCAAGATTGTGGTTTCGCCGCTCCTGGGCTAAAAAGAACAGACTGGTGGTTGTCTCGGCTACAACAGGGAAATTGGTCTGGTCACCATGGCTGAGAGTAGACTAGTTTAGGGAATAGGGGAGGGTCGAGGGGATGGGAGGGACTGTAAAGCAGAACATGGCATGCATCAATGTTAGGAAGTACTCAATGCATCATCTGGGGTGATAGCAATAGGTAGAAGTAGTGAGTGGTGTTCAAGGCGGACCAACCTATCACTCGATGGCTCCCTTTGCCTTGTTTTGGTGACAGTAGGGCCCAGACCCGCGTTAGGGCCAAAGGTCCGCCCAACACGAGTGATAGGTGCAGGCCTAGTGCTTCTTTATTTGTCAGCCAGGTTGGCCTTGTCGTCACAGTGTGGATTTGTCCACAACCAGGTTGGTCTGGATGAGAAAAACTTTGTTCTCACCGGGTAGAATTGTGAGGACCCCGACCTCTTTAATTGCAATGGAATAAACCAGACGATGCAAAAAAAAAAAAAAAAACTCCCAAATATGATAGGTTCTAACATGCACACCATCTAGAACGCGGCCCAAAAAGGGGAGGCCGACGGAGAAAGAAGAACAGGGAACAGACCCGTGGTGTGACTTCCGCGCGTGTCTTGTCTCAGCCCATAATTTTTGTGTTGTAAGTTGCTAAGAAGCATACCCTGACTTTAACCCGGGAGAGTTGGGTAGTGAGTGAGAGTCAGAGAAACGGCTCAACCGAGTCTCCCTTCCATAACTATTATTTTCCAAGCCCTGACCAAGCAGTGAAGATCCTAGTTTTGCGAGATACAAAGGGTATTAAACTCGTCATCTACTTTCCTCATGTCTACTCATACCGGAGCCCAGCTCCATGCCTGAACGGAAGGCCCTATCGGAAGAAACGATGCAGCATCCGATTAATTGCCCAGGGGGAGGGATCACTGTCATCTTGATCTGATGTTATGTTAAGAAGAAGACTTCGCTGGTGGTCGTGAAACTCATGCCTGGGAGATCTCTGTATCTGACAGCTTCCCTAGTCGGGCAATAAGATAAAAGTGTCACGCACGTTCTTCACCAGGCTGCTGGGCGTGGCCTGTGGGTGGACCATTTCTGTGTCACTAGTAGACTGGCGGTTGTCGTACGATCCTGTATGAACCATTTGAGAAAAGCGATACACTACATCTCCAGGTGTTGATTAGCATAACAGTTGTCTTTCCTTACTAAACCTCATCAAGCCAGAGCATAGGAAATAGAGAGAAGGGAGATAATTATGAAGGACCCTGAGATACTAGTAATGAAATGCGGGGCTTGTAAAGACAAAGTGGAAGGCTGGGAAGAGAATGTTATCAAAATGCCCTGCACTACGTGAAGACAATGAAAAATCAGGCACTAGAGTCATTGAGGGAGCAAACATTCGTCGATTATGTTATCTATTTCTACCGAACTTACGAGAAATTGCACAGCACGCTTTCTTCCATGGAAACTGTTGATCGAGCACGAGAGGCCATCAATAACCAACAGTAAGGATGAAATGAGAGGAATATTTAATAAATGTTGGTGTGACATTACTAGAACGAACTGACGTGGTGAGAATCACATAGCAACACTCAGGGACCAGATGTGAAAGAAAACAATCAATCAACAGTTAGGCATCTTTCAATCAGTAATCAACCAGCACCCGATATATTCTCATCCATCCGGGTCACTCGAGATTCCCAACCAGAGACAATCAGCAACCATCTCAACAATTAGTCATTTGTCAAGCATCATTTATTCAAGCACTTCGATCAGTACTCAGTCAACGCTCAATTATCTTGGTTACTGAAAGTTATAAGTCCGGACTAATCTGCTTCCGACTATTCTTACCCGCACTAAGGGTCATACTACTCAATATCCACTTTACATATGAGCGCAGTTCAGACTTTCCTCATCAGTGAGTTGGTTCTGGCCAACCTTAACAAGATAGCCTTCAAAGATGTTGTTCGGTACAAATATGTCGAAGCAGTGGGCTTTAGACAAGAAAACCTGTCCATCTTTGTGATTCTCACTAGCTTCGCAGAAAGCGCCATTCATTATCTGAGACCCTATGTGAACAAGGGCAAGGAAACCCATGAGCACTTCGATTCAGTCGGGTCACAGTATCTTGAGGAGAGAGAGAGAGAGCTTGATGAGAGAGGTATTAAACTGATCCGCAGCTTCGGACCCAAGCTCTACTTTGACTATCCCAAGCCTTCAGTACCTTTCACTCTCACATACGGATCTTGTTGGGGTGACTTGGTTGATTTGGCCAAGAGATACATTTCCCCTGCAGTGATTGACTATGAAGCAGTGATAGAGCCAACAGAGTTTCAACATCTTAGGCGATGTATCTTCTCTCAACTGTATCTCCCTACACTATGGGAGGAGTTTTGTGCTATGGTTGACTTCCGTATCATGGGACTTGGTTGGAAATACTCAGAACTCGTAGGCTTCAGGTGACTCTACATCCAGAGACCACAACCTCAGGGAGTACGGAGACGTGGCTCGAGGCACAAGAAACGCACAACAAAATGAGAGATTGAGTGTGTGACCTAGAGGGATGAGTGAGGACTCTGGACTGGTGTTGGTCATGCTCTCTACATGTGTACTTTCTGAGATTATTATAAGTTCTCATTCTTCCTTCATTTATTTTGTCATTGCTCAAATCAGTTAGTCTTGCATCATCCACACTGTCTTTGCTTGATGGTTATGTTCTCAGATGACCCTGTCTCAGTTCTCATAATAAAAAATTTGGCAAAATTGATGCATGCATGACATATCAGAATTCTATGATTATTATTTGCATCGTTCTTTGCTATTCCGAATCAAAATAAAAAATTCCTAAGACCGGGGACCGGCGAAGACCACAATTGAAGGATCTCGCTCGAAGCCGGACGCACACAACAGGAAGGGATTTGCTTTAATTAAATTTATTTATTTATTGCAAACTTCAACCAAACCCTGCGTGACAGGTTGTTAGCTTTCTGGTCATTTGAAGAGGCCCGACTAGAAAAAGTGTGACACCGTCCCCCATATTTTTTCCACCCCTAAGAACCCACTTTGCGTCCGGGGTCGTCCACCGCCAAAAATATAACACCTTGACACAGACGTTGAAGCCCACTAAACCGCGGCCTTAGGGCTGCGAACAAATCCACGTTCGAGTGGTCAGACTTTTGGATATTGACTGGGATTCCACCATCTGGACATTCCTCCAATGCATTGGGATACGTGGCTATAGTATGCTGGGGGGTCGTCATGGAAGGTATTTGGTCTACCCGGAACTCCAAAATCTTCAAGAGGACGGGTATCTCATTCCCCTAAGTAACATCTACTATAAAAGTTAACCTCGGACTCTCGATTGTAGCACACTGGTGAAGATCCTAGAAGCGGGTCAATTACAACTTGCACTCGTTCCAGAAGACGTGGGCCAAGGAGGGTAAATTAGCAATAGTAACACTAGATAGTAAGCTAGCTTCTCTAATTGGTTAATTGTCTACCGCGCGGGCACGGGGAATGCAACTTAAGGTAGCCAAAACAATGAGACTAAGAACGCACACACAAAAGAGAGAGAGAGAGAGAGAGAGAGAGAGAGAGAGAGAGAGAGAGAGAGAGAGAGAGAGAGAGAGAGTAGTTTTGTTCCATTTTTTGATAGGAGTGAGAGAGATAGACATAGAGTGAGGGAGAGAAAGAAAGAGAGATAGAGAGAGAGGTAGGGGGGGGACTTCCACATACGCACTGAGAGAGAGAGAGAGAGACAGAGACAGAGAAAGAGACTCGGAGAGAGATGAAAGTCTGAATGGCAAAATTGAAGTATGGGTCAAATTGCAGCCGCGATCTAATTCACGGTTGGGATGATTTTTTTTTATTTTATTTATCGTTTTTTTTGGAAAGATCACAAAAAAATTTACGAATACTCCAATTTTCATATTTTTCACGCATTCTTCTGAGCGTAAAAACTCACTGAATTTTGAGTACTTTTTCAGTTCGCCCACACATGGTCGAGCGGCAAAAATGAAAAATGTGTCGAATCGGTACGATGATTATTTCGCGGTCTAAATGATTTTTTAAAAATGTTATAATATTTTTCTTGGAAATAACATAACCTCATCTATGGATTCTTAAAATTTCAGATTTTTCTGCAGGTTCCTTCGATTACAGAAAATCGCCAAAGTGACCTTTTGCAAAACGCCTGTTTCGTTGCGCTTGACCTCCCTGTTTTGAGAAGACGGACCTCAACGCCCGGGCCTGAGGACCCTTTTGCAGTTCACATACCCTCACTTCGTTTTGGGGTCCGCTTTCACCCGAGGACCAGTCCAACGCCCCCCGCTTCATTTTGGGGTCCGCTTTCACCCGAGGACTGGTCCTTCCTTTTTCCGAAAGTCACGGTTCTACCAGAGCTAGTTGTAGGTAGTCCGCAATTTCGCCATGGACGGGTCCCCCAAATTTTTTTGCCCCCTAAAAACCCACTTTGCGTCCTGGTCGCCCGCTGCCAAAAATGCGAGACCGTGACACAGACGCCGAAGCCCACTATACCGCAGCCTTAGGGCTGCGAACTCCGACCAACTGATCAAGGGAAGCCCTATGCTCCTAATGGACACCGCTCGGTTTCCAGCCTGCTTTATTTCAGAGAATGATAATACGACACACCTTAGGGTCTGCCATGTACTCTGTGTTCAAAATACACTAAGGCCAATGCCAGCCCAACCACTGGTAGACTGTTTAGAGGCAGAGGTTTTTCAGTTGCTAATATCCTCTTTTTTGTAAGATCCACCATTACCTTTCCCAACTATTTTTTCAGAGGCGCACTGGGTACCGCGCTGGCTTGAAATGGAAGGGTAGCCGCCCAGTCTTGATTTTCAGGCCGGCGCACAGTGACTGCGGCCGACATATGGGAAAGGTACTGGTAGTTTAAATCGCTACCGTCTTAACCCGAAAACAAGATATATACCTTGTATACGAATACAAGGTACAGGGTACCGTGTATGTGAATACAATGTAGGTACCTTGCAGAACGCATTTTAGTGTGCAACTAAGCCAAGGGAAACAAAAAGGTGTATAGTAAATATTAGTAATAACATCACAAATAGGACGGGGCTTCAGCATGAAGTTCTTAAAAAAAATAAAAAAACATTGACTGCGTTGGGTGCTCACGATCCGGCATGCATTTGAACGCTGTGTACGTTTGTGTGTGTGTGTAAGAGAGAGAGAGAGCATAGCGCCCGTGTGTGGAAGCAGGTGCGTGCATGGACATCACACACCAGAGAGAGAGAGAGAGAGAGAGAGAGTTACGTGATATTTACAAGACACCTCGAATACAAGGTACGTACCTTGTATTCGTACCTTGTATTGAAGGGTATCTTCTATTCGAAAATTTAACAATCATTTCTAAGAACACGTTTTTTTTAGGTAACTTGAATACAAGGTACGTATCTTGTTTTCGGGGTAAGATAGTAGTCTGTGTGACGGAAGATTTCCGGTGAAAGCAATCGCGTCGCAAATGCCTTATCCCGTTGCCCTGACCTTTAGTGCGAGGATAGTCAGCTATCTGTTATTTCAGCTCCCACCATCCACCCCGCCTTTCTAGATGAGTACCGCCTCGTATACACCCAGTGCCCTGAGTTTCAGTCCATCTACGTTGACCTACAGGCTGACAAGCCTGTCCCTAACTTCCAGCTCGATCCCTATGGACTCCTATATTAGCTTGGTCGCCAAGGTACCCGTACTCCTAGCTTATGCGTTCGGGCCGTCACTGAGTGTCATGATCAGCACGCTGCTGGTCATCTCGGTGTCTTCAAGACCCTTGACCACCTCTACCGCCATTACTATTGGGAGCACCGTCGTCCCTTCACTAACGAGTACGTCCTCACCTGCAGGATTGGCCAGGAGGCCAACACTCCCAACCACCCCCGTACGGTTTCTTCAGCCCTTGCCCATTCCTGCTCAGCGTTGGACTTTCATCTCGATGAACTTCATCGGTCCTCTTCGTCCCCCTACCCCACGGGGCCACGACGCCATCTTTGTCGCTGTCTGTCGGTTGACTAAGCATGCTCACTTCTTCCCTTGCAAGTATTATAGTTCAGCCAAAGACATCGCCTCCCTATACTTCAACTGTATTCTGATTCATCACGGTCTTCCCATTACCATCATCTTTGATCACGATCTCCACTTTACTTCTCATTTCTGGCGTGGACTCCATAAGATCTATGGCTCCGAGCTCCGCCTCTCCTCCTCCTATCACCTCCAGTCAGATGGATAGACTAAGGTCACCAACAAAACTCTTTGGAGTATTCTCAAGAAGTTTGTTGAGAATGACTCTGATTAGGATCTGCGTCTTGTTCACACAGAGATCGCTTCCAGCCACGCTATTTCTCCTGCCACTAGCATGTCCCCTACTACCGTAACTTGGGATATCACCCTCGTGTCTCATCTGATCTTCTTCGTCCATCTCAGATCCATTCCGACACCAAATGCCCAGCACTCGATGATTAGGTAAAGGAGATGGATGCGCTTCTTAGCAAGGCTCGAGAGAGCATTGCTAACTCCCAGACTAGTATGGCACATCCCTTCAAAGTTTACGACGAAGTCCTTGTCGACGCACGTCACTTCCATCCCAAAGTTGGCACGCTTTGAAAATTCAAACGTCAATATATCGGACCATGCACCATTCTTGCACCCGCCGGAACTAATCATGACTGTCCGGTGAGTTTCAAATTGAAGCTCCCCGATTCCATGTACCGCGCTAACTTACATGACGTGTTTCATGTATCTCTTTTGCGCCCCTTCGGACGGTTTCCTCCTGAGTTTCACGGTCGACCTTACCCTCGTCCCTCCCCCATCATCATTGAGGGTCATGAGGAGTTTATCGCCTCTAATATCGCGTCCCGACGTATGACTGATGGTGACCCTCCCGCCTCGAGTATCTCGTTCGATGGAAGGGTTACCCTAACGAGGAGTCTGCTTGGGAGCCTCTCGAGCACTTGAAGCATGCTATGACTTTCATTTCTGCTTACGATCATCCTCATCCTTTCCCTTCATCATCATCCCCCCTTACTGCTCGTCCTTCTATTGACCCATCTACTTCAGCGACCACTGACATTCCCCCTCCCCCATCGATGGGTCCTCTTGCTCCACCGGTACCTGCCTCAGGTCCTCCTTCCCCCGTGGATGTGGTTCTGCCTGTTGTTGCAGTTGAGCCCTCAGCGTACCCATCAAGTTCCTTCTCGGTATCGTGACTGATCTATACCCCCTATACGCTCTTTACCTTTTACCATCCCTGGACACTTATGCAGCAACTCCCGATTTCGGTTTCTACATTCGGTTTCACATTCGACTTCCGACCTCAGTGCTTCTCTTCATTACTAGAGTACATGTCGCATTGTTCCGGACTTTTAGTCGGTTTCTGCACTACTCTTACTTCATCCTAGCTACTTCGACTCGACTTCAGTCAGGAGATTCATCAATTGGACTACTTCACTTTTTCGGTTACGGAGTTTCCATCATTCCCATTTATCCATTACCCTCGAGTTTACCCTCCAGTCGCATGATGACCCCTATTTTCTCTGTCCATGTGGGTGTTTTCGCCTGTCACCCTTTTGCCTTACCCTATGTTGCACACCCTCCTCCAGAGTGTACGTTTTCTTTGCTCACGGCTTTTGACCACATGTCTATGCCGGCATAGCCCCCTCTCCTTCCAGGCTCACCTTATGTGTGCTCCCTTGTGTGAGTGTCCTTCCCCTTTCAGCTGGCAGTACCTGTTTGATGGTTTCCTTTGAGCCTGGTGTCGTGTTGTTACTCTCCCTCTGAGCCTGATGACCCTTACCTGGTTGTGTGGGTGCCCCCTTAGAGTTTACTCTAAGAGTTGTACATGTCGCCTTTCCACCCATTCCTACCTCTACCGTGCGACTGAGTTCCCTTCTTTTTTGTTCAGGTATTGTTCATTCTGTACAGGGCACGTGAGACTGTGCTACGTTCTTTTTCGACTTAGGACATTAATTAGTTATTCTTTGGTCTTTAGGGCCCTGGTGTTGATTTATATTCAGCCACTTTGGCTCAGGATACATTTTTCTCTTTCTTGGCAGACACAGGTCAGACATTTTTCTCTTTCTTGACTGACACAGGTCAGACATTTTTCTCTTCCTTGGTCGACACAAACCAGGCATTTTCCTCTTTCTTGGTCAACACATGTCAGATATTTTTCTCTTTCTTGGTCAACACATATCAGGCATTTTTCTGCTTTGTTTTCGGGGTCGACTCAGACCAGACATTGTTGCATAGATCACGCTTGAGGCTTAGTCTGCATTGCATTTCTTTTCATGCATCTTGGATTGTTTCCTTTGCCGTTCCTTTTGGGTTTTCGCTACTTCAGCTGATAGCGTGTTTGATGTATTGCTTGATCCATTCACAAGTCCAAGGATCGTGTAGCGGTACTCCAACAGCCCGACAGTGAGACCAGACCAGTTTCAGGCTGTCATCCTGACCCTGCTCCGGTACCAGGTTATTCCCGCACATGGGCCTAGGCCGGTACATCATTTCGACCTAGGCCCAGTTCCGGGGTCAATTGGTTCATTCATTCTTCATTCGTTCGTTCATTCAACCGGATTAGACCTTCACTCATCTGCTGCTTCAAGTTCTCGGGTGTGTCCATCTCTCTCTCTCTCTCTCTCTCTCTCTCTCTCTCTCTCTCTCTCTCTCTCTCTCTCTCTCTCTCTCTCTCTCTCTCTCTCTCTCGCCCCCTCATGTGTCATCCGCGCGTGCGTCACAACTGCTCTTCATCAGGGAGGTCATCATTAGAGGAGTTGCTCTTCATCAGGGAGGTCATCATTAGGGGAGTTTCTCTTCATCAGGTTGTTTCCTTGTTCTACTGTTTGTTTTGTCTCTTACAGGTTATCAGTATTGCTATTGGGTGATTATTTTCTTCATCATCATTTTTGTTCCCTACGATGCCATCAACATCACTGGTCAATGAATGTAATCGTCATTGTCATCATCTTCATTATGATGTTGTGTGCTCAATAGCACGATGGCGTTAAAAAAAAAAAAAAAAAAAAAATCTTCATTGCACGGTGTGCTGCCATCATCATCGCGCTCTTCTAGGGCGTCATAAAATCAATCATTCCGCATGGCGCTTCTCGCCATTTTCGCGTTGAGTGTTGACATCATCAAGGTGCGGTGGGTCTTCTTCATCACTACGATGCTTCTTCTCATTAACCTATTCAACCCACATTGCCCTGATGTACCTTCGTAGGCATGCTTGGCGCTCGCCACCTAGAGATAGACTACTGCTGATGTTCATGGGGGAGTCGACCGAATGGATTGGTCCTTGGAGTGGTCCCTGATGCTATCGGCTGTTCCTTGGCCAGTATCCCCCACCTCCATTGGTCGAGCGCAACCCCCGTTGTTCCCTCCTTCAAGGCAGTGTGAAGTCGGGCTGGCTGCTAGGGGTTCCCTTTAATGCTATAATTAGCATTACCGTCTTCACCCAAATAGAACGCGCGGTCATTATCGTTGCATCTAGAAAAAAAACTGCCCCAAATACGACTATAATGATCGGGCGTTCTATTCTGGTAGTGGTAGGTATGTAGTGTAAGGTTGAATTGAGAGAAGAATCTTAGCTTACTTACAAATAATAATAAAAAAGGTAAAAGAAAGAGAATAAATTAAAGTCCGACTATATTCGGGCCTGTTTTTGCCAAACCTGATTTTCACTGCACACGGAGTTTTCTTGAGTCTGGGCTCTGTTCTGTTTCATTTTCTACTACTCTTGTAACAAAAAAAAAATAAAAATTGATGTTGAGTTTCCTCAATAGCACATCTCCACAAGCACGCCCAGATTGGGGCGTTGAGGAGACTCAACGTTGTACCAACTGAGTGTAGTCAGACATACGAAGTAAATTGGATGGACAGGTACTGCCAAAATAGACGAAGGTTCCCCAACCCACCTCACCCGCGGGTACACACCACTCCTTGACCACTCCCAATTAGTGGTGGGCCAACATGCATTGCCTTGATTGTGAGGTTCCCATGTTTGCATGGGAACCCTCTGTAAGGTAAGTACGAATTGTAGGTAAGTAGCAAAAATATGGATATGAGTGAACAAAGATAAAAATAAAAAATATATATATGAAAAAGTCATCCTTGGCCTGGTGGCTCAGTGGTTAGAGCACCGACT
>BFEA01000001.1:2935314-2947146 GCA_003427395.1 Chara braunii
AGAGAGAGAGAGAGAGAGAGAGAGAGAGAGAGAGAGAGAGAGAGAGAGAGAGAGAGAGAGAGAGAGAAAGAGAGAGAGAGAGAGAGGGGTCCAGGGGACCAAAACGAAAAATTGGGAGAAGGCCTATAGGGGTATGTTGAAAATTAATCGTGCCTCTGGAATATTTGCAACTATTGGTCTATTCTGAATACTCGGATTGGTGCGCGGTAGGGGTATATTTAAAATATGACGAGTCCACTAACATCAAAGGTATTTTCACAACTTTTTTTTTTGCTTTTTGTCAGAGGGACATTCCACTCCAACCACGTTTTTTAGGCATTTGGCATATATCTCATCTTTGGGGGCATATCACAAGTTACCCAAAAACAAAGTGTAAGTTTCAAAAATAGCGCGTTCGAGGTAGTTCCACAACAAAATAGTGTCGGAGCCCAAGTTTCATTGCAAAACTACATTTCTCTTGCAGCTTTACAGGTCCTGGTAGTTCCACAACAAAAATATTTGAGGGTGGGTTCTCGTTGAAAAAATACAACTTTCGGATCCAGACAACATTTTCGCTGGGAAACTCTGAAAACACGCTATTTCTGCTATTACCCCAAAAAAGGAAAGAAAAGAAAAAGGACCAGTCTGTGCCAGCCAGTGTGGTCGAGGCGTGCACACAATGTCATTTCGGTTGGGGGTGCGGGAGGCTAGAGCAGGAGCACGGGTCATTTTGGGCACACAAACTATTTGCAACAGTGGCCATTTTGGGAACTCGGGGTCATTTTGGGTGGGCGGTAGGGGAGCCTAAGCGACCAAACAGGTCCCTTAGGAACACAACTTATTCCCAAGAGAGGCCATTTCGCACAGATCGTCATGCGGGACCAGGGTACTGGTTGTTTTGGGGGGGGGCTGTACTGCCGGGATTTTTCAGTGTGTGTCGGGGGGTGCTGGTAGTTTCAATTATGCTCCTATTGGAATTTCCCCGGTTGAGTAGCGACCTTGCAGTTTTACGTCGAGTCTCCATGCCTCAATCTGGCGCATTTCCACGTTGAACCTCCGTGTATGAAGCTCAACTGGCCGACGACTACCTTGGAGCCTTGGGCTGTACGAGCTCCTAGCAGCTAGGGTATGTGTGCGTGTGTGTGTGTGTGTGTGTGTGTGTGTGTGTGTGTGTGTGTGTGTGTGTGTGTGTGAGAGAAAAATAGAGAGAGAGTTGTTAATCTGGTTTGCCCTAGGAAAGATTGGTCGGGAACAACATAGCAGAGAAGAGAAAGAGCAAGACACAAACCGGTATGTTCCTCCTGCTTGATCCTCAAATCGCCTCTTTTTCTTTCTCCTTCCTCCTTTGTCGTGCCTCTCCGTCATGTTTATTCTCAGTCCTTCCTGCCTCTGTTTTACTTCTCCTCCATCTTTTTGGTTCTCCTTTCGCTTTCTTATTCTTTGGACGTGCTCCTCGTTGATCCTACTACGACCTCCTCTTTGGCGCTTTGTACTCTCTCTCACTCTCTCCCTTCAACTGAATGAACGAGACTACAATACGTTGAACTCCGTGTGTGTACATCTGTGTGTGTGTGTGAGAGAGAGAGAGGACTCATACTTTGTTTGTCAAAGAGTGGGGGATTGTGGATGAAATGACATGAACATGTCTATTGTGCTCATTTGAGTTCATACTCTGTTTGCTAAAGAGTTACATGCCCGTTCTGGCATATAGGTTGGACATCAATAATCTTATCGATGTCAATATCGATATTGACATCATTTTGTCTCCCCTCGATAACTATTAAACATAATAATTGTAATAACAAAAATGCAAGAGCGGATTGGGATAACGATCGGCTGATAACAGACCATGCTCGATAACTATTATAAATTATTATTTATAATAATTATTTATAACAAGCGAACCTGTGGTGGCAAAGTCGCAACCCAGCACCAGCCCCACCCTACGCACGACCAGTATCTGGCCCGGGCGACATTGAGGGTGATTTTTTTTTTTTCGGGGGGGGCGGGGGGTTGTTTTAGAATATGAGGGATGCGCAACATTGGGGGGGCATCGGCCAAGGCATTAGCACGCCCTCGGATCCTTTGTAAATCAGAACTATTTTCTTGCGGTCGGCGCTGAATTCGAACTCACCTCTGCAATCCAACAGTTTCATGTGTGTATCAACTAAGCAGCCTGCCTATGAGGGAAGACACACCGCAAACTATTTTCTTGCAGTCGGCGCTGAATTCGAACTCACCTCTGCAATCCAACAGTTTCATGTGTGTATCAACTAAGCAGCCTGCCTATGAGGGAAGACACAGCGCAAAACCGGAATGAATCTTCTGCCAGAACATGGAAATATACATTGCCAAACTTTTACTTTTTTTTTTTTTTTTTTAAATGTGTCACACACACAGAGAGAGATAAATATAGATAGATAGACAGATAGAAAGATAGATAGATAGATACATGGATAGATAGATAGATAGATAGATAGATAGATAGATAGATAGATAGAGAGAGAGAGAGAGAGAGACAAAGACACAGAGAGAGAGAGAGAGAGAGAGAGAGAGAGAGAGAGAGAGAGAGGGAGAGAGAGAGAGAGAGAGATTTCCTTCGACAGGATGAGCAACGCACCGGCCAACAGGTAAGTCTACAACCCCTCGGCTGGCCTCACATTACTTTCATCGATAGGATGATCGAATGAATCTTCCGCTTTCCATCGATAGGATGATCGAATGAATCTTCCGCCATAACATTAAAATATACACTACTAGACTTGTGTGTGTGTATGTGTGTGCGTGTGTATGTGTGAGTGAGAGAGAGAGAGAGAGAACGGGTAAGTCTTGAACCTAACCTACACCCCCTCCCTTCCCCTCTCCCCCCCCCCCTCTCCCCCCCCCCCCCCCCCCCCCCCCCCCCCCCCCCCCCCCCCCCCCACCCCCCACGCCCCCCCCGCTTACCCCTCCGCCACCCTCTCCCCCCTATCAGTGTTCACCTTGAGTTTCACCCATCCAGCATGGGCCTGGCAGCTCCAGCTCAAACCCACAAGCCAAGCGGGACAGACAAACAACAGCAGCACTACAGAAGACGTGACTAAGAAACACAAGGTTCTGCGAGTGCATACAAGGAGGACAGCAGAAGGTCGAAAGCCGCCCACGGAAGACTACAACTATATGACAGCAGATGGGAATGGTGACTACACTCCCCTTGGTACAGGGGCTGAAGGGGGGGGAAACCTCACCTTTCACTCTGCAAAGACTCCCTACGGCCGCAGCCAGCACCGACCTCACTACTCTCTGTCATCAGCAAACACAAAGGACCCAAAAGCCCTGCCATCTCAAGTTGGGTACACCTGCCCTCACCACGCCTCAGGGGGACAGGCAACAGGAAAGACAGTGAACTCTACCAGCATATGTCAGTTGTCCAAACATTTGTCCGTCATTGATATGTCCTGTAATATGAGGGACGCTGGACGCGGTTTCCAGCAGGTGCAGCTCCCCACCAATAGATGGAGCCTTCAACCGGGGACTCAAAAAAAAAAAAAAAAAAAAAAAGACAAAGTCGCACTGGAGTCATGGTGTGAGTTTCAAATGTGCAAGTTTAGCGAGGGTCTAAAACTGCATCCATCAGTCATTAGCCGCTGTAGTGAATGCAGTCTTTTTTGTTGGGGGGACCATTTCTCGATTTATGCGTGTCTTCCTTGCGCAGGGGCCATGCTAATTACCCTTCTCTGTATCGTTCCAATTTTAATGGATGTCCCCCAGGACATTGAATGCCGTTTTAGGGTTGCCTTTTTTTTTTGCCATTTTTCGGCGACTGCTAAAGTTGCCCATTCTGAACATGGGATGTGACTTGAAAGACCGTGCTGGGGTTTAGGGTTTAGGGTTGATACGCTCTTTCTAGAGCACATGGGAAAAAAAAAAAAAAAAAAAAAAAAAAACAGAGATTGTGAAACTAGGGTAACTAAATTATTTTTTTTATTAAAAAAATGAAAATAAAAAATTAAAGGGACAACCCGAGCTGATGCTAGCGGTGATGATAGGAGCAGACACCACCGCTACTCCCGGGGAGGCTCCATCTGTTGGTGGGGAGCAGCATCTGCTGGAAAACAGGTCCAGCGTCCCTGAACATTGTGGTTTTTCAGAAAAACAGTGACTGCGTGTCAGTATTGATTGCCCTGTCTGACCAGGGGATTGACTGTACAGGAGCACCTTCTTACGTAAAAACTAAATTAGAGTTGTCAGCAGTTATTCTTTTTTTTTTTTTTTTTTCGTTCCTTGCACCTACAGCTAATCGAGAGTGTCGAGGGTCTTTGTAAAAAAAAAAAAAAAAAAAAAAAAAAAAAAAAAAAAAGGGAGTGTCGAGGGAAGAAGGCACTCTGTGCCGTCTGAACCAGGCTGGTTGGTACTGGGGAAGTTTGTGTTGCCCTGTAACCCTATCAGCATAGGGGAGTATGAGATCAGCTGAGGTCTGGTACAAGACTAAATGCTTGGATTTAACGTTTTTTCGTTTGTTGAAGGGGAGGTGTAAACAGTAGGAGTGCTTTTTGTTAGGACCCATGTTTGGTTTGATTGATTTTGGTTGATTTGGTTGGATTGGACCCCATCGATTTTTTTGATCATCCCCGCCGGGATTCGGTTTGATCTAACCCATATGTCATCTCATCAGCGTACCTGTAATTCGCTAGGAGTCGCTGTGCTTTGCAATGTATCCCACAGGGACGCTGGACCCGATTTCCAGCAGGTGCTGCTCCCCACCAATAGATGGAGCCCTCCCGACGGCGCTAGTGGTGTCTGCTCTTATCAGCACCCATAGCGACAATTTGGGTTGTTTCGGAAAAAAAAAAAAAAAAAAAAAGGAGTCGCTGTGCTTTGAGGGNCTCTCTCTCTCTCTCTCTCTCTCTCTCTCTCTCTCTCTCTCTCTCTCTCTCTCTCTCTCTGTGCACGAATCACATTGCAAGCACAACAGAAGCCACTGAACGATGACCACATTCGTGCCTCCACTCCCACGCTCACCTCGGACGTTTGCAGATATCTTCGCGGCCAAAAGACACCGCCGCACTTTGTTTTCGGACGATCGAGGCTAGTTTTCGTGTGTGTGTGTGCGTGTGTGCGCGCGCGTGTGTGCGTGTGCCTGTTTATGTGTGTGTGTGTGAATATATGTGTGTGTGTGTGTGTGTGTAAGAGAGAGAGAGAGAGAGAGAGATACACACTTGCAATATTGGACAATACGTGTGAGGCTTTACTTTCATAGAATATACGTCATGTCCATGACATGCGACCGAAACAGCCGTGATTATCCTTCTACCTGTCTGCTCAGGTAATCCTTTCAGCCATTGTCATCAATATATGTACCCTTTGGTCCAAATACTTTCCCGTTCAGCTGAACCTTAGCCCTTGCAGTCTCCTATCATCATCGTGTCATCGTCATGCTTGAAGAATTTTTGTTGTCGAGATGTTCACTTGGTCACGATATATCGAAAAATCATTTCTCTGAGAAACTTTGAAGAACTTTGTCATTTCTCTTTGAAGTATTCGTGTCACTGTTGCTGATTTCCTTTCCGATGTTCACGTAGTCGCACTTCGTATACGTAAATGGTCACTTTCAAAAACCATTTGCAGGTTCACATCTTGAGAAGTACCCTGGTATCGTATTCCGATATATCCCTGTACGTAGTGCTCACGCGAGTCTCCAAGTGTTGCATCGATTGAATTTATGAAATCAACTATCTATCACACTTCCTTAGTCGACACATTTTTAGGTGGGTCTTGTATTAAATTTCCATTTTAATGGTTCGTTTCTTTCGATCTTATATTTGAAGATTTTAAATTCAGAACTCACGCTCGACCTCTAGTTGTTTGTTATGTTTACTTTTGTTCGAAATTTTGAAATGAATTGAATTGAATTTATATTTCGACACGTTTCGCAAAAATTATTTTGATCTTCTTAAAGAGAGACTTCGGTCGCCGAATTTTGTATTTCATATACGGGTATTTGGTTTTATGTCATTTGTATTTGCTTTGGAAGTGAGGGTAGTGTATTGTTTTTTCTTACCACATACATTTGTAATTGTTTTGCGTGTTACTTTCGTTTTACTTTCCAATTACTTATGTCGTTTTCTTCCATAAATTTCAAGAAGATATTTTGCACATTGTTGTCTATATAGTTTGTGATGAAGGTCGGTATTATCAAACGTGTTGTTTTCCATAGGCATTCCAACAATTTGAGCTTCATGCAATATAATTCCAGTACGACGGGTAAATCGGTCGCATCATACTTACTTGTTACCATTCTATAGAAAGTGTCAATTATCATCAATACTTTCATATTCACGGAACCGACACTCCTTAAATGACGGATAAATGAAATAGAGAGAGAGTTTAACAACCCCTACCTGAGTGTAGTTTCATTATTAAGTTTATGCATACATTTCAGGAGGAGTTCATGATTCATTTTCGTGATTTTCGTTCCTAAGTAATTTCATTCTGTCTTTTGCATGTTCGATGTGGATTCTAATTTCAGCGAAGAGTGGTAACAATTTGTGAATGAATTCAGACATATTGTTTCAAATTCCATATTATTTTGATTAGCGATAACTACATTCATCACATCATCGACAAATTTCATACCACATAGGAGTTTTTTATCAATACCGATTTGAGAACGTCATTTTTGTTCGTCATATGCGTAAACCATGTTTGTGATCGATAGGCTAGATCCTTTCCCCATGCGTACCCCTTTGATTTGTCGTAGTCGTGTACCTTGTACTCTGAAGTATGCATGTTGAATATCAAAATACAAGAGGTCACATATTATTTCAATTTTCACTTTCATTCATTCATATGTTTCATTTGTTTTTCTGAAATTTATATATTTTCCTCTTATTTTATAACATAGATGGGTTTTCCTTTTGTCTTTTGCTATACTTAGTATCCATTGCATGACGTTCATGATATATGTGTGATCTAAATTGCAGAACATGTCCTTTAAGTCATATGTCGAGCATAGTACAGTGGTTTGTTGTTCATACGTGAGTGTCACCTTTTGGTTGCATTTTTTTTAATCTTGGAACTAGTTGGTTTGTACCCTGCAGACCAAACCGTAATCGCCAGTTACGGCATAAGAAATTTAAAGCCCTGGATAAGATTTTTTATGCTTTGCGTGAGAGTTCATTATATGCTGGTACAATTGGGCGTCTTTTAAAAACATCTTTATTCTTTGATATTACGTACACATTTTCGTATGATCCATCATCATTCTACTTCGTCATTTTTCCAATTCCACATGCATGATATGTGTATTTTGTGTTTGTTGGATGACCTCGTTGTGTGCAAATTCAAAAAAGACGGATCTGTTTTTTCGAGCCATATCCTTGGGTACTCGATATATATTTCGTCGGGGTTTTGGTCCATCATTAATAATGTATAATCCTTCAGTTTGTTTTTTATCTTCCACACTTCAGAAATATCCAGATGTTGTTTATGGTTGTCGTTCGAGATCAGACACTATGACAAATTGACTTGTATCCCTTGTGAAACTCTCATTTTTTGTTGTATGATGGATATGACTTGCACTATGATTTTATGCATCATCTGTTTTCTTTTTCGTGCATTTATATATGGTACGTTTTTTGCATTCCATTTAAGTTCATTTTGTTGAATGTGACTTAATCGACACGAAACATGTGAGTAGTGTCTCCATTATATGTCTGTGATTATGCAGTATCCCACCGCCTGTCTTTGATTTCTTAAATATTATTTTAATGAGTGAAACCAAATCTTTCGTCAGGTTGGGATTCTTAATACTTTCAAATATAGCATCAGATGTTGCGTTTTAGATTTGTTTTAAGTTAATTTGTATGACATATGAAATTTTGAATATTAATCTTTGTTTGATATTGAATGCAATTTTTTTTTTTTATATCCTAGCAAATATTCTCTTTATAGTTTCATGCTGTTTTTTTTCCGTGATCGAACCAACTTTAGACAATAGAATAAGAAAATCATATAACGACAACTTATATAATTTTTTCCTTCTCCATGGGGTCCTTAGACGGTTAATCAATGTTTTCTTATATTTATTTGACGATGGTCCTGTGTAAATTAACATGATTACGTAGAAAGTACAACCACTTTCTAGCAGACTTCTGCAGTTCTTTAGCATATACAGAATTCCGTCAACTTCAATTATGATAGATCAGAATGTTTGTTTTATTACTTTTCATTTCTCATACCATAGTTTGTCTTCTGCACTTTGTATTGTTGCTTTAGGTTGTAGAATTTGGGTTAGTTTTTTCGTAAATAAGGATCTCGCGGATTTAAATATCACATACATGTTTCGATTAACTGCATTCATCCCATATTTTTTCCCTCTTCTTTGATTTATCTTCTTCTATTGATTTCTTTTCTTTTCTCGTGTATTCGGGTATAGATTTAATCTGTTAATGAGAGTCTATTTCATCGAGGCTACTTCCGACTTTGCCCCTGTCTACACTGGTATGAGTACATTCTTAGGCCAACCAAATTTTTGTAACCAGTTGTATAGCCTGCGTTGTGCACCCTTTCTAGTATTCCGAGCTAGGTTTACATGCTCACACCACCTATTATCCGGTCCACGCCCAGTCTTTCTTATGTAAAAGTGACAAACCATGGTGAAGCGAGTACATATACACAGTGATTTGCATCTAGAAGTGTATCTACTTGTGCATATTGAGTTGTCCAATAGGCAACAAAAGATCATGGCCATGGAATACAACTATCAATTGTTAGTGGTATAAACAGTTGTTTGTATAGTTTGTTACTTTTGGAGCAGTTCTTCATTTGCCGAGTATTTACAAGTAACTCTACTATTGACGATATTCGATGTATAAGCATTAATTTCATCCTATGTGTAAGACCCCACGTCGGCTCTGACCGTTCTACCTTCCCGAGATGTCTTAGCCACTGGATGATGTAGGTGATGAGTCATTAACATCTTCGATGGAGTCTGGGTCTTCATCCTCGCCATCTTCATAGATTGAGGCCTCTTGTTCGATATCCTCAGGGTAGATTCGTGTTTCGAGGTCGAAATCATGATTGAAGTCCCTCCCTTCGTATCTCACGAGTCCCGGTACCTTGAACAGGGCAGCCATAGCCTGTGGTTTTTCTTTGTACTTGATGTCGTGAGTCTTGCACAACTTTTGCAGGTCCGTGTAGTGGAGTCTCAAAAGTTGTGTATCTGTTACTGACTCAAATCCAAAATTGAAGTTCCTCTTCGCCTTTGCTGCTCTACTTGGTCGTCTGGTCTTCGTCCTCCTGCGTTTCGGATGTGGTACACGCGGTCGACTGGGTGCACTCCTGCTGACATGAATTGATGCCGGTGCGTCAGTCATCATAGATCCTTGAAAGTGGTTTGGATTAACTGTGGATGATACATGTGCTATGCAAGTTCTTGTTGGTTCGTTTATCTTCTTCATGACACCTTTGACCGTGACAAGATCATATTTCATCAACTTGATTCCGTTAACGTCTCTTCGTACTTCCGACACCATCTTCTAAACTTTTTCGGTGTCAGCTATGTCTGCTCCACCGGTTACTGTTTGTGCGTTCCCGACCTTACTTGACTCGCCCACCTCTCTTCTTGGTAGTGCTGTCTCCAAATCTTTGTCAATCATTACCGTGAGTTTCGCTGTTGTTTGTGGTTTCGTTGTCTTCTCTTCCGCTTGTCCTATTTCATTTCACCCATATTCTCGTTTTTGTCTCTCTTCTCTGCTTGCCCGCACTTCTTGCTCTCTACCAACTTTGTCGTCAATTACTCGATGGTCTTCTTTATCTTCTGCACTTCTTTTTGCAATGCAAATATTTCCTTCTCGAGGTCAGCAGTAAACTATGCTCTGTTCCCAAGTGGAGGAAAGTCGTTTCGCCTATGTTCCCATTGAGGTCGGCCAAATCTTCATAGGGAGTACAATTCAACTCTCTTCCTTTTTACAGATACCGATCGTGATTTGTGTCGACAATCTCGTGATGTTCTGGATCTCCCTCGTTTAATTCGCTTCCTTCCTTGCCATGCTGACGATGATGATGAGGAGGAGGAGCGTTTGCGTCTCTGTCTTGTCGACGATGAGCGCGAACGCGCAATCTTTCCGGAAGTATTTGGTACTTTGGGCGTGTTTCCTCCACAAAAAAATCACAAATGAATACATATTAGATAACGAGTGGGATAAGTTGAAAATAGTGTGAAAACTATTGTGAAAAACACTTTAAAAATGAAGGAGAAAGTTCACGTAATCTCCAATTAATAAAAACAAAACAAAATACGATAAGATAAAAAAAAACATTAGAAGAAAATTTTGTGGTTAATCTCCAATCGTAACTAAACGCCTCTGTCAATACCCAATGGAAAAGCGAATTAAAAAGCTTCATGAATTCTCGTAGCTGCACACACTCAACCAACGGTTAATACAAAGACACCGAACATGAAAATTAAACGAGCACATAAAAAAAAAGAAGGAAAAAAACTTAAAAGAAGATGTCAATCAACCTGGAGTCGGTGTCGATCTTCATGGGTGTTTCTCACAAGTTCAAAGCATAATGCCTTGAGATACATACGTGCAGTATTGGACAATACGTGCAAGGTTTTACTTTCACAGAATACACGTTTTGTCAATGGCATGCGACCGAAACAATCGGGATTACCCTTCTACCTCTCTGCTCTGGTAATCCTTTTAGTCATTGTCATCAATATATATACACTTTGGTTCAAATACTTCCCCATCTAGTTGAACCCCAACCCCTGCAGTCTCCTATCATCATCATGCAATCGTCAAACTTGAATAATTTATGTTGTCCAGATGTCCATTTGGTCGTAATATATCAAAAAATCATTTATCAAAAAAACTTTGTCATTTCTTTTTGAAGTATCCGTGTCGTTGTTGCTGATTTCATTTCCGACGCTTACGTGGTCGCACTTTGTAGACGTATTCGTTCGTTTCTGAAAATCATCTGCATCTTCATATCCCGAGAACTACCCTGATATCGTGTTACGGTATATCCCTGTACGTAGTGCTCACGTGAGTCTTCGAGTTTTGCATCGATTCAATTTATGAAATCAGTTATCGATCACACTTCCTTAATAGGTAAGTTTTTAGGAGGGTCTCGTATTGAATTTTCATTTCGATGGTTTGTTTCTTTCGATCTTTATATTTGAAAATTTGAAATTCAGAACTCACGCTCGACCTTCGGTTGTTTGTTATATTTATTTTCGTTCAGAAATTTGAAATGAATTAAATTGAATTTATATTTCGACATGTTTCACAAAATTTATTTTGATCTTCTTAAAGAGAGGCTTTGGTCGTCGAATTTTGTATTTTATAAATGGGTACTTGGCTTTATGTCCTTTGTCTTTGGTTTTGTAGTCAGGGTAGCGTACTGTTTTGTCTTACCACGGACATTTGTAATTGTTTTGCATCTTACTTTCGTTTTGTTTCCCAATTTCTTATGTTGTTCTCTTCTAGAAATTTCAAGACGATATTTCGCACAATGTTGTTTGTACAGTTTATGATGAAGACCATTATCGCCAAACGTGTTGTTTTCCATGGATATTCCAATAATTTGAGTTTCGTTCAATATAATTTCATTACGGCGGGTAAATCGTTATCGTCATATGTAATTGTTACCATTTTATGGAAAGTGTCGATTATCATGTCGATTACCATCAACACTTTCGTATTCATGGAACCGACACTCCTGAAATGACTGAGAGAGAGAGGAAAAAAAAAAAAAAAAAAAAAAAAAAAAAAAAAAAACGGTAAGTCTTCAACCTCACGATTGGCGTCATGGTACTTCCATCGATAGGATGAGCCTAATCGAATGAATCTACTGCTGAAATAT
>BFEA01000001.1:2980554-3009733 GCA_003427395.1 Chara braunii
GCGGTAGAGTGCCACCTTGACATGGTGAAGCCATCAGTTCAAGTCTGATTATCCCTAGATTGATGAAACCAACTAATTGATTGAAGACTGTTTAAGTTTGAATTTGGAAATAAAAAAAAAAAGAGATATGTAAGAGAGTGGAAATCAATCTAATTAAGTCATCAAGCTTTGGCTGGATTTAGGCTCCCCAGAGTTCAGATGCAAGAGGCAAATAACGGGAGTTGAACCCGTAATCAATATACAAAGAATAAAAATTCATCTAGTTTTACTAGAAGAATTTTTGTTTTTTGTATATTGATGAATATAAATTAATTAAATCTAATTTAATTAATTTATTCATATAAATTAGTGAATATTTCATATATTATTTATTCATATAAATTTTATTCATATAAATTAGTGAATATTTCATATATTATAGTTTCTCACATTATTATTTAAATTCAAAAAAACTGGATGAAGACTAGACGCTTGTACAGATGTTTTTTGCGAAGCTAGAAGATAAAAAAGATATGTGTTCGAGTATGTCCTATTAATCTATCTGTAGTTGATTGGAATTTTGAACAAGATATTAGAAAAAAAAAGATACAAAATTATAGCATTGATTTTGGAGTATGYATTTTCTGTGGAAATTGTGTTGAATATTGTCCAACTAATTGTTTATCTATGACTGAAGAGTATGAGCTTTCTGTATATAATCGACATGAACTCAATTATGATCAAATGGCCTTGGGACGGTTACCTTTTAATTCTTTTCTAAAGATGCTTTGTATTTATTCTATTTTTTCTTACAATACTATTGAATTGTGTTATGGTATATTTACATTGAGTGTCTGGAGTTAATATTTAATGCAGTTAATTTGAACTTAGTAATTTTTTGCAAATATTTTGATTCTTCTGCAATTATGTACGAAGAGATCTTTCATTATTTTTACCAAGAAGAGCTTTCAATATATTCAATAATGGCTTTCAAATAATTGGAACCAAGATAGAAAACAAGTCCTTTTTTTACCTAATCGAGTGGATTGTTATGTTATAATAATATCTTTTTATTCTATTAGATAAATAAGGAATTCTTTCTATTATTATATTGTTATGAGATTTTTTTTTTTCTTTAAGTAAAAAAGCAAATTGTTTATTGTAATACTTTTGAAAAAATTGATTTTGAGTTCTGATTTCAAAAAAACTTATCTATGTTTTCTTTTCGAAGTCGAATAGCCTCCCATATAAAAAACATAGCTATAATATTAGACAAAATTTGAGAGAGAGAGAGAGAGAGAGAGAGGAGGGCCGGCCGGGTTGATAACTGCCTCCAAATTTGAACTGCGTCTTCTGTTTCCAAAATTGGCAGTACATAATCCTCTTCGTAGTGTTTTGGACCTCTTGTTTGTCTCTGAGCTTTTACCTGCCCTTCACAGGCATTCTACCTATCACTGTGGGGGCCTTCTTTACGTTTTCATTGCTTCTCTTTTTGCCGCACTTCCCCTGTTTCATTGATCCTTCTACATACACCTCCTTTGCTTGTACGGTCATGAAATGATAGCACGATCCTCTTTGACCATCCTCTGCAGTACCTTATGTAAGGAACATGTAAATGTGAGCAATTACGCCCCTGACCGAGCAGAAAAAGTCCGTTCCCCACGTGCAGCGTGCAACCCTTGTAGCCAACCAGTAGGCTCAGCCCACAAGTTGGTTACAAGAGTCTGGGCCTTCACAGTCTTCCGGAAGGGCTCCGGGCAGAGGATACTGGGACAGGGCGCAGCCTACTCGTGGCCACTCCAGCCTCGCCCTCCAGTACAAAAGAAGGCTGGCCACCCAACCAGACACATTCGGGCGAAGACCAGACATGATTGAGTGGAATTGAAAGCAGAAAGCCCTTCCACCACCGCCAATCATTAATACAACTCCGATGTAGTCTTCCCAATAGCCTCCTGAACGCCCATCCTGCTTCCTAGCTCCTAGTCATCTAGCCTATCAACATGCCAACAAATGTCCACATGTCAATCAACCAATGCCGCTCAAAGACTCTGATCGAACTGCCTGCCTTCATCAACACCAGGTACGTGCCTCGTTCACCACCTCCTTTCTCTAACGATCACCGCACTTCCACCATATGGCTATGGCGTGCGCAGCCTGCCCATCGCTGGCACCCCTTTCCTGCTCACTCCAACCACAGCAGCTTCTCTCCTGGGTTGCTGGACACCGCTGATGTAGCAATCTGGCTTATGGCTGATCTCGTTGCTTGGATCCTTGCAGTTTGAGCATAACAGAAAGATTTACACAACTGGTTAGTGCCCAACAGAAAAATTGCAAGAATTCATTCAAAGCTCCTAAGATACAGACAAAGAAATGAATTTCGAATTTTCTCTACGAGTGTCCATCACAGTGGAGAGACAGGGAAGGGAAATTGCGATAGACACCCATCCTGAAAAATCATTTCTTTCTGTATCGTACAGACTTTGAATTGGATTCTTGCAATAGGTCTCACTAAACTACTCACCTAATGCACAAAAGACGAATATATGACGGTGTGTCTTTCCACGTTGTAACGGAAAATTCATTCTTTTTGCAAGTATGGAGGGCAGTGGAGCAAGGCCCAATTGTTGGCACTAACCATGTTCAAACTGTTGTGATGAACACCCGTTGAGAAAAGTCGTTTCTTTGTCTGTATCTTTCAACAAAAACTTTGAATTCGATTCTTTTTTTTTTTTCCCCCTTTTAAGGCTTTTATTGTATTCTTATGGACCACGGAACAGATAGTACCCTTCATCTTAGCCAAAAGGCCGAGAAAGGTATGATTTCGATTCTTTCAATAACCATTGCTGTAAATCTTTTTGACAAGTTAAACTGCCAGTTGCAATAACCCGCTCTGATATGCCTATGTGGTCGGCTAAGGGGGGCCACCAGCAGGCCACGAAAGGGCCCTAAGGCCCTGCGTCCGACCGTGGTGAACAGAACCCCTGAAATGTGGCTTCAGAGGCCCTGCGCCCTACAGTTGACCAAAGTCAACTGTATCGAGGCTCACGAGTCAAGATCTTCACGGGCCCAGTCTTGGCCACCGATCAGACGCACACACTTCGTTGTACACAGGTATCCAGACTGCATTCGGTCCAAGTGGAAGTCTGCAACTGTACGAGATCCAGGCTGTCGGCTGTGAGTCAATCTGAGCCTCCGCACATGAGAGACCAGTGGCTGGTTAACAGCGTCAAAACTATTTGTTGACCCAGCCCGTGGGAGTCAACATTCAGTCTTGCCTTGCTGCTTGATGCTGGCACGACGCTGGCTGGACGCTGGCAAGATGTTGGTTCTACGCTGGCATTTTGCGTCGACGACGCGATCCTCCTGCTTTGCGTGCTGGCGCCTCTCTGCTTCTGGTGCCAGCTGTCTTATTGGATGCTGATGTGGCATTCGCCATGCTGTCTTTGACATTGCTGACGTGGCGCATGCCACGCTGTCTTCAACGCAGATTGGGAATGCGACAAGGAGGGAGATAGGGATCTGTGGGATTGGTTGAGTGAGAGAGAGGGAACTTTCCTGTTGATGCTGTCGATATTGCGTGCTGCAGAGACGTCTTCATGGGACATCTGCGCCTATGTGGTACTACGTTGTGATCAGATCTTGTCAGGCTTGTTTCTGGGACACTGTTTGCTGACGTGGATGAGGGGAGACACCCGAAGGAGAAGTGGGGAATGAGGGAGTTCTATCTACAGGAGTAGTTCTATCTACATAGATATTGGTGGATACTTTCTCTTCCACCTAAGTCTTTTCTCCCTCTTTCCTACTTCGTCCTATGGTTACAAGAGATCGTATTGCAGATGACATTTCACAATTATTGAAGACATTTGTCAGCACTCAGTTATCTTGTATTTTGACACTTGACGAGTTTCCTCCAGACTGGGTTCATTACACAGCGCTTCTTCCTGCATCCATACATCCTTGAATCACCTCCCTCTTCCCTCTCCTAAACACTAATCCTCTTTCCCTACTCCTTTTTGACACATGCAGAGCTGCACCATTCCATCTTGCCCCATTTGCGTCTATCACAGACTGTCAGTCAACAAATGTTGTAACCCCACTCTCCCACGTATGGCGACCCTACCCTTCCTTGGCTGAAGCTGTGCTGGGAGAGTGGGGTTACGGCATTTGTTGACTGACAGTCTGTGATAGACGCAAATGGGGTAAGATGGACTGGTGCGGCTCCGCTCTTGTCAAAAAGGATTAGGGGAAGAGTACTAGTGATTAGGAGAGGGAATCGAATTCATACCTTAACTCAAACCAAATCCACTGGTGTCGGTCCTTGCCAGACTTGTAGGCCTCACAGAGTTCTTTTGACTCTACCTCCTAGAGTTGTATCTGGAGAATCCAGCGTCCCTGTGTTCAGATTGTCCTCTCTCTCTCTCTCTCACTCTCCCTCTCTCTCTCTGTGTTTGCCTCCCCATATCGTGAGTTTGCATCCATGGTGCCTGTCCTTGGGTTTTGTCGAGTTGAAGTTGACTGTAGGGCTGTGATTCTCCTTGACCTAGGCTGACGATTTGTCATTATAACAGCTGGAAACCAGGGCCAGAGTCCCTAACAAGCTTGAGACTCTGACGATTTGTCATTATAACAGCTGGAAACCAGGGCCAGAGTCCCTAACAAGCTTGAGACTCGCCCACACCTTTCCCCGTTATGGCCAGGAGAGCCTGAGACAGCGGCATTGATTTCTTCCTGTCGGGAAGGACGTACCATTGCTCCACCCCTGGTACCTTCCTGAGACCCTTGCTGATGCTATTCCCCTTACTGTTCACCTTGGAAGCCCCCGACGCCTAAAACCTTGCTGGTAGCTCCGCCCCTGGTTGCAGAACATGTCTCTCTTGAGTTTACGATTTGCTGTTTCCTCAACCACTGATCAAATTTCTGAGAACTGATCGTGAGGTGGCTGTTGGCTGTGCAGATTTGGGCAGGCAATCCAGCGAAATTTCTCAGGAATCTTACCGCTGATGAGTCCCAGTTTATTGCCAAGTCAGCAGAGAGCTATGCACAGCTAGCTTCTATACATGCTGAGGAATGTGCCAAGTCATTTGAAGAGATCGAGGCAGACAAAGAGGCGAGGAAAAAGGCTGCTCAGCAAGATGATGATTATGACTCTCATATTGGGATCATCAGGCCAACCACAAGAACGACTGCACCGTCGACAAGCTGAGTGATTGTCACTGTGGTGGGCTTAGAACGGTAAGCATACACACACACACACACACACACACACAGAGAGAGAGAGAGAGAGAGAGAGGGGGGGAGGGGGCAGGGGGGGGGGGGGGGGGTTCTATGTGCGGGCAAGTTTTTTGTGGAGGGTAGGAGACACTAGGGGGTGAATACCTACTACTTTTAGCAGTGGGATGTATACATGTGTGTTGTTTGCAGAGGACCTCACAGATGTGTGTCATGGGCTCAGTGCACGTTTTTCACTTTTCATGATTAAATCAAGCAGATGTCATTTCTTATCTTAACTGGCTTAATTCACTGAATTAAGTGATGATTGGGCACATGGTGCTTAGGGAACTGTTTTTTTCTTGTTGACTTGATTTTCTAATTTGATTCTGAGACTTGTATGCTATTAGTTTGTTTCCAGGGTTCTTCAGCTGTTTCTGCAGTCCAAAGAGCAGAAGAACACGTCCCCCTTCCTTTTCTAATTGGAAATTGTTTTCATAGACGAGCAACTTGCCCTCTTGATGTTGTGGACAGATTAGTGCGCTCTCAACTTCAATTAAAAGGACTGCGACCACCAATATGGGGTTGCCTAGGGGGCATGATCTTCGAGAGTGGGAGCAGGGTGGTGTCCCTTCTGCTGCTTTGGTGGTTCCTATGGTGCGGTTCTACCTGTTCTTTTCTTTTCCATTTAAATTGCTGCGTTCTGTCAATTTGTGTCACTATTTCTTTTCCTTCCTTTTTTTTGCCCGTCAGCTCCTGCTCAACACAGCCGGAGGTTGTATTTGACACCAACCTTGTATCCCCTTCCGTTTCTCTCTTCACATAAAAAACTCACAGATGTCCAGCAGTCATCTAGAGAGGCAGCGACCTTTACTGCCTGTGCATGTTTGTGTGTGTGTGTGTGTGTGTGTGTGTGTGTGTGTGTGTGTGAGAGAGAGAGAGAGAGAGAGAGAGAGAGAGAGAGAGAGAGAGAGAGAGGCAATTGATGAAATCAGTGTACCCATTTTTTCGATCTCCAAGCCCTGCCCGGCTGGGGAGACGTCTAGCTCTTGAGTCTTATAACATATTTTGTGCTCCTGTCTCTCAACAGAGCTTAGTGCCTGAGGTTTGGTCGCTACTGGATCGCAACGTAGTTTCTCTGGTTTGAAGCACTAGTACCCCGTCCAGCTACTGGGGAGAATGCGGTGGTTAACACAACGCCATGGACGGAGGAGGCCTCTACCGATCAGGAATGCCGGCGCCGTCGGGTAGGAGGCCCTTGCTTATGATTGTGGTGTATTCTGGGGGCATGCAGAATCACACATTTGAAAAGAGAGGCTCGGAGGTACTGGCGGCTTAAATTGCACATTGGGTGAAAGGGCCAGAGTTACTCGCAGCTTAAAGTCACACATTGGAAAAAAGAGGCTCAGAGGTGCTGGCAGTTTAAGCACCAACTAGGTGGGACCTCACTTTGGGAGGGCCAACCCTCTCCGATTGTGAACCAGACACAGCAAGCAGGTGAAAGAAAGCAGGTGAAGCTACTGGATGCAGCTGACCTCTGGTGCTGTTACCATATTTACCTGTGCGCATGTGCAGTGGGGTATGTGCACATTACACTTTGTGTTGTGCACTGTGTAGTGCAGAAAAGCTTGTGAAATGAACCCAGTCAGATGGAAAGCTCAACAATGTCGGAGTACAGAATGTCTCAAAGCAGTTTCAATGTCTCCAAGATCATATATGTAATCAAGAGTCCAATGTCTCGTAACCAGAGAAGAAGCTTTTATGGGAGGAAGATAAGATTTAGAGGGCGGAAGAGAAAGAACTCATCAGCGAAGCAGATAGATCTCCTTCACAGGCCCACTCCTCCCACTCGCCACGTCAGCAGACACTCTCCTCTGACACGCTCTGACAACGAACAAGTCTCAACGTCGTGCACACGGTGCAGACTCCTTCTGAAGACAACAGCAATACGCAATGTCGAGACAATCGGAACAAGTAAGCTCTCCTTTTTTTTTTGACCAATCTCACAGCCCTGATCCTCCTCCTCGCCGATATCTCATCAACGTCGTAGACAGTGTGGCAAGTTCCACGTCAGCATAATCAAGAGACTGGCTGGTGCCACAGACAGAGGAGGGCACCAGCGCCAAGCAGTAGCAGTCTTTGTCATCGTCCAACATCAACCCAGCGTATAGCCAGCAACGAGCCAGCGTAGTGCCAGCGCTTTGCCAGTGTCAAGCAGCATGTGCAAGACTGAATGTCGGTCAGCAGGGGCTGGGTCAACATATAGTGTTAACTCCGGTTGACCATCCTTGGGTCTCTCAGATACGATGGTCAAGATCGACTCTCAGCCAATGGCCCGGATCCCATACAGTTGCAGATTCCCACTTGGATATTCTTAACAGATGTCTGCAAACAGCCATGTGTGTGTGTCTGATCGGTGGCCTGGGCTTGACTTTGACTGGTGAGCCTGAGTTTCCGTGCTGCTAATGACCTTTGGCTTTCCACGGTCAACTGTTGCACGTTGGGCCTCTGAAGCCCAGTTTTAGGCCTTGCTTCGGGTACCCACAGTAGCAGGGCTTTGTTCAGACCATTTTCAGGGCTTGGGTGCAGCAGTTGACACCTGTTCCGGCCCTTAGACCGAAAGACGACCCCAAGGCCCACGACTATTGCATGATTTGAGCTGGATTATTGCACTCGGCAGGGCACTCAAGAAAGTTGAAAAAAAGGAACAGAAAAATAAGGAAAATTCTTGTTTTTGGAACTTTTAATACCTGTGAGCCTTTTTTTGCCGCGGAGGAAAAGGACTGTGGGCCAAGCTTTGCCGGAGCTTCAGCGTGACCTCTTTTTTTTTTTTCTTTTTTTTTGGCTGGTGCCACCAGCCATTCTGGTCTGGTGATGCCTGCCCTCCTGAGAATGTGGGACCTCCAACGAATGCGCTATAGGTTAGCCCGCATTCTTAGGATATTTTTAAGTTTTGCCTGGGAAAGGTGAGAAGTCCTTGGGGATTCGTGCATTCTGATTTTTCTTTCTTCTTTGTCCAGACTCTAAAAGCGTGCGTTGCTCACGTAAAACATAAATCTTGGGTTTATGAAAACGCGCGAAGCGATCACTTCGAAAAACAAGTGGAGTGTTGTTGTTTACGAAGTATTGATCAATTACACAGACCTACTTTTCAATCCATTTGTGGAAACATAGCATGTGTTTCTAATCATGACACCAAGGCTGCGGCGCATCATTACTTTGAAAAAGTGATCTCTTGCGAGCGCCTGCAAAGCACTGAAGATTTGACGCGTAGTGTTGATAGCTTTGTTATGCGGGATTACATTTTTTTTTTATTAGTTCTATCCATCTCCAGGGACCCAAGGACTCGAAAAATCAAAATAAMTAAATTCTTGAGTCATTTCAATAGGCTCAGAAATCACACGTTTCTCTGAATCATCGTATCAGACTTCCACATATCCATTTAAGGGAGCTCAAGTTCGCAAATGATTGGAGAATCATGTATAAATGATATGATTACACGCTGCGCACCAAATTGCAAACAAACCGTGCAAGCAGATAGATTAAAGGTAAATTGTCTGCCTTCCAAGCAGGGGATATGGGTTCGATTCCCGTTATCCGCAATTGCGATTTGCTGCTGCCTCCCATAGGAGTCTGGGCTGTGTCTCAGTCCCAGTGTGGCTGATCATCCGAAAAGACCAGCTAAGCATCATCGGCTTGGTCACCCTTTACCTAACCAACTACCTAATACTACACGGGCTTATCAAACAGCGCTAAAAGCTTCAACTATAAATTGACTATCTTGTAATGAACCCAGATCGAGAGACAGTTGTCAACAATGCAAGTCCAGATAAATGTCCATCGGCTGATGATTACTAATAATAAAAAATCGTGACCAGACAGAATGAGGTGAGATATCATACACAGACGAAGAGAGAGGAGGGAGAAGAGACAAAGGAGGAAGAAAAATGCCCACTCCTGCTTCGGGCTCCCTCCTCCACTGCCACCTCGACAATCATTAGTCTGAACGAGTATCCGAGTATCCTCAATGTGCCACGTGGCACGTCTAATCAGTTCCACATCAGCATCTGAAGCAATGTCGACATGAAGACCATCAGGTACGTATCCTCGAACTTCGAACTCTCCACAGTCCTGATCTCCTCCTGAAGTGACGACGAACAGAACAGCAATGCCGATTACGTAGTCCCAACCATGAAACACGTGGTCAGCAGTCACGTCAGCCAATGATACACGTGGCAGCAGCCACATCAGCGATAGCGCATGGCAGCTGCCACGCCAGCATACCAAGAAGACAGGGGCAAGCCGGCCACCATGCCGGACGGAGTAGCAGCGCCTCGCCAAGTCACAATGCCAGCAGCATTGAGCCAGCGTCGCAGCGTCGAGCCAGCGTTGAAGTCAACGCGTGAAGTCAGCATCAACGCAAGACAGAATGAATGTCAAGGCCAAGCAGTCAACTCTTATGTTGTGTTGACGCGGGGTCTGGGCTCCGGATGCTGTATCCGTCGGCCGTCCAGATCTCAATGCGAATGAGGGCTCAGATCGGCCTGAAACCGAATTCCCTCCGGCCTGGATGCTGTCTGGGTACCTGCGCACAACAAGTGAGTGTATCCATCCCAGGGCCTGGGTGTGGTACCTTTGACTCTACAGTTTGACTTTGACTCTTGAATTTCCTGTGTGCAGTGTTCGGTCACACAGCCACACTCGACAGACTCAGGCCTGGGCATGTCTTGGTCACACTGCCCAGCGCGTGGCCTGGAGCTGAATTCTGGGCCCCAGGCTACTTCTGAACAGGGTTATTACATTCCTGCCGGCCCATTTTCGAGTTCCACCGCAGAAATATTTACGACTTTAACCCTCGTTCATAAGCAGCGACAATATCAGGAGCAGTTTCAAGTAGTTCTCGTTTACTAAACCATTTGTCCTCAGATGGTGCTTGAGTTTTAAAACGTACCTTGAACTGCTTTTGAGGTCGTCCACGTCCTCCCGTAGAAAAGTAGCCATGCTCTATGATCCGGTCAACCTCGTATCTGCCACCCATGTCTGGTGGAATCATAGAGGGTCTGTGAGGAAATTCATTTCCTTCTACGTAAGGCAACAATTTGGACGCATGAAAGACAGGATATGTTTTGAGATGAGGGTGAATATCAATTCGATAAGATGGTCCCTCTGCATCTCCAGTTACCTTGAGAACTTCCCAGGGTCCAAAGTAGACAAGTAACAATTTCTGGGAGACATCTTTTTGTAGTGAAAACTCTTTAGATTTTACCTAAACCAAATCACCTTCTTTGGATATAGATGGTCGACGGTGCTTGTCGGCTTGTTCAATCATTCGTAGTTGAGCTTTCCTTAGATTATCTTTAACTTTCTCAATGTCTTCCTGAAAAACAAGATATTCTCGGGTCCTTGTGGGCAACCTAAGAAACTGGTCCCGGTTCAGTACATCAATGGGACGTTTAGGTTTCCACCCTTTGTGAAGTGCATTTGCGGTTCGTTCAGTAGATGTGTGGACACTATTGTTGTATGCACTTGCAATCTTAGGTAAGTTCTCGTCCCAATCAATCCGATCGGGTCTAATATACATGCGCAAAAGTTGTTGGCACAGACGGTTCATCTGTTCAGTCTGGCCATTCGGGATGTCTCCCTGACGACATGGTCAGCCGTGTGCCATAAGCTTCCATCAGCTTTTGCCATGGCAAATTGGTGAACCTGGCATCTCGATTAGACACAATGGTTTTGGGAAACCCATACTCAGTAATCCATCGCATCTGGAATTTCTGAATGACAAGTTCGGTACGCGCTTCTGCTGGTAAGGGAACAAACATAGCGTATTTAGAGAAACGATCCACAATTACCATTACTTGACTGTTACCATTGCGACTCTTAACGAGACTCGTGAAATTAATTGAGATAGACTCACCTGGTTCGCTTGGTATAGGTAATGGCTTGAGAAGTCCAAGGGGATTCTCGTGCGACGACTTGTTTCTCTGACACACTAAACAAGTACGAACATACTTTAGTACATCTTCTTTAAGTCCCTTCCATTCAAAACGTTCTTTGACTTCAGCATATGTTTTTTATTAACCAAAGTGACCCTTAGAATCGTGACATTCCCCGATCAATACACTCTTTATCTCTTCCTTATGAGGAATACACAATCTCTGTTCGGTTTGGTCAATCAAGAACAACAATCCATCAGTCATTCTATATGTGGGTAGTTAGGATGGATCTCGTTCAAGGATATCCATGATTGGTTTCCAAATAGGATCAGTAGCATATCCTCGACGAATGTTTTTCAGGTCATTCCCAACATCCAAGTAAGAGACAATTGCACCAAAGAAGTCACTCCGTCTGGACAATGCATCTGCAACCATATTAGACTTTCCTTTGATTGTTTTCAATTCAAAATCAAAAGTGTCAATGAATGTAGATCATCGAACCAGCTTATCAAAGAGCCTTGGTTGTGTCTTTATCCACTTCAGGGTAGAGTGGTCTGAGTACACCGTGAAGTGCCTCCCTAACAAGTAGTGCTTCCAAGTGTTTAGTGCATAGACTAAGGCATACAACTCCCTTTCATAGGTGGAGTTGGCAACCTTTTTTGACGGCAGTCGCGCAGACATAAACTCTATGGGCCTATAGCCCTTACCGTCATCTTGCTGTAGAACAACGCCAATCCCATACTGACTTGCATCAGTAGTGACAATGAAAGGCAAAGACGTGTCAACAATCTTAAGGAAGGGGTAGTGAGTCAGGGCATTTTTCAATTTTTGAAAGGAAGACTCACAACCCTTGTCCCATAACTAGGTAGTTTCGTTCTTTAACAATCTTTGCATTGGTGCAACAATCAGTGAGAAGTTTCTGACAAACTTTCTGTAATAACTGGCTAAACCAAGGAAAGATTGCAATTCAGTTATAGACTTAGGTTGTGGCCAATCCCTAATTGCTGAAATATTTCTCTCTTCCGGCCTTAAACCTTCTTCGTTCACTATGTGTCTTAAGTATAGTACTTCAGACTTAGCAAACTCAAACTTCTTGGAATTGATCTTGAAGTTGCCCTCACACAACTTCCCTAGCACCAGACGAAGGTGCTTCTCATGATCCTCTAGTGTTTTACTGTACACTAGAATATCATCGAGATAGACAATAACAAACTTATCCAGCCATTCACGAAATAAGTCATTCATTGACCTTTGGAAAGTAGCAGGGGCATTCGTTAATCCGAAGGGCATTACCACGAACTCGTAGTGGTCATACCTGGTTCGGATATGTTGATCGGAGGGTTCCACCTCAATCTGGTGATACCCAGATTTCAAGTCGATTTTGCTAAAGTACCTGCAACCCTGTAACTGGTCAAGTAAGTCGTCAATGCGAGGAAGCGGTTGAACATTCTTAACAGTGACGATATTCAACCCTCTGTAGTGAATACAGAGACGCAACTCACCTTCCTTTTTGGGCACGAATAAGACAGGGGCACCATAAGGAGAAGAGCTAGGGCGAATCCATCCTTTCTCTGTTAACGCCTGGAGTTGTCTAGTTCCTCAAGTTCCCTAGCAGACATGCGGTAGATAGGGCCCTGGGGATCTTATTGCCACGAATAATTTCAATGGTGTACTTCATAGCACGCGCGGTTATTCTTGTCGGTTTATTGAATAGTTCTTTATATTCATTTAAGAGTTTTTCAATTGAAGGAGGATAGGAAGTAGAAAACTCTCCTACTCTTTTTATTAAAATCATCATTATTTCCTGTTCCAACATCTTCTTTGAAACCATTGAGCGAAAGGCTGGATAACTCGTACAACAAAAAGACAGACTAGAGCCAGAGCCAGACTTATGAAACAATTTGATGGGTTTCAAATTAGATTGTGCGTCTCGCAATTGCACAACCTTGTCTTTGAACTAAATGTCTGGGTTGGCTTCCTCGTGCCAATCCATTCCCAGAATGAAGTCAAACGGTAAGTTCTTTTCTATTAGGAAGGATACCTCATGCAAAATCTTTTTACCTTCCTTTGTTCGAAACCAACACTTGACACGATCAACATAATGCGAGACAGTGATCGTGCTTTTGTCGACAAAAACAGATTATAGGTCTAGACAGGTTCTTCACCTTCGTTCTGAGATGCAACTTGCAAATTGCTTTCTCGGATATGTAGGGTCACATGGATCCTGAGTCCAACAGTGCACCTACGCGTGTACGTGCCATTTCTACATCCACGAGTAGTAGGTCACCCTTAGACTTAACTTTCTTAGCCCACGAGCTTCGTAAGGCCAGCAACTCGTTACCAAGCTCGTCAAGGGAGTCGTCCAGAGAGATAGAACATAAGACAGGTTCAAGATGTTCCGGACGATGGGCCGAAAAAGAACCATCCTCTGCCATGCGAGTCAAAAGGTTGGAAGGGTTAGTAGGCACCTTACCTTCTTCTTGATACAAACCTTAGACTCAGTAGGAGCAGATGCTGCTCCTACTGGCAGCTCGCTTTTGGGTTCCGAATCAACGGGCACCAAGCAATTACATGCCCTGCAATGCCACACTTCAGGCATTGCGCGTTGTCCGTTCGTTCCTGCTACGTTTCTTGTGACAAACCAATTTTTTCCCAAGGCTTCCCGACCGCAATTGCGGGGTGCTCTGGGAACGAGCGCGGTTTCTTCTTCTTGACCGTCGGTCGTGGTCCTCCCCTATTGACCACGACAGCGGTGACTTCCCCCTTCCCAGAATCATTGTTGTTTGCCACACCCGCGTCCTCCAACGGCCACCTTTCCATGATTTCGTCATCGAAGACGACAAGGGTGTGGTCCTGGCGCTTTTGGCGTCAAAGTACCTGTTTTCCTGTTCCTGTACCACAACCATACTTCACAACAGATGCATAGGAGTTCTTCACCTGAGAAGTCATTGGCTCTCGTTGGAGAGCCAAATCTCGAAATTGCCTATAGTTCTACTTACCAGACTTAGACTCTGCCACGAGTTGTCCACGAATGGGCTCGGGCAGAGCTCGAGAATAGATGTACAAGACCTGGTTGTCTTGCAGGTTCAATCCTTGAACCTGCAGCAACCGATCAACTCGGGATAACAACTCCACAGAGGTCCAATGCTTTTGACAATCGTGGTGAGCTGGTCAAAGGCCTTGTCGGTCGTCGTTTTGTCCAAAAAACGTTCCTTGATCTTCCCAAGGAACTGTTTGAGGTTCAATGTTCCAGCCCACTCCCCGATGTCATCGAACCCTGCAGCATTGGCTTCGGCCAAAACCCACTCCTTAGCTTCCCCACCAATACAAGAAGTAGAGAAAGCAACCTGGCAATCGGGTTCGACAAGGGCCCTGCTAAAGTGCGTTTGAATCTACGCGATCCACCAAAGCAGATTTTCGTCTTTGTTATTACAAACCGTGAAAGGCAATTTCATTTTGACCTTGTCTTTATTTTTTGGTTTCTCAGGTTGTGGTGTGATGACTTTGCTTCCTCCAGGAGACTTCGGCGGACTCCAAGGCTCCCCTTTCTTTTCTTCCGGTTTCTTCTGTTCCGGTTTCTGACTCTCTACTCCAAGAGACTTCATTGCGTCTCCCATTAGTTTCTCTGGCTTTTCTTCCTTCCTTTCTTCCTTGACCTTTTCCTTTCCCTTGATCAGATTCGTGACTGTCCGGATTCCTGAAGCCACATCATCAATTTGTGACTGCATTCGTTCGCCAAACTGATCGATTTTCAATTCGAGATGGGCAAGGTAATTCACAAGCCGAGCCAAAGAAATCTTTTGTTCTTCCCCTTCAGTCTTAACAATAGTTTGCCTAATTTCTTGCACTTTCTGTTCTTGCTGTTCAATCCTTCTCTTTCTCAATTCTTCTTTCCTCCTCTTCTCTTTTTCTAGTGCTTCTTCAAGTTGTCTGATATTCTCATCCACGGTTTCTTCAGACAAGACCCTTTCTTCTTCTTCTTTCTGTTCAGCAAGCTGAATGAGATGATCCATGATATACTTATCAAGTGTTTGTCGGCACTTGATTAGTATCTCCTAAACCTGAATGACGTCGGTGCCTGTGACAGACGATTCAATAGCATCATGTAATGCTCTTAAATCGTAAAGGCTCCGGACGTGAGCCTTAGCATCGTCACCGTCATCATGAAGTTCAAATATCAATTTGTCCAGACGGGCAATCAAGATTTTTTTCCTCTCTTTCACTTGCTCCTTTGTTCGGGGGTCGGGAGTCTCCTCATCCACAACAAACATGAGTGAGACTGGGTAGAAGAGAAGTGGGATGGAACGTGTGAGCACCGACAATTTCAGAGAATTCCAGAGGAAAGACAGCGTGACGTGTGTCTGCCGCACAATAAATACTGAATTAACGGTAGTAAATTCCACGGTCGCACTGATTCTACCACAGCAATATTTTAAAGAACCGAAGAAAAAGAATCAGAAACAATTATTTCTATTTTTAACTATTGTTGTTCTTTGTCTGTGTGATGACGTCCTACTCGAGAGTGTAGAGGTACCACTACAGGCCCGTGTGATCAGACACAACACACAAGTACGCAAACACCACACACAACAACAACAGGTAAGTATGCCAACAACAATCACAAACAGTTTGTCAGCAATCTTCATCAGTCTGCTGTGTCTTCTTTGATGTTAGTGCGATCATGCACTTCCCCTGACAACTGGCACTGTAGCTGTGTAGTTCGTCCAATCAGTTGTACCGCCTTCGTCTTTAAAGTGCACCTCTTACTTGGCAGTATCCTGCCTGCCAAGTGTCACCTCTGGAGTGCCAACATCGCAAATGTTGCCACCTCAGCTCTCTGTCCAACCTGTCAATATTGGGATGCCACGTTATCAAGTGTGTAGTCCAGCCTGTCAATATGGGTCACAATTCTCCGGGTCACTGGTTCTTATGAGTGGACCAGGGGAATCAGCCTTTTCGTTTTTTTTGTCACGAAGACCGGCTGTTCACCACAGTTGCGTCTTCGACGAGTTTGGGGGAATGTTGTCATCCCTCCCCACAGGATGCGTTTTCAGCTCTGGCCTCGCCATAACTCGGCTTTTTGAAGGAGGGTGGGCACATGAGGCCGCTACACGGGCCCTGTTTTGGGGCCCTACAGTTGTTTCGGGCCCCCAGGCCGCGCACCCATTTTCGGTGAGAGACATGGAGGCCCACGGCCATGTTTCCGGGCCAGGCACACATTTGGCTCCTTGTGTGCTCTCCTGTATTCAGCATTGATTATTTTTGTTGGGTTTTGTCTGGACTATTTTTGTCTGTTTCAGATGTGCCTGTTCGGACTTTTCCTCTTGTCCGAAAAGGCAGATGCCTGTTCGGACCAGGGGATTTCAGTTTCGGCCATTGTAGACTGAGGACTGCTCAGCCACTTTGAGGACACATTCGGGCTGGAGCCTCAGATGGGCGTCACACTGCTTGAGCAACGCCAGTTTGGGGAGAGTTGTGATAGAGCAGCGTTAGAGGAGTAGAGTAGGAGGCTGGAGCAGAGAGATTGGCGGAGGCCACGTCCACGGGGGAAGAGAGAGACTTACCTGGGCGCCATAGCTGGGACTTCATACCGGTCATGGACCGGCCTTCAGCAGCGACCTGCATCGCGAGTCATCACCTTCGCTGGTCAGTATTAGTGGCATCATCATCAAGAGTACGAGAGAGAGGAGAGTTCTTCATCATCTTCTTCTTCTCCTGCTCCCTCTTTTCTTCTTCTCCGCTAGAGAGAGAGAGAGAGAGATTTCAGGCAGTGACTATTTTTGAAACGGTTTTCACCGTTGCGGTAGCAGATGTAGTTTCCAGGGCTCGATCCCCAAGCCTCGTCCTTACCCGTGTACCGTATCAGTTGACCCCTGTGTGCTTGAACCCACGACCTGTGTCTTGAAAGTTGCCTGTTTGTTTACTGTAGGCATGGTGGTCGTCGGGTCTCGAACCGTAGGTCTGTAGTTTAGAGGTCTTAGCAGTGGTAGGAGTCGTAGCTGCTACAGTGTTGAAAGGTCAAGTCGTAGCTGCTACGGTACCGAAAGGTCAAACCCACAATCTTGCGGAAGATCCGGAACTACCGTGGCAAGGATTGGACTACACACTTGCTGACGTGGCAAGGATTGGACTACACACTTGCTGACGTGGCAAGGATTGGACTACACACTTATCGACGTTTGGAAGTGGCACGTGGCGAGGATTGGACTACACACTTGGTGACGTGGCATCCCAATATTGACAGGCTGGACAAAGAGCTGACGTGGCAACATTTGCTATGTTGGCACTCCAGGGGTGACACGTGGCAGGCAGGATACTGCCAAGTAAGAGGTGCACTTTAGAGACGACAGCGGTACAACTGACTGGACGAACTACACAGCTGTAGTGCCAGTTGTCAGGGGAAGAGTGTGAACGCACTAACATCAAAGAAGACCAGCAGACTGATGAAGATTGCTGACAAACTGTTTGTGATTGTTGTTGGCATACTTGTTGTTGCTGTGTGTGGTGTTTGCGTACTTGTGTGTTATGTCTGATCACACGGGCCTGTAGTGGTACCTGTACACTCTCGAGTAGGACGTCATCACACAGACAAAGAACAACAATAGTTAAAAATAGAAATAATTGTTTCTCGTTCTTTTTCTTCGGTTCTTTGAAATATTGCTGTGGTAGAATCAGTGCAGCCGTGGAATTTACTACCGTTAATTCAGTATTTATTGTGCGGCAGACGCACGTCACGATGTCTTTCCTCTGGAATTCTCTGAAATTGTCGGTGCTCACACGTTCCATCCCACTTCTCTTCTACCCAGTCTCACTCATGTTTGTTGTGGATGAGGAGACTCCCGACCCCCGAACAAAGGAGCAAGTGAAAGAGAGGAAAAAAGTCTTGATTGCCCGTCTGGACAAATTGATATTTGAACTTCATGATGACGGTGAAGATGCTAAGGCTCACGTCCGGAGCCTTTACGATTTAAGAGCATTACATGATGCTATTGAATCGTCTGTCACAGGCACCGACGTCATTCAGGTTTAGGAGATACTAATCAAGTGCCGACAAACACTTGATAAGTATATCATGGATCATCTCATTCAGCTTGCTGAACAGAAAGAAGAAGAAGAAAGGGTCTTGTCTGAAGAAACCGTGGATGAGAATATCAGACAACTTGAAGAAGCACTAGAAAAAGAGAAGAGGAGGAAAGAAGAATTGAGAAAGAGAAAGATTGAACAGCAAGAACAGAAAGTGCAAGAAATCAGGCAAACTATTGTTGAGACTGAAGGGGAAGAACAAAAGATTGCTTTGGCTCGGCTTGTGAATTACCTTGCCCATCTCGAATTGAAAATCGATTTGTTTGGCGAACGAATGCAGTCACAAATTGATGATGTGGCTTCAGGAATCCGGACAGTCACGAATCTGATCAAGGGAAAGGAAAAGGTCAAGGAAGAAAGGAAGGAAGAAAAGCCAGAGAAACTAATGGGAGACGCAATGAAGTCTCTTAGAGTAGAGACTCAGAAACCGGAACAGAAGAAAGTGGAAGAAAAGAAAGGGGAGCCTTCGAGTCCGCCGAAGTCTCCTGGAGGAAGCAAAGTCACCACACCACAACCTGAGAAACCAAAAAATAAAGACAAGGTCAAAATGAAATTGCTTTTCACGGTTTGTAATAAGAAAGACGAAAATCTGCTTTTGTGGATCGCATAGATTCAAACGTACTGTAGCACGGCCCCTGTTGAACCCGATTGCCAGGTTGCTTTCTCCACTTCTTGTATTGGTGGGGAAGCTAAGGAGTGGGATTTGGCCGAAGCCAATGCTGCAGGGTTCGATGACATCGGGGAGTGGGCTGGAACATTGAACCGCAAACAGTTCCTTGGGAAGATCAAGGAACATTTTTTGGACAAAACGACGGCCGACAAGGCCTTTGACCAGCTCACCACGATTGGTCAAAAGCATTGGACCTCTGTGGAATCGTTATCCCGGGAAGTTGATCGGTTGCTGCAGGTTCAAGGACTGCAAGACAACCAGGTCTTGTACATCTATTCGCGAGCTCTGCCCGAGCCCATTCGTGGACAACTCATGGCAGAGTCTAAGTCTGGTAAGTATAACCATAGGCAATTTGAGGACATCATATCCAATGGTTGTGATCACAGACTGAGGACTGCTCAGCCACTTTCGTGCTGGAGCCTCATATGGGCGTCATGCTGCTTGAGCAACGCCAGTTTGGGGAGAGTTGTGATAGAGCAGCGTTAGAGGAGTAGAGGAGGAGGCTGGAGCGGAGAGATTGGCGGAGGGCACGTCCACGAGGGAAGAGAGAGACTTACCTGGGCGCCATAGCTGGGACTTCATACCGNGACTTACCTGGGCGCCATAGCTGGGACTTCATACCGGTCATGGACCGGCCTTCAGCAGCGACCTGCATCGCGAGTCATCACCTTCGCTGGTCAGTGTTAGTGGCATCATCATCAGGAGTATGTGAGAGAGGAGAGTTCTTCATCATCTTCTTCTTCTCCTGCTCCCTCTTTTCTTCTTCTCCTCCAGAGAGAGAGAGAGAGAGATTTCAGGCAGTGACTATTTCTGAAACGGTTTTCACCTTTGCAGTAGCAGATGTAGTTTCCAGGGCTCGATCCCCAGGCCTCGTCCTTAACCGTGTACCGTATCAGTTGATCCCTGTGTGCTTGAACCCGCAACCTGTGTCTTGAAAGTTGCCTGTTTGTTTATTGTAGGCGTGGTGGTCATCGGGTCTTGAACCGTAGGTCTGTAGTTTAGAGGTCTTAGCAGTGGTAGGAGTCGTAGCTGCTACAGTGTTGAAAGGTCAAGTTGTAGCTGCTACAATACCGAGGGGTCAAGTCCATAGTCTTCCGGAAGATCCGGAACTGCCCCTTCGTGTGTCTAAGATGCATTCCGTAGGCAAGTGGGCAAGTGGGCAGACTAACCCAGCCCAATCAGCGGTACCCAGTCCTGGTCGCACGTTATCAAGTCAGCGAGTACCATGTGGGACTGTGTGCACCCCGTGCCCAGGGTCCAAGGGCAGACCTTTGACAATCCGGAGTATAAATCAAGAGGCAGCGTCAAGTCATTCATTCATTCTGCTTGTGAGCCTTGTGGAAGCGCTGCCTGATCGTCTTGTGCAAGGAGGTCTGCAGGTGCCCATAGTAGAAGTGGGCTGAGAGGAAGAAGACGCAGCCATAGCCGTTGGTGTGGTTAGTGTAGGAGAAGGCAGCCATAGCTGCCATAGCATAGTGCTAGAGTGTTAGTAGGGGTGAGTGTGTGCGTGTGTGTGTAAGAGTGTGTTCGTGTTTGAGTGTGTGTGCGGGACATCCTGGGAGATCCGGAGTTGTGTGTGTGTGTGTGTGTGAGTGTGTGCGTGTGTGTGTAAGAGTGTGTTCGTGTTCGAGTTGTGTGAGGGACATCCAGGGAGATCCAGAGTTGTGTGTGTACGAACAAGGTGAGGCCATAGCCGGTTTGGACAAGTCTGAATCTGAAATCGTTATCTCTGGGCTTTTTGTGGGCGAGAGTCGCCAGCTGGATCGTCATCTGTTTGTATGCATGCTGAATGTCGAAGTCGACAAGTCTGATTGCGTTTCGGGCCGTGGAGCCCAGGAGCTGATCCAACATTTTTACAGACATTGGTGGGACATTTGATGGGGAGACTATTTCTTGGACGACTACGAGTTGTACTCTTGTCCTATTTCCCCTCTCCATCTTCGTCTGTCCTCCCCCTTTATCATCCGTGGTTTCTCCCCATATGTGTGCCAAGGAGGGATCTTCCTTCTGTGTATGATTTCCCTCCTTGCTGTGTGACGTGTGTGAAGATTATTGTGTGAGTCGAGTCTGGATCTGATGTGTCAGGTCATCTCTTTGAGTCTTCCGCTGCGCGACATTGCATTATCTCGTTTTTTTTAGTCCTGTTCATCACACTGGCGCTCCTTGCTTGGACATCTGCACCGCTCATGTTCAGATGAGCATGCATGTCCGTGTGCGTGTGTTTGTGTGTGTGTTTGTGTGTGTGTGTGTGCGTGTGTGTGTGTGTGTGTGTGTGTGTGTGTGTGTGTGTGTGTNGTGTGTGTGTGTGTGTGTGTGTGTGTGTGTGTGTGTTTGTGTGTGTGTGTGTGTGTGTGAGAGAGAGAGAGAGAGAGAGAGAGAGAGAGAGAGAGCATTGATCAGTTGTCTCCACCACGAATGAGTTGTGTTGTATTTGTTTTTTAAACTTTTTTTTGTGAGTGAAGCCGCAACAGGTCATCTAGTCTTAACTTGAAGTTGCTAAGAATAGCCTCTCACATGACATATATTGTTTTTTAAAAAAGCTGATTTTTATGTTTGCAATTTCTGTGTCCGTGCACGATGTGGGGTGCAGAATGTGTGCTGCACGTCTGCAACTGTAAGCATGGCGTGCACATAGAACCAGAGTCATTACCGTATTCTCCTGTTTGTGAGCTATGTTCCCTCCTACAGTCCAACTCCCCTCCGAAGAGCTCTCCTCCTGCTTCTAGAGCATGGTGTGCACATAAAACCAGAATCCTTACAGTATTCTCCTGGTTGTGAGCTATGCTCGCTCCTACAGTCCAACTCCCCTCCGAAGAGCTCTCCTCCTGCTTCTCCAACCAGTCGTATAGCCCAACACCTTCGTCTGGAGGAGGTAGTTGACATTTGCCCATTGGGATAATCGCGTAGTCCAACTGCAACCAACCCACTTTGTACCACAGAAGCCAGGCCCCACCCACCTGACCACCAAGGTGATGGGGTCGGGTCTGGGTGCACCTAAGCTGGCTTGGGTGGGTGCAGATTTGTTCTGGGTCACCGGATGGGTGGGTGACAGGTGCGTGATGGTTAGGCCTGGGTCACATGACTCACAGACCTGGGATCCCCCACCAGCCCCATTACCCCCTCCCTGAAAAAAGGTTATGGGTCCATGCATGCACTGTGCAGGGCCTGAGGCAAAGAAAAAGCAGGCCTGGGTCCGGTTGCCTAGGCCATAAAACAATAACATTGGGACAAAGAGAAAAAGTGCACTCCCGCAGTCCAGCTGCTCCAGCGGTGAGAGGGAGCGGCTGTAGGCACAGTAGGTGGGTAGATTCCCTCCGAATTTTGTTTAACTTTGCTGCCGTATCGACATCTCTCAAATTCACGCCCCCGCCCCCAGCTTACTGTTGGGCGGTACAAGGCGCAAGGCTGGCAGTGGGCCGACGCAGGCAGTGGCAAAACGCTGTCGGGTGATGCAAATTGAGATTGCAAAATCGTTAAATACCAGGCTTTAATGTATTCTTGAAATTGGCACATGTCTCTCTCTCTATCAGAGTTAGTCTGCCTGTCTGACAGTGTCTGATTCTTGTGTGTGTGTGTGTGTGTGTGTGTGTGCATGCGTGTCATGAGTGTACTGAATCCTTTTTATTTTGTTACTTTTTCTTCTGGCTGGGCAGATCCAGTTTGCGTTGTGCACTGCTTGCAGACTCCTATAAAATGGGCATGCCTCTCTCTTAGACTTTGGCTGCCTGTCTGTCTTTCTGTCTTTTGTCTGCTTGTCTGACTATCTCTGTCTGCTGTTTGTCTGTCTGTCTATATGTCTGCCTTTCTGTCCATCGGTCTCTGTATATGTGTGTCTGCCTGTCATGGAGGCACTGTCTCCAATTAATCTTTGTTTCTTTTTCTCTTTTTTGGGACATACAGTTCAAACTTCAAATTGTTCAATCGTTTCAGTCTCTCTGCCACAAAGGCAGTGAATCTGGGTAATGATGTTCTCACGGGCATGGGCGGGCAATGATGTTGGCACAGGCGAAGGGTTTTCTCGGGCGGTGCGCTGGGCGCGGTGTGGAAATTTTGGAAACTATTTTGGGTGTGTGGGGTCGTCGAGAGGTGGACAAAAAATTCTTGGGTGAGGGTGGGTGGTAGCAAAAGTTGAAAAAGTAATCGAGCGCGTCAGCTGGAGGGTGAGAAACCCCAGAGCAAAACGCCCACCTCTGTACTCCTCCCACTGGCATGAATAACATGTCACTGACATGTGTGTCAAGTACAGCGATTTGCTCCTTCCCAAACTCACTCTTCTTTGTGTGGATCGCATACTTCTTTTGCGCGAACTTCTCAAATACCGACTTTCAGATGTTGCTCATGCTGTTTGTAGATCCGAATGAACACGATGATGTTGTCCACGCACACCACCACGAAAAGGGTTTAGGCATGTTGCGAGCATTCCATTGATTACTCGTTAGGAGGTCGCTCGTGTGTTCATCACACCAAGTGCTTGCTCCGAACCAGTGAAAATTGTATAAGCAATGTTCGATCCGCAGGAAACCTCAAAAAAGTACGGCCGCTCGCCCTAGCCAGGACACCAAAACAAACAAAACAAATACATATTTGATGATTATTAAAACAAACACTCTCAAAAAAACAAAAATAACATAAACCTTGAACTCATGAAGTTCAAAAGCAATTCTGCACTATCGTGTGTGCTGGTTTGCTGGCTCGACGTCATTCTGGTGATAGCCGCTCCTCAGGTCAGCCTTTGGGAGGATCAGGATCTTACATTTGTCTCATCTCAAGTGTGCTTCATCGTGGGTGCTTCATTGTCTGCAATAGCCGTAAAGCTGCTTCCATTTTGCATCTACTCATCTTGGTGGAACAGGGGCTGTCGTGGTGAAAATGTCCAACACACGATTCTACAAGTCGTCAATCCGAGGTAAGAACAGAAGAAAGGGGTAATGAATCCGAGGTAAAAAGAAAAAGGGGTAATCAATCCGAGGTAAAAAGAAGAAGGGGTAATCAATCCGAGGTAAGAGCTCCACATGTGTGGTAGTTATGCCGTCTAGACTCTAGACTCTGCTAATCAGTGCTCTTTTGGACGGTCCACCATCTTTGCTCAGGACAAAGAGAAGTGGAGCACTGTGTAGCGAGCTGCTGAGTGTGATCCAACCTTTCTCTTGAGCTCAGCCGTAAAGGAACTGCGCTTTGGTTCGGGACAAAGGGAGAAGGAGCAATGTATGGCGAGCTGCAGGTAATGTAGATTCGTCCCCATAGAAGGCACTGCATCTGCATCAGGCACAAAGTGAAGTGAGTGGGTTTGACCGCCGCCTCTATGATGATTGCAAGTGTGTCCTGCAGATCTAGGTACTGCCGCACACTCTTCGGGCTCACTCTTCATTTGAAGGGTATGCATGTCCACCCACATCACTCACCCAAATGACAGACCCGTAGACCTTCTCTTGTAGACCTTCTCTTGGGTGTTGTTGGAGATGGATGGTTGCATCATGCAAATGACCCGTCGTTCTTCTCTTGGGTGTTGTTTGAGATAGTTGAAGAATGCAGGTGCAGTGATGCTGAATCTTCCCCACTTACTTTCTGGAACCCCCTCTTCCGATAGCCCAGCATGCAGGTCGCCATCCCACCTACTCCATCTGCCATCTGTACCGTCTGGCTGGCACAGAAAATTTCTGCATCAGCAGCTTTAAGTCATTGTTGGCCCAAGATCATCTCAGATTGTAAATTCTTTAATTCTTCAAAAACTACACAGGTGCCATTTGCGATTGTTGCTCAAATGGTAAGAGTCTTCAGGTCACATGTCATAGATCACGGGTTCGAGTCTGGTTTGGGACTTGGGGGGGGTCTGGTCCAGCTTGGCCTGTCACCTCTTCAACGAACACATATTTCCCTCTACTGTCTCTACATAATATTGCACATGTCTGGCCTTCGGGCACATACATCTCGCTGTACAGTTACACAGAGAGCATATATAGCATTCGGCCAGACGCAAAAATGGCTTGTGAAAATATACGCATAGCCTATGGGCTCCTACAAACATACATAGCCTCTGGGCACATCTATATACACAACTATGATAGGCTCTGGGCTCATACAGACATAGATAGCCTCTGGGCACATCTATATACACAACTATGATACCGGGGGAAGAGGGGGGGGGGGGCGGGGGGGTCTATCAGGTACATGACGGGGTCTAGCCACACATGGCTTAGCTGTAGGGTAGGGTAGGGTAGGGATATAAGCCGCTCCGGCTAGTTTGAGTTCTGCCTAGCCTTGGGTAAGTTAGGGGAAGGACGGTAGGATGTGTCCCTGTGCGCCCGCTTGCCTTGCTTAGGTATTCCTGCTGGGTAGACACTCTGAATTGGTACTGCAGAAAATTGCATGAGCCTGGCGTCCAAAGTTCCCATACGGCAAGGTTCGTCCGCTTGCGCTTCCACTAGGGCTGGGCCCAGCCTTGGTGCTTGTCATTGCTGTCTGGTCTCAAGTTGCCCTCGATACTGGTAGGGTGATGGTCCTGAGTGCTGGTCACACTAAGGTAGGACAGTAGGGACAGATGGTGCACTGGGAGTAGAAACGTCGGGATGGGTAGGGTAGGTGGTCTATCCTGTCAGGACAACCATTGGCGTCCACTGCCAGCAATCACCGAGGGTCAGGTCCTTGGCCTCTACAACACCCTGGGCTTTTCAAGGATAAGATAACATGTCTCCCCTTCCCTTCTGCATCAATGTTATTGCTGCCTCTCTGACATACTGAGATATGTTAACAACATCCCCATTTGCGACGATGACGACTATATACGAACTGGAACGTCCAACTCCTTTTTCCAAAAGAACAAAAAAAAACATGTACTAGTCTTCGTCACACAGACACGCACACGCACACGCACACACACACACACACACACACACACACACACACACACACAGACACACACAGAGACACGCACACACACACACACACACACACACACACACACACACACAGAGAGAGAGAGTTTTGTGACAAGCCATTGTACACCATCGTCTTCACCACTCATCTACTGCAACCACAAAAGAACTACAAAAGCCAAATAACATGGCAGATCGGCACGACCATGGATGTCTGGTGAATTAATTGAGCGTGCAAGTGCAACAGATGAGCACATGGCAATAAGCCCCACGGCCTGAATTTTTTTTTATTGTGAATTTATTGAGCGTGCAAGCGCAACTGGAAAGGGAGAATTCTCAAGTGAGTAAAAACAGTGGGGGTGTAGTAAATGAAGCCCCAGGGCCTTAATTTTTAATTTAATTAATTAATTTGGGCTACCAGCCAGGCCACCCAAGTTGCCTTGGACTGGCCCGGGTGGGCCGTCTGGGCAGGTTCAGGCAAACTTCCAATCAAGGTTCTGGGCAGCCACAGTGCAAAAAAATCAGAAAGAGAAAGGAACAAAAAAATGCAGGTTATCCTTCGGGACATCCGTGAAAATCGGAACGATACAGAGAAAGAAGATTAGCATGGCCGTTTGCAAAGATGACACACATAGAAGAAGAAAAAATTGTGAGGCGGCTTGGCGCGCCTGGCCGTGCAGAACGGCCGTGCACCCCCGGCAAGTTGCCCGGGGGTCACCTGTACGGCTTACCCCATGCAGGCAAAAATCAGCCCTTCCCCCCCCCCTCGTTTTCCCCCTCGTTTTCCCCCCCTTGTATGGGGGTCTTCTGCGTATTGCCAGGGGAGGTCAAATCCAGACTTCTCTCTCTTTTTGAGTGGTGGCTGTGAAAGTGGGGGAGGGGGGGTATAAATTGGTGTTCAAGGGGATAAAGGGGTTTAAAGGGGGGTGACTTGGTTTGATTCTGTTGTTTTCGTTTTTATCTTTGAATCCGGCCATGTGTTGGGCACGAAGTGTGTGCCTAGAAAATGCCAAAAAATTGCAAATCAACCTACTTTGAGGGGGGGTATAAATTGGTGTTCAAGGGGCTAAAGGTGTTTAAAGGGGGGTGACTTAGTCTGATTCTGTTGTTGTTATTGTTTTTTTTTCGTTTTTTTTTTTTTTTGAAGTCCAGGGTGTTGTAGAGGTCACTTGGTAGGCGCACATTGATCGCCAGAAGCGGCCAGCTATAGTTGCCCTGAAAAGACGAGGCTATGTCCCATCCTATCCTCGTGTCAATACTCCTAGCGCAACCACTATTCCTACTATCCGACTTCAGTGTGACCAGCACTCAGGACCGTTACCCTACCAGTATCGAAGGGAACTTTGACCGAACAGTAGTGACTGGCACCAGGGCTAGTGACCTAGCCCTGGTAGAAGTGTAGTTGAACAAGCCTCGTCGCATGGGAACTGACGCCAGGCTCAAGCAATCACCTATTAGCCCCTAAGTAGACCAACTAGTAACTCGTGTACCACCAGTTGGCCGTGACCTCCTCCCAGCCCCATATATATATATATATGCGTGTGTGTGTGTGTGTGTTCTGTACATATATGTGCCTGTAGGCTATGTGTATTTTTGTAATGTGTATGGACCCATAGCAGACGCTGCTCCCCACCATGGAGCATCTGCGAAGTGAGTACCAGTGAGAGGTGCTCCTCTCACCTCCACCAGTACCTGTGTGAGCTATATGTATGTATAGGTAGTGTGTATGCCCCTGGAAGCACCTTGCCTCGATGCTGCAGAGGGACGAAGACTCTATGCGCCCTTGATCTGTTGCCAACAAATAGACAACCCTCCTCTAGAACCCGGTAATCAGCTAGGGCTCCTCCCCCCCCAAAGGACCCATGCCGCGCTTTGTCTATCCTTGGTAGTAGACTGTCTCCCACCTATCAGCAGATTCCGTTCATCGGCTAGGTACTTCCTATAGGGATCGGAAGGGACAGACTACAGACTGAGTAGGTAGTGAACCATCATCCGTGTACCACACTCTACGACACTCTGGTTTACTCTACTCTACTCTGCTCTACTCTACGACACTCGACTCTCCTCTACTCTACGACATTGTACGACACTCTACTGTACTATATGACACTGTATGACACTTTACTGTACAACACTTTTTCCTACTCTACTCTACTATATGACACTCTACTCTACTCTACGACATTGTACAACACTCTACTCTACTCTACTCTATTCTATAACACTCTACCCTACTTTGTGACACTCTATTCCATTCTATGACACTCTATTTTATACGACACTCTACTTTACTCCGCGACACTCTACTCTACTCTACTCTACTCTACTCTACTGTACTCTACTCTAATGTACGACAATTTACTCTACGATACTCTACGATACTCAACGACACTTTACTCTTCTCTACAACACTATTGTAATCTACTTGACGACACTCTACGACACTCTACTTTACTCTATTTTATTCTACTCTACTTTACTCTACTCTACGACAATCTACTCTACGACAATCTACTTTACCATACTCTATTACGACTCTCTACTCTCTTGTACTCTCCTCTACTGTACTCTATTGTACTGTACTCTACGACATTCTATGACACTCTACTCTACTCTATGGCATTCTTGTCTACTCTTCGACACTTTTCCCCACTTTACAAAACTCTACGACACTCTACTCTATTCTACGACACTGTACGACACTCTACAACAATCTATGACACTCTACTCTACTGTACTCTACTCTACGACACTTCACTCTATGACATTCTACTCTACTCTACTGTACTTTACTCTACGACACTCTTCAACACTCTATTCTACGACAGTCTTCTACACTACAACACTCTATGACACTTTATTCTACTCTACTATACTCTGCGACACTCTACGCTACTCTACTCTACTCTACTCTACCACACTCTACTCAACCACACTCTACTCCTCTTCTCTACTCTACTCTACTTTTCTCTACACTCTACTCTACTCTACTCAACTCTACTCTACTCCACCCTACAATTCTCTACTCTAGTCTACTCTGCTCTACTTCACTCTACGACACTCTACTCTCACTGTACTCTACTCTACTCGGCAACATTGTACTCTACCCCACTTGACGACACTTTACTCTACTCTGCTCTACTGGACTCTACGACACTCAACGACACTTGAATCTACTCTACTCTACTCAACTCTATTGTACGCTACTGTACACTACTCTACTGTACTCTACTCCTTCTATTCTACTGTATTCTACTCTACTCCACTCCACTCCACTCTACTCCTCTTCTCTTCTCTTTTCTCTTCTCTTCTCTTCTCTTCTCTTCTCTTCTCTTCTTCTCTTCTCCTCCTCTTCTTCTCCTCCCTTCTCTTCTCCTCTCTTCTCTTCTCCCCTCTTCTCTTCTCCCCTCTTCTCTTCTCTCCTCTTCTCT
>BFEA01000001.1:3021720-3072709 GCA_003427395.1 Chara braunii
TTTGCATGCATTTCCAGGTTGGTACAGTGCCATGTCAGACAGTGCCATGTCAGACAGTGCCACGTCAGCAGTGCCACGTCAGCAGTGCCATGTCAGACACAGTGCCACGTAAGCAGTGCCACGTTAGACACAGTGCCACGTCACAGTGCCACGTCAGCAGTGCCACGTCAGCAACATGACGGGCCTGCCAGGCCAACTGGCCAATGAGCCCATTGCCGACGTCAAGAAGCGGTTCCAGGCTCAGCTCGCTGCAATCGAGGCTGAGGAACAACGCCAGCTGGCAGCCAAGGCTGCCCAGCTACAGGCTGACGAAGCGGCAGCAGCAGAGATGCTCCGGCTACAGGCCGAAGCAGACGCAGAGGCCCAGGCTCGCCGCAAGGAAGCCCAGGATCTGCTGCAGCGGCATGAAGCAGCCAGCGTTGACAGACTCAAATTCTGGCACTTTGAACCCAACGGCGACGACGCGACACCGGAAGAGCAGCATAAGGAGTTTCTCTCCAAACTCGTGACACGACTGTTGTACACTTGCAACTACCAACAGTCCGAGTTGGAGAAACAGTACCAGGACCTGACGCAACAGCATCAGGAGTTGGCGAAGCTCCGCCTCACAGTGCAGAGCCACGAGGATGCAACTCGGGCACTCAATGCTCGAATGCTGAACCTGGAACAGGCTGTACCAGGACAAGCTGCTGGGGCTTCCAGCAGTGCAACCTCTAGCTGCCAACTGGAGGAACGTGCTGACCACGTAGTGGAAATGCTCGGCGACATCAGCACCTTCGCTGCGCCGACCACCATCAGCAGTCAGCTGCATACCTTGAAGACCGAGGCCCAGCAGCTGCAGTCGACGAACGCGGATGACAATCCGAAGATGTACAAGATGCCAACTTTCCAACTGGACAAGTTCGATGACTACACACAGCAGGATCCGGTCCTCTGGTGGGAAGCATTCACAACGCAACTCAGGATTCTGCCCGTCGCCAAGCACGTGTACATCGGCGCCTTGTTCCTGAACTCAAAGGGCGGATGCTAGACCTGGTTGGGCAACCTCTCACAGCGTTGACGTACTGGACGTGAAGGACAAAATCACATGGGAGGAACTGACACGCCTGTGGAAGAAGCGGTTCATCGTCGACGACGCGCTGGCACTTGCCATCAACCGTTTGTTCACCATGTCACAAGGCAACACTGCAACACGGGATTGGCTCACGGAGTGGCAGAAGATTGCGGCGGTGCCCAATCTGGACTTGCTATTCACGCATCTACGTCGTGAGTTCTACAACACGTCCTGTGCTGCATTGAGCCAGGCTCTTCGTGATCGCGAGCAGTACTCAACCTTCGCTGAGATCATTGACAAGGCGAGGGATATCATCAAGACCAACAGGTTAGCTGCACACGAGAAGTCAACATGGCAGCCGACCTATGTGGAGAAGGTACGAATTGGTCCGCGACAGCAACACTTCGCTGCAGTCTAGTCGCACAGTGGACATAACCGAGCAGCCACTCCAACATCAAGTGACGGAGATCAAGTGGCTGCTGTCCAGTGGCGAAGCAACAGCAAGTCCCGCAACAATGGGAAGGAGAAATCCGCATCGCAGGCCGGAAATGGACAGCCAGTACAAGTTCCATGGGTCAAGTTCGGCTTGACCGAGGCGGAGTACAAGGTCCGCGGCTGCTACGGCAATTGCTATTGGTGCAACAACACCAAGCACAAGACCTTCCTGTGCCAGGATCAGGGCAAGGAGGATGTGCGACCCCGCCTCAACTCGGGAAACTGAGTTCCGCGGAAGGTGAGGCGACTCCACCTTCCATTCCACTAGATTCGTCCGCCTTGCTAGCGGCCTCCTGCACATCTGGGGAGGATGCGAATGTCGCAGGTTTTCGTTACACTTACGAGGACTATGCTGTCCACTTGGTTCCACCGCTGGACCAACCGCTCCACGTGCAACAATCTATCGCATGCACGGTTTCATCACCATCGGCAACCAATTCGGCAGCTTCGCCGCCATCTATTGTCGGGGATTCATCATCGTGGTCAAGACTTGAGGTGCTCGACCCACTGACGTTCACGGACTTCCAGTGGATGCCTGTTCCCCCGACCGGACGATTGCCGAAGCCTCATTGCAATGTGCTCATGGCACAACTGCGAGATTACTTGCGCACTGCAGGACCAGCTCCGTTGATGGACGCCGGAGTAGAGGTTGTCGACCTTCACGCTTACATCGCGAAGATCGACCGCGAGTTCAAGACGCAACGGTACGACGATATTGACGCACCATTGCTATATTTACGCATTCAGATCGGAGAGGCGACCTGCAACGCCTTGATCGATTGCGGAGCATCTCGCAACTACATCAGCCAGGACTTCATGATGCGCGCCGACCTTGGCCCACGCGTCCGGAGGAAGTCCCAGCCTACGCAAGTCACGTTGGTGGACGGTCACACGCACAAGTCAATCGACCGGTGCATTAATGCCGTCCCACTGTACTTTGCCCCTCACGCAAGTGAGGCGGTGTCCTTTGATATTCTGGACACCAAATTCGACATGATCTTGGGCATGTCATGGCTGCGAAGCGAGGATCATCCGGTGAACTTCTTCCACCGCACCGTTCACATTTGTGATCGGAACGGAGCATTAGTTCCATGCACGGTACCTCTTCCTCATCCTTCGATCAGCTGCCACGTGGTATCCGCCGCAAGCATGCGAGCTTCCATCATCAGAGACGACATCGAGGAGATGGGGGTGTGTTTTCTCCACGCCCTCCCGCCCCATGACGCTTCATCGACGGACTCACCTTCGGATCCACGCATCACTGAGCTTCTCGACGCCTACAATGACGTGTTCGAAGGCACGCACGGAGTAGTACCGGATCGACCCATCCGCCACGAGATCATCCTCGAGGATGGGGCCATACCTCCGCGTGGTTGCATGTACCGAATGATCGAGGAAGAGTTAAGTGTGCTTCGGGCACAACTCGACGACCTTCTGGAGAAAAGCTGGATTCGGCTTAGCTCATCGCCATACGGTGCTCCTGTTCTCTTCGTCCGGAAGAAGAACAAGGATTTGCGGTTGTGCATCGATTATCGCAAGCTCAACGCGCAGACGATCAAAAACGCCGACCCTCTCCCACGCATCGACGATCTTCTCGAGCGACTGGGCGGCGCCAAGTTCTTCTCCAAGATCGATCTCAAGTCGAGATATCACCAACTCGAGATTCGCAAGGAGGATCGCTACAAGACCGCGTTCAAGACGCGATATGGGCATTTCGAATGGCTGGTTATGCCATTCGGCCTTATGAATGCCCCGACCACTTTCCAAGCGGCTATGACAACGGAGTTCCGACACATGCTGGATCGATACGTACTTATCTACCTCGACGACATTCCGGTGTACAACCGGAGTTTGGAGGAGCATGTGGAACACTTGCGCACCGTTTTGGAGCGGTTACGACAAACCAAGTACAAAGTCAACCACGACAAGTGTGAATTCGCGCGGCAGGAGCTGGAGTACTTGGGCCATTATGTGACGCCGCAAGGCATCCGTCCGCTTGCGGACAAGATCGAGGCCCTATGAGTATGGCCCGAGCCCACCAACACCACGGACGTTCGTTCATTCATGGGATTGGCGGGCTACTATCAGCGATTCATCACCGGATACTCACCTGTGACGAGGTTACAGTCGCCAAAGGTGCCATTCGTATTCGATGACGACGCACGCCGGTCATTCCAAGCACTTAAGACGACCATACTCATGGCACCCATCCTCAGCATCTATGACCCCACCTTATCGACGAGAGTGACTACAGACATTTCCGGCTATGGCATTGGGGCAGTCTTGGAACAAACGACGACGACGACTGGCACCCTGTGGAGTATTTCAGCCACAAAGTGCCTCCCATCAACTCGCTTGATGATGCAAGGAAGAAGGAGCTACTCACGTTCGTCATGGCTCTCAAGCGATGGTGGCACTTCCTCCTTGGGTGTCGTAGGTTCACATGGGTTACGGACAACAATCCATTGACCTACTACAAGACGCAGGATACGATGAGCAGTACTATCGGACAGTGGATGTACTTCATCGACCAATTTGACTTCACACCGAAACATCTTCCTGGCCTCTCCAATTGTGCAGCAGATGCACTCTCGCGAAGACCTGATCTTTGCGCTATGACTCATCATGCCTTCGCATTCGACGAGGAGCTTCAGCGACACTTCATCCGGACATACCAGTCTGATCCGGACTTCGCCACACTATATGCACAGCTATCTTCGGATCACCCGCCGGCCAGCCATTACCGTATTGCCGACGGGTACTTGCTCCTCCACTCAAGAGGCAAGGACTTACAATGTGTCCCACGCGACCGTCGTCTTCGGACTCGCCTCCTCGGCGAGTATCATGATTCGCGACTCGTCGGCCATTTCGGAGTCAACCGCACTATTGCACGGCTTCGACAACAATTCCGATGGCTTGACCTCATTACCGATGTCACTTGGTATTGCGACTCGTGCGAAGTTTGCCGACGCAGCAAACCCCACAACCGCAATCCCTATGGCGAGTTACCCCCGATGCCTATCCCACGGGAACCCGGTCTCCCCAATGCCATAGACGTCACCGGTCCGTTTCCTCGCGACAGGCTCGGGCACAACGGCATCCTCACGGTTGTGGACCGATTGAGTAAGTACGCGCGTTTTCTCCCTTGCAAGTACTACTCCACAGCAGATGTGTATAAGAGACAGGTTGTGGACCGATTGAGTAAGTACGCGCGTTTTCTCCCTTGCAAGTACTACTCCACAGCTCCCGAGATGGCACGCCTCCTGCACACTGGTTGGATTTGTGGCCATGGTGTACCAGAAGACATTGTCAGCGACCGCGACACTCGTTTCATGTCGGCATTTTGGACTGCTCTCATGCAGGAGTCCGGCACAACAATGAAACCAATTTGGCTCGGCATCCACAGACAGACGGGCAGATGGAGCGGGCACATTAAACCGCTCAAATGATGCTTCGTACGCTCATCCGTCCGGACCAGAAAGATTGGGTTGACCGCCTCCCCGACATCGAGTTCGCCTACAACACTTCGGTGCATCCGGCGATCGGCGTGACTCCGCAGACCTTCTGCTCCTTCGACCAGCCGACATTGATGCTGCCTGCTCTCCCGCTTCCGTCCGGAAGTACAGGGAATTGTTGACTCAAGCCCGCGCAAACATGCAAAAGGCTCACGTCCGCATGCAGCAGCAAGCCAACAGGTGTTGCGTACCATGTCCCATCCGCGCCGGTGATCTGGTTTGGGTCTCCGCAGAAGAGTTTGCACTGGAACAGGATGTTTCACGAAAACTGCTTCCCAAGTGGTTTGGACCTTGGTCTGTGACAGCAGCCGCGGGCGATGAGCCCGATGGCCCTTCATTTGTGATCAACATTCCAGAGCATCTGACGGTCCATCCGGTCTTCCACGCCTCGAAGCTGGCAACATACATGCCAGCCAAGAGCGACGACTTTCCGGACCGACGATCGCAGGACCCTCCTTCTATGGATGGTCATCAGGAAGTTGACCGCGTCATCACTGATCGCAAGTACGGCAGCAAGCCGCGGCAGTACAAAGTCACATTCAAAGCATGCTATCGCGACGACACTCGGTGGATTTCAGGCGCAGATTTGAAAGCATCCGCACCGCTGATCTACGCGCATTGTGAAAGGCGGAGGTTAGCTCAGGAAGCTTCACGACCAGCCCCTCCCACCCGGACTGTGGTCCCTCCCTCAGACAGACAGCTTCACCCTCGCAGGTAAGATCCAGCTTGAAACGGAGGGCCATTTTCAGGCCCTCATTGTTTCAACCGCCCCTAAGACTCAGGCACGTAAACAGGGATGCGGAACATGCCAGAAATAGCCTGTTCCTCACGAGTTTGAGCAGGAGCTGCAGCGGCAGCCCCTGCCTCCGATCGGCATTGGCAAGAGCAGCCTCCTGGACTGCTCGCCTGCAGTCAGGAGGCACCCGGGTAGTTCATAGGGCTTCCCAGGCACTTCACGGGCAGGTAGTTTTCGGTAGGCACGAGTAGTCTTCAGGATTCGGCCGTAGCACTCAGGAGGAGCGCTGCAGTAGTCTTCAGCGCTAGGCAGTAGTAGTAGCGCTAGCAGTAGTCTTCAGCGCTGGGCGCTGGTAGGTGGGAGATCGTGGAGTGGGAGAGATACTGGCGGAGGCCAGTGGTACTTACCTGTGGCGCCATCGCTCCAGCTCCATCTTCGTGGTACCTGCATCAAGGCGCCAACTTCACAGGTTAGTACTGGACACAGAGAGAGAGAGAGTTCTTCGTCTTCCTCTTCTAAGTCCACCATCTCTTCTCACCCTCTCGCCACCTGACTTCTCAGACTACGACAGAGAGAGAAAGAGTTGTGACTTGAGACTTGACGACATTGGATCCAGACTGGACATTGGGATTCAGACATTTCGACGAGGGACTATTTGGGCCTCTACCGAGACTTGGTGTTGACGACATTCCCATCTTCCCCTCCTGTTTCGTCTAACCCCTCCTTCTTCGTCTGTGTATGGTTGGGGCTGGCGCAGTCTTCTTGTGTGAAGCGCCAGACCTCCTTCACGCCAGATAACGATGATGGTGATGTGTGTTCAGAGCTGCATTGCAATATTGATTGTTCGGATCATTCGTATCTAAGTCTTCCGCTGTGTTATCTTGTACTTTGTATTGAGAGGTCGGTTCTTGTTCTGGTCTGCACGTTACAGTATGCAACAATGGCTTGTTTCTATTGGCATGGTGCTGGACCTGCTGGAAAACAGATCCAGTGTCCTTTTGAAAAGATTAGAGCCTCTGATGACAGCACACCAACAAAAAATAAAAGACATCTGGAATGAGGTCAAGCACCCGGACTCCACAGACTGGCTGGATGCTGTTTGTCTACAGGAGACAGACCTCTCGCGCACTACTAACCACGAGAGCCCAAAAGAAGACATGTCTGGCCACATACGGGCCTGATACAACCTACTCGGCCCCGACCAGCACATGAGCCTCGGCGGGAGTGGACATATGGCTCCCACCCTCCTCACGGCTGAAGCCCCTCCACTCCGAATATGATGAGCAAGAAGGGAGATGGGTCTTCTTGAAAGCATCTATAGGGGATGAGACGGTGTTCATAGCCTGTGTATACGGGCCGAATAACAACAATGATAGGTTACGATAATGCACAACCACTATCAGTCGCTGCCAAAGGACTGCCCGCTTATTCTGGCCGGGGACTTCAATATCACCCCCGACCCAGAGATAGACAGTCAATCATCCTCTCACCCAATTGGAGGTGACATGGCACCAAACGTGCTTCTGCTCAACCAACTAACATCAGAAATTCAGTTGCGCGACATCTACCACCAACTCCACCCTACCAAACACGCATATACATGCCTGAGGCCTAGGGGAGCGGCGGGCCTCCCAAATTCTAGGATAGATTACTTCCTCATCTCTCACTCCATTTCGCTGCTAGTGATCGTGGTTGAGATTCAGACTATAAGCCCCTGCCGATGCTTTGATCACAGGGGTATAGTGCTGGGGCTATCCCTCCACCACCACCTTTCACGAGGCCCTAGCTTCTATACTTACAATACTTCGTTGCTCAAAGAACGCTTGTGATAAGTCGGGATCTGTACTTCGCGGCTTCACGTACCCTTCGGAGTAAAACCCGAAGTAAATTCCGAAGCACGGATCTTAGCTGATCAAGGAAAGTGGGGTCCATTTTTCACTTTCGGGGATTAAATGCATGCATCTTTCGGAATTGCCCCTGTCCTCGTTCAAATTACTCCTCGCGGACGGTTAGCGACTGCGCAGAGGAATTCAAGAAATAGTTAGGAATTTCAGTTGTCGGCATTCAAATTTTCTTCATGCTAGAGTGCACGTGGCCATTTTTGAATTCTTGCACGCCGTGTGAACTCGTTTCCCACTCTGCATATGCGTGCCATCTTTCCTATTTGCTGAGCGCCCCTCCTTACATGTCCCTTCGTCTTCCCCCAACTATGCGCCCGATCCTCCCCTTATCTTTCCGTGCGATTGATTGGTCGTTAGCTGGGATGGCCGGATCAATGCCGCGAAAGCAAACTTACGAGCGCAACTTAAATGACTACTCCAATTGAATGAAATTGTCGATCATTCCCCCTTCTTCGACCCTTCTGGTACCTCCTCCTTTCTTCTGTCCTGCTCATCTACACCCCTTGCTGCCCGCACAACATGCTGGCACCTTGCAGCCTTCCGCACAAAAAATTCTCGCAGCCCTTTCCTCTCCTTCTCTTTGATCTCGGCTGCAATGTTGTGCGAGCTATGCGCAAAGACCACAGCGTCGAACATGCTCGACGTGCCCAAGTGACGGGCAGAGTGACGGCGTGAGGTGGGATTAGCGGTAGACTTGGCGTAAAGCAGTCGGAGAGACTTAGCGGTGGTGGAGATAGAACGTAGCCTGCGGCAACGCCTTGTGGCTATGGTTGGCTGATGTTATGGTTGGTTGGTGGCTGCGCAACCAACGGAGGCCAACACTGCTGGAATTTTGAATAGCGAGGGACTTACTCTTTTCTCCAAGTGTTGTGTGTCCAGTAGACTATGTGTGGATACTCAGTCACATGGATGATGTTGGTTACGAGGGTTTATGGATGCTGAATGTTTCGTTGTCCAAGATAGATGAGTGTATGGATGTGGAATGATGCTGCTGGGCCCGTTGCGGACACTGCTGGGGCGCTTCGCGCACGCGCGGTCGCACATCGGTGTTGGGCCATACCACGTCACGAGCTGACATGCTTAGTGGCCTGACCCCTTGCACGGGGGTTCCACGTGGAACTCCCGCAGCCGCCGTGTTTCCGACACGTGGCATCTTGGGCTGATACTGGTGGAGAAGAAGTGGAGTGAGCCTTTGGTACGACCGAAGTGTGAGAGGTCAATTCGCAAGGAACGGGAGCAAAACGTCCGGAGTAATCGTCTCGGCACGACATCCGCAGTCGCAAGGTGATGGTCAGGGGAGAAAAAAGAAAAGAAGCATTATACCATACCCACTAGTTAATATTGGAGGGTGTACGCAGGTAGGGCCGGAGAAGATCAACGACGGAGGGTAGTCAGAGGAAGGAGGGGCGTTGACTATATCGAGGAAGGACAGGAAGGTGAGGCGCGTACTGCGCTCTGGACACGAGGCGGAAGAGGAAAGGAAAGGAAGGCGAAACGAAGGAGGGCAGGAAACAGGTGGATCTGCTGGAAAGAAGGGAGTCCCACTGCACTATCGACACGTGGTTGACGGGGAAAGGCGAGAATCATCTTCGACCATAACAAGGGTGGATAGGGGGGAGAGGAGGTGTGAGGTTGGCGAAACGCAGGGAGCCAGAGGGAAAGATGTCAACACCTTACTTGCAACACTCTCGAGCACTCTCGACACGAGGCAGAAGAAAAAGGATAGGGATAGATCGGCGGGAACTCGACATGAGATAGAAGGGTCAGAATTGATCGGCCGACGGGGAAGACGAGCATCGTCATCGTTCACAGCGATGGAGGGTAGGGAGGAGAGGCGTTGTCCATACTTGAAAAGACACGAAACGAGGAAGATGAGCACTATTGCTGGAGATCGGAGGAATAATGCATAAGGAGCGAAGGAGAACAAGCAGCGGATAGGAAGAAAGAGGACGGGGTTAGACATCGGCAACGACAACACAAAACAATAAAGTACGCCAGTAAATCTCCTTCCGCCTCCCCGAGTGTTTCCCTCTATCCCTTACCTGCCATCCCCTCCCCGCTCCCGGGTTTCCCCAAGCCAGCGCGAGCTATTCTCGGAACGATCACCTTAAAATGAAAATAAAAAATCATAACAAAAAAAAAAAAAAAAAAAAAAACCATACCCCCCCCCCCCCCAAAAAAAAAACAGGTAATACACAATTGTTTTCAACAAAAAAACACACACACACAAAGCACCTGGGCGTGGTAAAACAATCGCTCGATGGAGCTAGGTCACAGAAGAATGAGGGGGTCGGGATCCCTCATTTTTTACCAAGGGGCCATGAGGCATAACCCATGCAGGCAGTTAGCGGCATCCCCCTATGGAAGGCCAGCGACCGGAAGAACCCCCCTCTCCCGACTGAGTCGCCTCCCACACCCAGACTTGTATCAGTCGAATCAGCATCGATGACCGAGCCTGGCCGAAGCCTTGAATCGTGGAAAAATCATGCCTGTCTCTGAAGAACTGCGACCACCCCATGCGGACGAGAGCAGGGAGGGTACCGGGTCGACATCACAAGCATCTCCCTAGGGATAAAGGGGGAGGAGGGAGGTGAAGAGGTGGAGATGGAGGAAGAAAGTGGGAGCGAGGAAGAGGAAGATGAAGAAATGCTGACGGAAGAGGAAAAAACTCAGAAAAAGGCAAACAAAAACAGACTGCTGGGATGGAACAGAGGGGAAACGAGGGGGGATTAAGGCCCTTATGGGCACAACGAGTCAGAAATACAATCCAAGAAAAATCCCTCGACATCAAACGTGACGCCCAGGGCCCACAACAAGGAATGGAAGAGACCTTAAAAGTGCCCATCCACAACCTTTCTTCGGCGAGGGCATATTTTCTAACCCTATTTCTCCTTCCCTCAGAGAATCAAGTGGTGGATCAAAAAGGGGGAAACACAGTGATGAAAACATACCCGCCCGACAAAATGGAGGCAAGGGACAAGACCTACATCAAACACGCTAGCAACTAGTTTTTCCACGGAGACGTCGCAGACAAATTAGTCAACGATAAAATCAAATGGATATGCAAACGGCTGGAGGAAATGAAAGGTAATCCAGAGGCGGTTCAAGAATTTTTCCTGATTCAGCCCCTCTCCTCCACGGTCTTCACAGTCCTTAGCCTCTTCACGAAAGATAAACAGAAGATGGACGGGTGGAAGAAAAAAAAATGGGAGAGATCAGAAGTGCGCATCCACCCGTGGGAACCCAAAAAGGTGAGCACGGAGGTGAAGAGAGAACAACTAATGAAGGATTACTTCTGGGTGGAACTGAGACATATCCTAGTGGAGGTACCGGCTGCCTTCATCTACGACTTCGGGCAGGAGTACAACATAGTAGACTTCATTGACCCGCTCCCGTCCTACGGAGCTAAACGGGAAGACTATTTGATGCTAGCATTGGATCTACCCAAATATCGGCCTTTCTCGATAGATGACATCATCCCCTAGGAGGCGGGGTCTTCCAAATCCGTACAGCGCATAAGTTCCGACCATGGTGCTTTAAATGCAGAGCTTATGGACACCTGAGCACGGAGTCTGCTTGTCCCCTTCACCCCAACAAGAGGGGCCCAATGGCGGGCCGGCTCCAGCGAGACCCACGCAGACCCAATAGATGGCATGCAGTGGATCAGGGCCACAAAGGGTGGGTATTCCTAGAGGACTTAGACCCCGAAGGGCAGGCAAAGGGTTGGACCTGGGAAGGGCGAGGAGACCCCTGTCGGACCACTAGGCCACCAAACGACTGGACCCCGCCCCCAATGAAAATGTTTAAAGCACCGGAGAAAACCCTGCTACCTAAAAGGCCCCTAGAAACCGGAAGGCAAGACCCCAAGCTGCCGTCACCGCAAGGGAGAGAAAAGCAAACAAAACGGCGACCCGGACAACCCCATGAGAAACAAGCACTTCAAGGAACCGAAACACAAGAGGCCCACAACCCAAAAGACCTGTTTGAGGAAGCTTTCGGCCCTGAGCCAATGGAAATTGAAACCATTCCCGGAGCAACCCCTCCACCAGATGTAGAAATGGAAGAGGCTCAGGAGCCGGAAACAACCCGGACAGCACACGCAGTAGCAACAAATGCAGAGAAAGACAACAGCATACGAGGGTTGACCCTACAGGAAGTAGCGGAATGGCTGATGGAAAACCTCCGCTTGGAATTTGGAAACGGAAACGAGGAATTTTAGGATGAGGTATATAGAGACCTGGTGCCCCTACTGGAAAGCAGCACAAGTCTATATAAAGCTCTGACTCTGGGCCTGCCGGAGGGGGCATGCTGGTCATATATCTGTCACAAACTGCTACACATTGTACTTACCCGTTTCCACCCCCCTGTCACAAACTGCTACACATTGTACTTACCCGTTTCCACCCCCCTACTCCTGAATAGGCCCCCGGGGAAAAGGACGTCCACACAGATATATACAAAAAAGACGTTCAGACAGATATACACCAAAGGTCCTCACAGCCCTGCAACAACATAACTGAGGAGGACGTAGAAACAAATATGCACAACCACACAACTGTTGAAAAACAGATGGACCAGCCGGGTACACCAGACGGCCAAGACGAGGAGCAGCAACACAAAGATAAAAGGGAGGAACAGAGAGCGGAACTAGAGAAGGAGGAACAACTGTGTAGCCAGTCAGACGAGACAAAAAGTATGGTAAAGGAAAGGGAGGCCAATAAGGACCAGGACCCAGCCCCTCAAACCAGGGACGCAAAAGCGCCAGAAGAACTATGTCTGGCGCTGGTGGCCTGGGATCCAGCCACACCAAGGTCACAACCTGACTCCCATGAACCCCCTCCCCCCCCGAAACCTCCAGAGGTTGCCCTCACCAGCAGAAGACAAAAAATCCGCCACCTGCTAGAGAAGGTCCCCCTCGTGGCGCCCTCTGACAAGAGCGTAACATTCCTTCCAGTGGCAAAAAAATGGGGTATGGGAAATGGGACTGTCGGTACCTCCAGAAGCAGTGCACGGAGAAGTCTCCCTCCAAGGGCGTTCATCCTTCTTCCTCTCACTAACATCCTGGGCCGAACGCCCGGGCCTTCGAAAGCATGATATTTCCCAATTGATTCAGAGCCATCTACCGGGAGGAGCCTCCTCCGCCTTGGTGATCTCTCATGGACATAACAAATTTGGAACCAGGGATATCTACTTGCGCTATGACCACTCGAGAACAGAAGAGCTGCGCTGGCTGGATAGGGAGACCCTCTTGGATCTACAAATTTAAAAAATAAAGCCTGGCGACCTCTGGTCAGCAACGAAGATTGAAGCCTTCTTGGTGAAACTACTCAGGAAGGACATACTGCAAAAAGGCAGCATCTTGGATTAAAAAAAAAAAAACATCACACACATCCTGCGAAATAAGAATACATACACAGACAACAGAAATAACAAAAGGATGAATGTGGTAGACGCACTATACGGCAAGGATAAAACCTGAAAACTCTGTAAACGACAAGCAGGCCTCGACCTGCGTTCACTCAATATAAACGGACAGGAGTAGAGGGGAGGGACTGGCCGGATGTCGTATGCCTGCAAGAAACCCGACCTCATGGACAATCCAGAACACAATCACATACTCGAAGAGATCTGGCCACATCAGGCCTTCCGCGCCCACGCCCCGCGACCCGGAAGCGGTGGAGTCGCCATATGGCTCCCCCCTGGTTCAAAAGTGGAGATGCTCAACTGGCCGGCGGACCGAGATGAAGGCAGATGGGTCTATTTACTAGCGATGTTGGAATTGAAAGTGGTAAGCATCCTGAACATTTATGTCCCCAACGACCCAGCGACAAGATAAGCCTTCTTTGAGTCTCTAAAGGACAAATTACCGGTTGGCATCCCCACGATTTTGGTGGGGGATTTCAATGCAGCTCCGGACCGCTGGTTGGATAGATGGAAAATCCCATCACCCTGTCCAATTTACATGGAAAATGACGAGAGAATACTCGTTGAACTCCTCACAATCCCTCAACCTCTTCGACACCTTTCGGAGGAGCTACCCCACCGCGCGTCATTTTACGTGTTACCGCAAGAACACTACGGAGAGAGCATCGAAGTCACGCATAGACTTGATACTAATTTCAAAAGAATTACAAGGGACCCTTCAAATATCAGAGATATTCCCCAGTAGCCCCCACCCGGGCCTGGACCACGCGATGTGTCTCGCCATCTTCTCATTCAGGAGAAAACCTGATCAAGGAAGGGGCTTTTACAAGCTCAATACATCCCTCTTATCCAACGATCGTTTCACTTACTACCTAAAGGATGTGTGGTCCTTTTGGAAAGAACATAGATACCACATCAGCGACGACATATTATGGTTCAATAACGGTCTTGCTTTTTTAGGCCGCAAGTGCAACGAATACTCAAAGCTACTCGCGGCGCTCCGTCACGCCGAGGAGGTGAAACTACAACATTAACTACGACAATTGAAATCGCAGGAAGATGAAATCGACGACCTTCAACAGCAAGCGGAGATAGTTAAGACCATCTAGACTTTAGAAGACCAATTCATGAATCACATGGAACGCAGGTGGCAAGGAGTCAGGATCCGGGGCAAACTTTCCAAACACAATATGAAAGGAGCAATGGACGCAAGGTTCCTTGCAATGGCCAAGGCCAATTGAGGCATTGGAAGACCAAAAACGCCACCAATGGCCCCTCCACACATCTACTGCAGCCTGCACGAAGATAGCGAGAGATTTTTATCATACATTATTTACTTCAGAATGTCGGGACCAAGATAGAGTGAAACGCGCCGGGGAGATAGATGTAATTTTGCGCCCACTAAATAAAACCCTCTCAGAACAACAAAGGGAAATTCTTGACATACCCATATCAAAGGAGGAGATATGCAAGGCACTGAAGCAAATGGAAGAGGAAGAAACTGCAAGCTTAGACGGGCTACCTAAAGAATTATGGGAAGCCATGTGGGTTAGTATCTCACAAGATCTCATGGATTACTACCACGTGGTTTGGAGCACGGGACAGATAGGCGAATTAGTGGGGTAAGGAGTGTTGACGCTCCTCTATAAGAAGGGGGCAAGGACCAGTATCAAGAACTACATGCCTATTACCCTGCTCACAGTGGTCTACAAGTTGATAGCGAAAACACTGGCTAACCGTATGACACAAATGATGACGGACATCATTCACCCTAGGGCAGAAATATTCAAGACAACATTCTCCTAGTTAATGAGATGATCAAGCTAACAAGGCAATCCAAAAAAAATGCAGCAATCATCTTTATCGACTTCGAAAAAGCGTATGACTATGTAGATTGGTTCTTTCTTGACAAGTGCTGAAAAAACTCAATTTTGGGATATGCTTCAGATGTTGGATTGAGATTCTCCACGCGAATGCAACAACCAGGGTCATGGTAAACGGTAATCTGGCCCCCCCTATTAGCCTCCAGAGGTCAGTCAGACAAGGAGACCCTATAACAACCTACCTTTTCGTCATTGTCATGGAGGCACTAGCCGCCAACCTAAGGGCCTACAAAGACATCAAAAGAATTCAAGTTGCAGCAATAACCAGGGAGGCAATCCCGGTGTGCTCCTTGTTTGCCGATGACCTAACACTGATGGTGGACGCATCAAGAGAGTCAATGGAAGTGGTGCAACACATGATGGATCACTTCTGTAAACTGTCAGATATGAAAGTTAACTGGGGAAACAAAACCCTGGGATGGTGGATACACCACCAAGGAGTGAGACCCCCAGAACAACCTATAATCAATTGGCTCCCCAAGGAAGCCCCCATTAGAGTGTTGGGAATCTCCATGACGACAGAGGGCAGACCACCAATAAACAATAATTGGATTTCTACGCCGCCCCTGGCCAAAATGGCCCTTTGGAGAGACAAACATACCTCACTGTTTGGATGTGCTCTGATTATTAACAACGTGGTTCTGACCTCGATGTGGTACAAATCTGCTATTTGGGCATTGGATACGAATGCCTTACGCCCACTGTGGCGTCAGAAAACCGCCTTTCTGTGTCGGGGAGACCACGAGAAATATAATGTAATTAGTCGGGTAGCATGGCATTCCATAATCCAACCTAGAACATTGGAGGCTTTGGCATTACCGACCCCTTGATACAAACTAAGGCGCTGGCACTACAATGGCTTAAAAGCCTTTTGTTTAATCCTGATGTCCCCTGGAGAGGGTTAACCATGGAACAAATCTCCAGGTTAGCACCACAAACACCGGCTGAGACCGACCCACTAACGTGGTTGGAAAACAGGGGATGACCCATCCCAGGAGCGAGATCGCAACAAAGGGACCCCCGTCCCGACTGCCCCAGGCAAGCAGTCAGGGCTGACTTACGAAATGATCCCTTCTGGCCCACCCTTCTCAAAACATGGAGAAGTCTCTCCTTTCCGGACAAGACATCGCTAGAGAGATGGGAGCAGGTGGCACGCCAACCCCTCTTTGGAAACAGATGGGTGGTGGACTTGAAGGGCCAAATGCTCCTTTGCACGGACCCCCCCTGGCAGAGTTGGGTGAAGCGAGGGAATATAAGGATAAAGGGTATATGGGACACTGATAAGAAGGACTGGATTGGAACTGACCAGCTACGAGAGAGACTGGGGTACTACCACCGACCATACGAAGCCCTGGAAACGCTGATAGAAATGATCCCACTAGCATGGTGGAGAATACTCCGTAAGGGCCCTACCTTGCAAGAATCGGACTGGTAGAAGTTAGAAATCGGCAAGGAAGTGTGGGCAGGGTAGTCCGCTGCTCCCCGGATGGAGCAGTAGCGGTGCAACTCTCTCCAGTGAGGCAAAACAATGTCATCCAAAAAAGCTCACCAAACGAAATGCTAACATGTCAAATAGAGGAGGTATATAGAATCAAAGTACTCCATGAAAATGAGCAATGGATAGCCTACTACCTCGGTACCCTCCTTCATCATCTAGCCCTGGACCCGTTGGAGTGGTCATGGTCGGCCCAAGGAAGGCAAGGTAAGAAATTCATCAAGTCCCTACATGCCTTAACAGTCAAATCAACCTACAGGCTCCTAAGACCAAAAGTTGCTCTGTGTGACCAGGTGGAGGAGCGGTGGAGAGACCACCTGAACATCATCAAAGAGGAGTTGAGACCAATTAGATGGTTCAGGATGGCCAAGGCAAAGTCGGCCAAACTGGCCTCACTTCAATGGCAACTAGAGCACCGTTGTCTTCCAACAAATAACTGGTTGATAAATAGAACGTCTCTGGAACAAAGAAGGCAAGCTCTCCCATGGTGCAAGTTGTGCACAAAACGGCCAGATACAATTGAACATATATTCCTCCAATGACCGGGTGCACTCTGGCTGTGGAGATGGTGGGATAGAGTGTGGGAACAACTAGGAACAAAGGCCCAGTGGCCCTGGGGCGGAAAGCCTTGTTGTGTGAAGCCTGGCCCAAGGACGAGATAGACCAGATAGACGAATTCACCAGAAATATGTTCAGGATGGGACGGCGGGCGATTCTCTGGGCACTTTGGAGACGACACTGCACCTTCGAGATGGAGGGGGCGATATTGGAAGGACCCGAATTTACAGAAAGTGTCCAGCAACAGATCCAGTTAGAAATAACCGCAAAATGGAATGGAGTCAGAGCACAAATCCAACTCCTCGACAGGCGAAAAGACATCGAACAAAAAATCCAGGAATTTAGCTCAAGCTGGCTTGGGGGCGCAAACGGAGGGAGGATAAGAACAATGGAATGGAATGGAGAATACACAGCACCAGGGGAGGACCAACGAGGAATGAAGATAGTAAGAGACTATCAATTGAGGTTCCACGAATGGACCAAAGTGGATGTAGCGATCCCATTGAAACCCCCTGAAGAATTCCCGGACTTCTTCCCCCCCCCATCAAATTGTCTAGTGGAAATGAAGTGGTACGGAATGGATTTTGCATAGCACTAGTTCTGGCACCATAATGGATGGTGAAGAGACGCGGTAGCTATAAAAAGGGTAGGTGGGGAGGCGGAGGGACTAGTTTGTAGTAGTAGGTATCTGGCGCCCGTTTCAGGGCGAAGAGGTTTGCTCCCCTTTTCCAATAGCCTGCTCAGTCAATCCCCTGGATTCCAGGGTAATCAATGCTAGCAGGAGCCCCTTACTTTCTTCCCTACATACTCTAAATTCATTTTGTATATGGGACGCTGGACCCGTTTTCCAGCAGGTGATGCTCCCCACCAATAGATGGAGCCTCTCCCCAGGTGCTAGTGGTGTCTACTCTTATCAGCGCCACTATCACCGAAGGGGCGCCTTTTTCAAAAAAAAAAAAAAAAAAAAAAAAAAGGAATGATGTTGCTGGAGTAAGTAGGTGCGACCCTGGGACTATTGGGGTATCAAACGTCTGCCTGATGCATGAGTGTGTTGATTTCTTCTTTTTTTCCCCAACCCTCACCAATCCCTGGGCTACGAGTGAGCGTGGGGGATCGTCGCTGACTTTTCTCTCTCTCCCCTCGCGCGTGCAAGCGCCACGTGTGGGTTTGTCCCTCGTTCAATTGGGCTGATCGCCGACAACCAGGGACATCGGGCGCGGGCGTTTCGTCGACCCGCCCGATCTCTTGGCTACCCGGCCATAACCTTTTTGTCCTAGCAACGATTTTGTGACTAACGACACTGTGTCTCTGAACTTGCATTTTTTATAAGTGGGATGGAGCGGGGCAAGGCCCGTTGAGATTTGTATGGACTCGAGATTCACTACGCTTAACATGAGCGCGAGTGATTGTTCGCGCTCAACCCTCTCGTCAATCCTCCATAACACCCTTCCGCCTTTTCCGATTGTAGACGAGGACACTGTGTACTACGATTCCGATGTGCGAAGCGTGTTGTTGCGGGTCGACCAGGTTCATCTATAAAACCCGTCTAAGGCATGTCACATAGGAGGAAGTGGGTTTATTGTGGTCGATCGATTTTCTTCCCCGTCCCTGAGCTTGCCTTACACTAATTTGACGGTGCTGCCTTGGTTGACTGCTCACACCACGTGGAGGCTCGAGTTTAGCTGTCGTTGGTGTCGACAGGGAGACTCATGTTCCTGGCGAAGGCTGGTGCTAGGGTACGAAGGTTCGGTTCATTTCCCATAATTCTTTCGCAATGCGGGGGCCCTACCGGCGAGCTTCCACCCCGGGGTTCCCCCAGCCCCGCTCGGATCTGACGACAAGACTCCATGCCGACCTCTCGGACTTGAAGAATCGGACTTGAAGGCCTAGAGTCCCCCTATCTCTTGGGTCCTTACAACAAAGACTGGCGTGAACCTGGTGTGAGAGAAATGATAGATTCTGTGTCTTCCCTTTTCTTTTTCTTGTCGTCATTTTTTTTTGCGGCTAACTGTTGAGTCACACTTTGCCCCTAGGCCCACGGCGGAGAGGAATTTTGTTTGTACCCCGCACCCCGACCCAACTTGCCCTTCGAGTGTTCTTGTTTTTCCATTTTGAACCATCTCTCTCGTCCTAGATTTTGAAGCAACCTCCGCACTGAGGCAAGAATCCCCCATTTTGTTCAAGCAATATAACCCTCACCCAAAATCCTCGCCACGCCCCAATTACTCTAATCGGCGTCTCTCGGTACGAAACGTCGCGTGGGGTGTGAGCTTCGTATCAAAGCTGATTCGTTTCAGCTCCGAAGTTTCCTTGACAAGACCACAGTTTCGAAAGGTTGGCACAAAGGCGTCCTCGATTGACCAATGCTAATCAAAACCTAACGAGGAGCTGATCTCGACGACAACCCCAAGCTATGGCGGTGTTGAGCGCATCGACTCCAACTTTTTTTCGCAAAAGGCAAGAGCCCTCCTGGCCATATCACGCAAGAGTAAAAACAGAAACACAAACAAGAGACAATTTGAAGATGTCTCTGAAGTAGTCTCGCGAACCGTCGAGGCGGACGAGATTGCGTCGTCCCTTCGCCGCTGTAGCCGGGTGCCCCAACCGTACTTCTCACGGTCCCTTACGACAGGATAGGCTCCCACGGGGCATAACTTACCTTCCCTGAGGGGTTGTCACCACCCTCAGGGGCGTATCCCTACCGAGCTACTGACCCACCTACAAAAGCTTCTAAATGCAATTGCAGAGGTAGGTCAACCGAGGGCGTTTGCTCACTCATTGTAGTACAGGTACGCTTGGTTAAACACCAAGTGAACCTGAACGTCGCTCGCTCCTTAGGGCGTCGATCTCCAAAGTACGAAGCGCACGCCGGTCGACGTGGATGTTCCCAACCAAGTGTGCACCCACAAGTATCCTAGTCCCTTAGACATACGACTTAGAGAAGAAATTATCACCGAAGTTAACTCCATTAGACCGGATCGATCAAAGCTGGTAAGAAACCATCCGTTGTAAAAAATAACTCGTACGACAAAATGGATAATTGCGGTTCCATTTCGACGCGAGAGTCCGAAAGATAATTATAAGTCTTCAATTATCATAAGGCGGAACACCAACCAAAATAATGTCAGTCGAATCCTGCAGATGCGAACACGACAATTCAAGTCATCACGAGGTTTGAATTTATAAGACAATTGTCAAGGTAGTCAAACTATCATAGTTTTGACTTGATGAGCTGAGCCGCCAAAGATTTTTCATTTCATTCCTACATTGACCGAAGACAAAGCATACACTCATGTCACCCCTTGTCAATAACCTTCTTGGATGACAGACTGCTTTGCAGATGATTCTTGATCAGGTGCATTACTCAAAGTGTTGCATGTCCCACCCTTTAGGAAGTGGTCTGGGTACTCCTCCTCGCCTGAGCACAAGACTCGGATCTTATAAATTGGGTCGTCTCCAAGGAGTCGGCAAAGTACCCCCCCGTAGAACGGTCTACTATAGGTCGATAACAGGGTCGGTTCCCAAAGCAACGAAGCCCCGCCCCAAATACTTCCTTGAAAGAGAGAAAGCGGGTTCACCGTGTCTAGATTTTAGTCGTTCTCATCTTCCATAAACTCAAGGTAATTCAGACGAAAAGAGTCAGAGGCGGTAGAAAATGGGAAACATTTGGACAGGTATAGGAAAATAAGGCCATTAGGACACAAAGATTAACCTTGGGATAAAGACTAAATCCATTTAGTTTTGTCTTCTTTATTTGAATCAATTTTTTTTTACGGCGTCTATTAAATTAACCATTTTCAAAACACAAGTGTTTTTTACAAGCAGGCAGGCAATAGGTAGGAAGAAAACAATCATTTTCACCAGTCCTAAGTAGGCACAACTAATTCTCTTTGCAAGCATCCTTTTGCCTACCTGCACACTCAAAAACAACCAACAAGTTCAGAAAATCCAGCAACCCATACTCCCGTCATATCTCACTTGTTCATATGCATGACCACTCACGCTTTACTCAACCCTTCCCTTTTGAAGATTCAGAAAAAACATGGCCAAGCAAAGTGTGGGTTCACACAGGTATGAAAAGGAATCTGAGTCAATCAACTGACCTTGAGTGAAGTAGTGTCAAATGCGCCTTGGATCACTCAAGAAAACCAAAAAAAAAAAGTGTCATCGAAGAAAACTACAGCCTCGAGGCAATCTTGGATCAACCAGTAATCCCAATCCATCCTTGAGTCGTACATTGTGCACGTTGCAGTCCCAAGTGTGAAGATGGCGAACCACACACGTCCCAAAAAAAATCACTGGTCCCACGTTAGTGCCAATTGGTCCCAAGTAGTCACAAACGCTCCTAGGTGGTCCTGCACTATCTTTTCCAGCACCCTACAAAGTCACCCGCCAGAACTGCTTTCACCATGCCTCCAAAAAATAAAATACAAGAGTTTGAACTATATCGGCACCGCCAGTCTCGCTCACGCGTTCGTACTGGTCCCAACGGTCTCACTAGACCAAAGCCAAAGACCCAACTGCCACCAACGAGTATACATAAAAACATAATGTGCCATTCAACCTTGACTAGCCTGGTCGAACACGCAGGCTATCGCCGGTACATTCACTCCACGTTACAAAACCCACTAACACAAATGAACCATGGACCTCGCTGCTCGTCGTGCTGCCGCAACAATTTCACTGCATTTCACCCATCAGATGACGTTGACGGCGATCACCTCGACGCACCAAAAATATCAAAACCTTCCCTCCCATTAGTGTAACTTGACAATCCACAATTTCTGCTGCATAATACTACAAAAATTACCACCGTCGATGCCAAAACAAATCGACAGCATATCCCAAAAAAATTGGAATTAATAAAATTTGGGCTCTAGACAGAATTCAGGCCTAAAGTACAACTCCCGCCATGCCGTCCCGGTCTCGCAGTGTCCGAAAGACCCCCACACAGGGTCAGCACCAGCCAGAGGGAAATGGATCAGAGTGCTCCCTACCCTGACTATGGTTGTCCTCCTCCTCCTCTAACCTTACTATGCTACTCTAACCATGCGGAAACTCTATCCTAAACATCAACGATCGTAGTTGAAAAACCGCCAATGGCGGGCCGGGGTCCAAGTCATACTCCCTCCGCCGTGCAAGTTAAAACTACAAAATTACAGTAATACCTAATAATTCAGAATTTAAGTTACAGTAAAGGAGGATATAATAAAAGTGCAAGGAGCTGAAAAAATAATTAAAAAAATTAAAGAAGGTAAGGAAAACAACAAAACAATTGATCTTGCACAACCTACAGAGCTCTAGACCGAACACCCACTTACTGATTACAAGTTTATCACGCTCGTGAACCGATGTCAGTGTACAGTTCAGGCACCATATTTTAGAAAACCAACTCCTAATACCTTGGAAAATTTCACCCCGAATCTGTTTGTTCATCCAATCTTTCCCATTGAATACCTCATCGTTTCTTTCATGCCAAATGATTGCACAGATCACTGCTCTAGCAGTTTGGGCAATGTAACCCCAACCTTCTTGCAAACTCAACCCTTTAGGGACTCCTCCAATTAATACCCATTATTTATCCCATTTAACAGAACTGTCAGAGAAATTGTCACAGTGTTCTATCCACCCTACCCAGATTCTGTTAGAGTCTGGGCAGTCCCACCACAAGTGGGAGAGTGATTCAAAAACCCAGAGGAATCGAACGCATTTAGTGTCAATTGTCATACCATGTTGAACCAGCCAGATCGCAGTTGGAGTGGCCGCAAAAAATATTTGATGCAACCAGAGTATTGTTGCGTGTCTCTGGTTCGGGATGTTTTTCAACTGTTTCCAACATCTCGTTATAATTAAAGATAAGTTAGCTGGGTCACAATTTGAGAAACCTGAGATCCATCTGGATCTTTAGACAACGAGTGGGTCTTCCGTTGGAATTGACATGTTATATCCTACCTGTTGGGTGTATTCTATCAAATGAAGGTTTTCACTATTTTTCACTTTAACTCTTCATTCCCATGTGTGTGGGTCGAGCTTAAGAGTTGCTATAGGTTTCCCTTGGGCAAATAAATAACATGAGGTATTACCTTTTGGATCTGTAAATTTTGTAACCCTTATCTACTTGAAGGAAGTACTCACTGCAAGAGTCGAGCCTTCTATTGGAATGAGTGAGGAACTATTATCACTTATTTGCCAACCCTGAAAGACGCGTTTACCATCTGGTTGGATGTCAATCAGCTTCCATATGAGGGAAGCACTACTGTCCAGATTCACAAACCATGTTCTTGGTGGGTCTATTGCTGAGGTAGAGAGAATGTTAGTCCAAGCAACAGGGATAGCCTCAAGAATCGTGTTTCTCTTCTCTTCAATATTTCTCAGTTGGCCTAACCTTTGTCTGAGAACATGAATGGTAATCCAATCACCCATCAAATCGTCCCACATATCAGCAATGCATAGTACACCTCTCTCAATCCAGTTTCGACTGAAACTATGGGTAGCCATATGGGCTTTAATTCATTCCCCCTCCTGAGATCTAATGTGGGGGTTTCCAAAATTTGGTTGAGATAGTATTTCAACCTCAGTAATAGGTGCTACCCAGATGTCTGGTCTCGGCTTCTTCCAAGCTGGTATAATAGACCAGTAGAAGGGAGACTTGACTTGTCTCCTTTGATAAAAAAATAGCATCAGGCAAACCCACATCATCGAGTTATCTCAAATTTTCACGAGGTAGCTGAGCCTTTGCCATTTCTAAATTTGTTCCTCTTTTATTTTTGTGATAAGGGGTTGAAGAGATACAAATCCTTTCAATTTGAATTATCTGGCCCTTTTTCCCAGGGCAGATACGTTGAGGAAAAGGTCGAGGAAAAGGTTGTAGTTAGCCTTTTCCTTGTATGACCTTTAATTTCTAGGCTCCCTTTAAAAATGAGAGTCTGACAATTACCTCTGGCAATTTCTGTCAGAGGTAGCACCTTGTAAGGACAAGTGCCCTCACAAAAATGCACACAAAAATAAAATAATAATAATAATAATAACAACACTAATTCTAACTACAAAGCGCCTTGCCCTTATTTCAGCCAGGTGCATGCTGTTGAATTCAACAATCCTCCCCTAACTTCCCTGTGCCCTCTCTTGAAAACGCGGAGGGCAATTGATAGCTTAGGAGAGGTATGTCCTCCCCCTCCCAACCTTTTCGTTTCCCTTTTTCTCCCCCAACTTCCTTCCAACCACGTGCACGTCATGAGCCACCGGATCTAAGATACCTCGGCCACGAATATTCGGGTCAACTGCAGTGGGAGCCAATTTTGCTCCTACATAGCCAAATTGGTTGTATCTCAACTGTGAGGCATAGTTGCCTCGTTTTTTTCTTCTTTTTTGTACTTTTCCCCCCCAACTGCAACGCTGCAACTCGCTGCAGCCTTTTCCCCTCACCGTTTCCCACTCTCAACGCCATAAAACGGTCACGAGACAGGTAGAAACAACAGAAAAAAGAAGAAAAAAAAAAAAAAAAAAAAAAACAACAACTTACCTCTATTGTTGTGTGTTGGTGCACCCCAAACCGTTGAAATGCAGATCCAAGTTCGAGCCCAACGACAATGAGATAGCATTCCCATCTCCTCAAGGAACACACCAACGTGGGGGAAATGAATCCCCCACCAGAACATGGAAAGATACACCGCCATGATTTTTGTCTTTTGCAAATGGGGAGTAGGTGATGTGGTGCCCCTTGCTCTGGCAACGACGCCTACTCTCCTTACCAAAACAATAGGGAGAGGGGGAAAAAAAAAAAAAAAAAAAAAAAAAAACCAATTTTTTTTTATCAAAAAGTGACAAAAACAACTAAAGCCCTGAAAACGGGCATCCCTTCGTTTCTTCCACATGGACTTGTAAGTCGTTGTACTTTTGTACTCACCACATGACGCTCTGGTATTTCCCCCCACTTTTTTTTTATTTTTTCCCGTCCGTTGACCGATGCCAACGACACATTGGAGCACCATGCGCCCTTAGGCACTCTCCCCCAAACTGTTAACCTGCAGATCCGAGTTCGATTCCCATCGGAAACCGAACAAAAAATTTAAAATTTTGAACCATTTCCCGATTTATGCGTAACATCCTTCCACAGGGGCCCTAATCCCGACGCGGTTGATCTCAGCCGCGCGATCTGAATGATCGCGCGACCGAGATCGGCCGCGCATCGGTGCCGCTTCATCCCAAGCTGCTCCAAAAAGCAGGAGCTAGCCCAAATAGCACAATTTTGTATTCGATCCCAATATTTGCCGGGTGAAAGTCTGAGACCTTTACCTACTGGGCTAGCTCCTGTTTCATGTTAAATAGGAGCAACTCTTCAATATGAAGAGCCTTGTCAGATACCTAAATTGCTGTCTTGCAAACTCTGCATACTCTTGCCACTCAAAAGGTCAGTCGTCGATCCTCGGACCGGATGCGTGCCCATCCTTATAGGGTAGAATGCAGGCCCTTTACCACCAAGGCAAAAACTCAAACCCCCAACGTGGAAAATTTTATGGCCCTAAAAAAAAAAAAAATTGTCAATCTACGTTTTCTATGCTGCGACCGCACACATTGACACGGTCACTTTTTAAAGTCACTTAGACCCTAAATCGCACGGCTGTTGTTTTTTTAAGCATAATAAATTGAGATTTTGTATTCCAACGGTCGCACATCCCCGCATTCGTGCCAAACATGACCCGTGACTAACCATACCGCCGGCCCTCACCGTCCCTCTCGCAGGCCGCAGGCGTCTGAACTTAGGTAGGAACATTTTAGTCTCTCGGCCGTATGTCATGTCTGATTAGACTTTGGCAGATACCCCAACCTCATCAAGTCAGGTCATTCAAACGAAATCTTATCATCAGTCGGACAATGCCCGACATTGAAAATCCTGGGCAAATACCCTTGTTAGGGTTTCTGCCCCGACAGCGGAACCAGAGTAGGGGGCGGGCAATGATGCATGTCTGATTAACAATCCCCTGCACCTTGTCCCTCCGACTTCAGAAGTCCCCATCTTCGCAGAAGATGAAACTGATCCCCGCACCTGGCTGGCCGCTCTAAAAGCTCAAGGATAGTTTGACCAGTTGCTTTAGGAGCGCATTCCTGACGATTGGCAGGTACTACGTTTGAGTGGTACTGACATAATCTCTATACGAATTGGCAGAGCTCCCAAAAGAGTTTCCTTGAACGCTTCGATCACATAGCGCCCGGCCAATGCCTGCACTTGATCAAAGAATATACACAGCAGCCCTGCGAGGCCCTTGCCCCTGAGTAGTTGGAAGTTATTTCAACGTGGGTCCTGCGTTGAACCTTTCAACGCGTGTTGAAAGCACGTGGAAACTGCGTTGAACCCCCTGTTTATTGCGGTTCACCTCGACCCGAGAGATGTTTTCCACAGGCAAAAAATGAGCAAAAAAAAAAACAAAAAATATAGGGTTGTAGATCTTTTCAATAGCTACAACCCGCTATTTTTTATTTTATTTTTTTAACATTCATTATAATTTGTAAACATCGAAAACCATACAAAGAAAAAAAAACAAAAAAGATGAAATGAGTGGGTTTTATGTTTTTTTCACAGAGTTTTTTTTTGCGGGCAAAAAAAAAACAAAAAAAACTGTGTTGCACAGTGTACACGAACACGGCCCGCGCACACATGCGTACACGTATGTACGTGTGAGCGTACGTACCGCGTACATGTGTGCGCATACGTACCGCGTACGTGTACACACGTACGTCAAAAAGAGCCCTGCGACGCCTGCGTACGTGGCCGCGGGGGTCCTTTTCCGGGCCGTTTTGTGGCCTTCTCGGGGTCGGGGGTTACAGTGGGGCGTGGGTGGGTGCAGCACAAGCCGGGCTGCAAGGCGGGGCGGGGGGAAGACGGGTCCGATGCGAATTTCAAATTCGTGGCGGGACAGTCTACCCCCCGCCCTGCCTTGCAGCCCAACCCTGCTGTCTCCCCCAACGCCACGCACTGTGTCGTTCGCAATCCCACTTGTCGAGGTTGTTGTCGCCACGGAGGGGTCGCCCCCTGCCTCTATGGTCTGTGTGTGTCTGTCTATGTCTGCAAGGACCTGTCACATGTACCCGTCTCTCTGTCACTCTGTCACCCTGTCCGTGTGCCACGTCACTCCGTCACCCTGTCCATATTTGTGTTTGTCGGTCTGTCCATCTGTGTGTAGGCAGCTGTCTGTCGGTCTGTTTGTCACTTTTTTAGGCAGCTGTCTGTCGATCTATCCTTCTGCCTGTTTCTCTTTCTGTTCGTCTATCTGTTTGTCTGTCATGTCTGACTGCCTGTCTGTCACTCACTCTGTGAAGCAGTCTGTATGTGACAGTCAAGCTGTCTGACAGACAGACTGTGTGTGTGTGGCATTGTGTGTGTTTCCGTCACTTCTGTGTAATACTGTGTATGTGTGTGTGTAAAAGTCTGAAGACTCAGAAAGACTGTATACATGTGTTCCGCCTCCTGAAGGAAGGGCCCGACACAACAGATATATGTTTTTGAAAGAGAAAAAAAACACGTACGCGTACGCGGGTTTTTGTTACGTATGCGTACGCAGGTTTTTGTCACGTACACATACGCGGGTTTTTGTCACGTACGCGTAGGCGAGAATGCGTACGCGTATGCACCGCGTACGCTTACAGGATGCAACACAGAACAAAACAAATAAAAAATATAGGGTTGTAGATCTTTCGCAAAGCTACAACCCCATGTTTTTAATTGTTTTGTTTTCAACTTTATATGTATTTGAAAAAAAAAAAAGCATAAAAACCAAAAGCACACAACAAACAACCTCACACACACACAATCACAGACACACTCACACACACACGCACATGAATACACAGAGACACACACATGGACACATACAGACACACGTACACACACGCACATTAGCGGCATATGCACACACGCACATTAGCGGCATATGCACACACATACACACACACACACACACACACACACACACACACACACACACACACACATATACACTCAAGGGCTTCTTTTTTTCAAAAAAAGTTTTTATATATATATATTTTTGGTAATCTATTAATAATTATTAAAATAATAATAATAATAATAAAAAAGCAAAATAATAATAATAGAAAAATATAATAATAAATTATAAATATATAAATAAACTTAAATTGAACACAACACATATATATAAATTAAAAAATATTGACCAGTAAATAACTACGATAGAAATATAAATAGATATTACCTACCATCAAATAGATAGAATACCCATAGTCATTAAAAAAAGCATCCCCGCCGCTATACCCCACTATAGCGTTTGCAAACACGAACCCCTTTCACAGAAATAGAGCATCATACCTCAAATCCTCGCAGCACAAAACAACGAGCCACATACCTATACACCCCTTAAGCAACACCTCACATACCGGTTATGGGATATGCCCCCTTGCGAAACGAATTCAAAATTAAAACGCGCTCACAACCAAGAAAAAACCCCAAAACGTTTTACAAAAGAGACATGCAGGTTACTTACGAAGCGACGGCCACGCAGCACCACACCGAAAGTCACATCCGACAAAGCACAGTACAAACAAGCACGCAACGCAAACAGACAAACCACGACACTCCCTGCCTCCTCCATAGCCAAACCATCTCCAAAAATGACGAACTTGTACACTCCAAGACAAAAACAAACCCAGACGGCCAACGCCACCGCTGCCGTACCCGCCCAAGTTCCCTCGGCACCGCTGGCAGTCCCAACTCCCCCTCTCCCTAGTTAGGAACCAAGATACACGTACCATCAGTGCGCCTACCCCATATACGTAAACCCGCAGCCATACCCAACACCCTGCCCAAAACTAAGTTCTTCCTATATACCCTCCAACCTGAAAAACTTACGCAACCCCCCCTGAATGGAGCCATCTCGACCGCCCCCACCCTATACCACCCTAGCTACAGCTAAGCACGGCATATGCTGTATTAAAACACATTATACACACTCTTGGCACGCACGCCTCAGCGCGCAGGAACTGCCTCCGAAAATGCTCGCAGGCAGACTGCCTTGCACAATACCACGCACATACGAGAACGCTTGGAAGCCAACCTCCAAGCGCTCCAGTTGCTTCTCTCCTCCCACGCCTTCTTTGCACAAGCAAGCAACCTCGACTACTGATCCTCCTCCTGAGACTGGTGGGGCACACTGCAGTGCCCGTGACGCTGAGCTTGCTCTGCAGGCCACGTAACATTATGCTTCTGAGCCACAGCGCGAGCTATGGCGGCGACTGATCTTCCAGCAACACCAACCATGACCCCTCAGGTATGGAAATGTAACCCCTTCTTCCACCTACAAACCCCTGACTACCCTCATCTCCCCAACCCCTATACTAACAGGAGCCTTAACATAACTAATCCCTCTGATGAGCTGCTATGGGTGCTAGGCGGCGAAAAACGCGCTTAAGGGCGTGCACCCCCCCTACGGCTGGGCTTTGCCCTTTCCTAATTGCTAACACTCTAACATTAACTACGTAACCCTAGATCCTACAATACCTCAGACCCCCACCTTAACTAGCTGTCCACCCTTGCAACATACCTCATCCATAGCTGGATTGCTATCTAACACTCTTCTAACGGGCTATCTTGAGTTAGGTCCTGTTTCCCACATTCCGTGGGATAGCTGTGTTACATACACAAACACCTCCCCCCCCCCACCCACCACACACACACANNCCATGGAGAGTCTGAGTTGTTCCTCACCTGGCCGAGGGAGTCTGTGATTAATCTATTGCCAAACAAGGGTTGTCTGATTATCTCCTCCCATCTGTCCGGCGCAGGGCGGTCGGGGCATGGGAGCCTCCTCCACGCTGTCTCTTATACACATCTAGATGTGTATAAGAGACAGCACACACACACACACACACACACACACACACACACACACACACTCACATGTGTACACACAATTGGGTGCAGCAGGGGTTTGCAGGGGATGTTTGGGGGGCTGGGGGGATGTATATGGGGGGGTGGGGGGGTGACATTTTTTTTTTATAGTTTAATCGCACGAGGGTGCTTCATGCACCCGAGCCCACGTGGACCTTGTCTGTCAAAAACAAAATGTCGGGAGGGCCCCCGTTTCTTATTCAACGGGAATTCAATGGGGTTGTGGGGGAATTAAACGGCTTTCAGCGGCCGTTTAATTCCTCAGCCCGCGTTGAACATGTTACTCAGCCTTGTCCGTTATGCAAAGAGACTTACTTGCCTGGCCGAACACTTCGGAGTTGACGAAGAGATGTTGCGGATGGACTTCATCCGAGGTCTGGCCGACTATCAATTTCGAAAAAGAATCCGTAACAAGTGTAACCCGATTGAACATACTCTGCGGGAATTAATTCAATACGTCATCAAATACGGAAAGGAGAATTATGACGTGTTTGCATTGGTTCATGATCAAATTTATGTGAAATATTCAGATTTCGAGTTTGATTGCGACGACCCTTTGGGTGTCCGTCGCCCTAGTTACGCAGCCACGACTAAAATGTTCGAAGACTGTTTCAGACTAGGACCGGCAAGGAAGGTCTCGGACAGTAAGGCACCTTCTTCTTCAAACGCCTTAACCCGGGGAGTGGAAACTCCGAAGCGAAAGAAATCAAGATGAAGGAAGTTGCAGCGCAGCTCGTAACTGTCGTTGCGCCATTGGCCGAGTTCGTCCAGGGACTGCAGAGGTAGGGAGCGACTGCTGCGGCTCAAGGACAGCAGGCAGCTATGGCGGCCGGAACTGTTGTGACAAGGCCGGCCCTAGCAGCTACAACCACTCAGCCCATGCCGTGCTATAACTGTAATCAGCTGAGCCACCTTGTTAAAGATTTTCTGAAGCCCCGGACTCAATTAAGACAAGTCGGGGCCTCCCATATCCCTTTTGCGGCACCAAGTGTCACCGGTCAAGGAAGGGTGGTTGCCGTCCTCGATACCGGGAGAACAGAGGTGGTGGCTCCGACGGCCGCAGAAATGGGGTCCGACGAATATATGGCTGTGGCCATGCTTGAACCCAGAACCATTGGGGTGATACGCCACATCGAACGGATTACTGAGGAAAGTGACTTCGCACCATGAAGGTCAGGGTTCGAGGACCACACGTTGCCGGGGCCTGAGTACAAAGACGACCAGATTGACGTCTTGGACGCGATGAAGGCTCTGGACCTTTGGATCCCCGTGCCTATCCCTTATTTACTAACGATTTCGGAGGCGGCTAATGAGAAGCTGATTGAGCGATGCCTAAAGAAGAGAGAGGTTACAGGCAGAGCATATAGGCAGAGGTTACGACGGGCATAGCGCCCGGTATCTGATCCGACATTTTGAGGCAGACATTGATGGGACATTCGGCAAGGGACTATTTTGGACTTCTCTATCACGATCTTGGTCTTCTCCCTCGCCTCCTTCTTTGTCTCGCCTCTCCCCCCATGTCTTGTCCGTGGTTTCTCCCCCATGTATGCAGGTTCCTCCTCCTAATCAGGTTAGGACTTATCTTTAAGTCTTCCACTGCGCTACTTTGTGCCATTTTGTATGTATCGGGATGTACATTGCTTGTTGATGTTTCACTGACATTGCAAAGTCCATTCAGTCCTTTTCATCACATTGCGGATCCTTGGCTCCATTTACATTGCCCAACGGGGCATGTAACAGAGACAGAGGGTGTTTTTGTTATTAAAAAAACGGAAAAAAAGGGCTTGGTCCTACAACAGAGGATTGCCGCGAAGTAACACATCTGCGGATCACCTTGATGTTTGTCACTTGTGGGGAGAACTGTGGTACGCGATGTCACAGTGGCAATATTCTCGCTCCTTTTTTTTTTATAACATCAGTTGACAGTCCACTACCATGGCGGCCTGCAGATGACCCCGGTCTATTCGTGGGGAGCAGCATGTGCAGGAAAGCAGGTTCAGCATCCCAGGATGCCAGTGAGAACCATAATTTAGGGAGAGCAGGACAGGAATGATTATTCTGGGAGAGCCAGGGGATTGATTTTATGTTCTCTCTTTTCTGAAATCCTGGTCCTAGCCCTATCATTATCCAGCTCAATCTTCCCACAGCTTCCCCTGTCCCTGTTCCAGAGAAGACTTGTAGCTGGAAAGTTTGTCCTTTGTATTGTTGTCAAAGTTGTCCCAGCTGTCAAAGTTGACACCTTTGCTAGCTGCCATTGCATTGTCCACTTCAGCTGAAAGCAAACAACAGTGGCCATCCAATTTAGCATGTGGTTCTGGGCCTCGCCACACCGCACAGCACTCAGCAAACGTTTTTGGTGAGTGGTGTGTCTTCGCACCACTCATCAACACTTTAGGTAAACACTTCAGGTGTGAGACTTTTCTTCAAGACTCGTAGAAACTGGGTCTGGTGAGTGCTTGCAAAAGCCACTGTTCTCCCGGCCTGCATTTTTGGCTTTTGGTAGGTTGAGACTGGTCTAGACCGGCGGGCTGGACCTGTTTGTTATTCAGTGTTTACCAATTTGGTATTTGAGCAGCAGACATTGATTGGGGAGATGAGAACTCAAAATAGCAATGTCGGCCGAGGTTTAATATCGCAGCATAACCAACATTGCTAGCAGTGTGGTAGCATTAACGCACATCCCTTCTCCTCATGCCACCCAGTCTGCGTATGAGAATGTCCACCCTCACTATTTATCCAAAAATACTATCCGTCGATTCCTTGAAAACACCGTAGCCCGTGTGTATGGAATCAAGAAAAATGTTGCCTAATCCATGGTCCCCGTGGTGCCTCGGATTTTTGCGTATTTCTCCAGGAAACTAACATGAAAAATAAAAATATGACACCGTTTCACCAAGTTCACGCAACAGTACAGAACCCAGGGCTCAATACCTAGACCTACCCATACCCCCTGCACATCTACCCGTTGACCCTGTGTGCCTCAAACCCGCGACCTGTCCCTAAAGTCATAGGTCGTGGTTCTGCACATTAATTGGGTCATGGGGACTTGAACCATAGACTATAGGAGTAGTCTTAGTGTCAGTCCGGAAGGTTAGTCCTACGTACAACGACGGGCCAGTATACGTTAGCCTAGGAGGTGCTAGAAGCGTCAACTTGACCATTCGAGACTGTGGAAGTCAGTCGGCCAGTCTACCTAGTCCAGTCAGCAGTTCCCAGTCCCAATCCACCTTGTCCAGTCAGCAAGTACCAGGTGGGGCTGCACATGTTTGGGCCTGGGACCGGTGGCAGGCCAGACCACCAGCAAAACAGTATAAATAAAGAGGCAGCGCTCACCGCTCGGTCATGGATTTATTTTGCCTGCGAGCCATACGGAAGCGCTGCTGGTGCGACTTGTGCACGGAGGTCTGCAGGTGCCCGACGACGAAGAGGGCAGAGGTGGATGATGACGGCCATAGCCACCTGGAGGAGGAAGACGGCGGCAGCCATACCCGCTTGACATGAGTAGTGTGTAGCAAGTTGCGTGCAAGGGTGTGTGGACATTCACGGTAGATCCTAGTGCGTGCGTGCATGTGTGTGAACGAGTGAGGGTGTGCCTGACGCAGTGTTCAGTTGGGAATTCATACAGCGTTCAGCAGCCATAGCCGCTAAATGTAACAAGTTGACTAAAGCTGTGTTCCTGGCCGAAGGGCCATATCTCTGAGTTTTCGGTGTGGGTGCTAGACGCCATCTCAAGTTTGTTGTCTATCTTCGTATTCCAGAGGTTGTTTGCCATCGGCATCTACATGTATGCATTTTGGGAGTGACGTTGAGACAAGTCTGATTGCACTGGTATCGGTGCGGTCCCCGTTGTCCACGCCATCGAACCAGTCGTGGTGATGAAGAAAAGACCGTCGGCGAGGAGTAGATGAAGAGAGAGAGAGAGAGAAGGACACACGTAAGGAGGAAGAAGATAGTCTGCCATAGCGGACGGCGGCCATAGCCGCCAAGCTCGGAGGAAAGAGAGGAAGACAAGTTGGACGAAGGCGTAGACGAACGAGAGAGAGAGAGAGAGAGAGAGAGAGAGAGAGAGAGAGAGAGAGAGAGAGAGAGAGAGAGAGAGAGAGAGAGAGAGAGAGAGAGAGNGAGAGAGAGAGAGAGAGAGAGAGAGAGAGAGAGAGAGAGAGAGAGAGAGAGAGAGACTAAGGAACTTGAGGAACTCAAGAAACAACTACAAGAACTAACTGAAAGAGGATGGATTCGGCTCAACTCATCTCCTTATGGTGCTCCTGTCTTATTCGTGCCCAAAAAGGAAGGTGAACTTAGACTATGTATTGATTATTGTGGGTTGAGTGTCGTCACCGTCACCGTCACCGTAGAACCACTTCCACCCGTTGACGGCTTGTTGGACCAATTGCAGGGATGCAGGTACTTTAGTAAGATTGATCTCAAGTCAGGGTACCACCAGATCGAGATGACTCCCGATGATCAACACAAGATATCCTTCCGAATCAGGTATGGTCACTACAAGTTCGTAGTTATGCCTTTCAAACTGACTAATGCTCCTGCTACCTTCCAAAGGTCTATGAATGAAGTGTTTCGTCAGTGACTGGATCAGTTCGTAGTTGTTTATCTCGACGATATCCTCGTGTACAGTATGACACTAAAGGATCACGAGAAGCACCTACAAATGGTTCTACAGAAGTTGCGAGAAGGCAACTTCAAACTGAATCTCAAAAAGTATGAGTTTGCAAAGCCTGAAGTATTATACTTATGGCATAGAGTAAACGAAAAAGGACTAAGGCCGAAAGAGAATAAGATGACAACAATTCAGGATTGGTCTCATCCTAAGACTGTCATGAAACTGAGGTCTTTTCATGGCTTGCTAGTTATTATAGGAAGTTTGTAAGGAACTTCTTCTTGATAGCTGCTCCTATGAGAAGACAACTGAAGAAAGAAAAACCTTGGTTGTGGGACAGTGATTATGAGTCCTCGTTCAAGAAATTGAAACATGTACTGACTCACTATCCTGTCTTAAAGATTGATGATTTTTCTCTCTCTTTCATCGTCACGACTGACGCAAGTCTGTATGAAATTGAGGTTGTGCTACAACAAAACGATGGTAAGGGATATAGATAGACCTATCGAGTTTATGTCCAGAAGGTTTCCGCCTGAGAAAGTGGCCAACTCCTGTATGCCTTGGTTGCTGCACTGGACACATGGAAACACTACTTGCTAGGGAGACACTTCACTGTCTACCCAAACCACTCTACCCTGAAGTGTATAAAGACCCAATCGAGACTCTCTGACAAGTACGTGAGATGGTCCGCTTTCATTAACACATTTGACTTTGAATTGAAGACAATCAAAGGAAAGTCCAATATGGTTGTTGATGCTTTGTCCAGGTGTGTCAATTTCTTTAAAACAATTCTCTCCTACCTCGATATTGGGAATGAACTGAAAGAGAAGATTTGTGAGGGTTGTGTTGATGACCCGATATAGAATCCTATTATTGGGACCTTGCAAAGAGACCCAAAACTTTTTCCTGAATGTCGAATGACTAATGATCTACTTTTCTTTATTGATAAGACTAACGAACCCAAAACTCTTTCCTGAATGTCGAATGACTGATGATCTACTTTTCTTTATTGATAAGACTAACGAAAGATTGTGCATTCCATACAAGGAACCAATTAAGAGTATGATTATTGGGGAATGACACGATGCCGAGGTTACGTGAGGTACACTTCGGTTTTAAGAAGATCTTTGCGGATGTAAGGGAACGCTTTGAATGGAAAGGAATGAAGGGAGAAGTGCTAACCTATGTGCGAACTTGTCTTGTTTGCAAGAGAAATAAACCCTCGCATGAGAATCCCCTGGGACTATTGAGACCGCTACCTATTCCAAGTGAGTCAGGTGAGTCTATCTCCATTAACTTCATGAGTCTCACTAAGAGCTGGAACGACAACGGTCAGGTAATGGTCATTGTAAATCGATTCTCAAAGTCTGCGATGTTCATTCCTTTGTCAGTTGAAGCCAAGACTGAACTAGTCATCCAAAAATTTCAGATGCGATAGGTCTCAGAATACGGGTTCCAAAAGACCATCGTTTCTGATAGGGATGTCCGGTTCACTGGACTTCAATGGTAGAAGTTGATGGAAGCCTATGACACTAGATTGACTATGTCATCTGGCAAACACCCTGAAACGAATGACCAAACTGAACAAATGAATCGTTTGTGCCAAGTTCACTTTTGTGCGTGTATGTACGACCCGATCAAGTAGATTGGGATGATAACTTGTTTAAGATTGCTAGTGCATATAACAACAATGTAAATATTGTTACAGGAAGAACACCAAATGCACTACACAAAGGTTGGAAGCCTAAGCGTCTCATTGATGCTTTAACCCAGGACCAGATTCAAAGACTACCCTCAAGAACTCATGAATTTACAGTTTTATATGAAGAAGATATAAAGAAAGTCAAGGAAAATATACAAAAAAACCAGTTGCAGATGATTGAGCAGGCCAACAAGCATCGTCGACCGTCGCAATTTGAAGAAGGTGATTTTGTATGGGTAAAGTCTAAAGAATTTTCCTTGAAAGAGAATGTGTCTCAGAAACTGTTGCTTGTCTATTACGGACCCTAAGAAGTTCTCAAGGTGATTGGGGATGTAGATGGACCCTCTCACAAAATTGACATAACCCCACACCTTAAGACCTATCATGTCTTTCACACGTTTAAACTGTTGCCATATGTAGAGGGAATTGAGTTTCCTAACAGACCATCTATGTTCCCACCCTCCATGAATGGAGGTTATGAAGTTGAAAAGATTTTGGAAAAGGTTACTTCTCTACAGGTAGCAGAGGAAGATCGTAGAAGAAATATAAGATCAAGTTCAAGTCTCAACCTCCAGCTGAAGCTAGATGGTTCAGTAAGAAAGAACTCCTACCTACTGCTTTTGACATCATTGCAACATATGAACGTGGGTTAAAAGAAAGCTAATGTATTTTTGCGATAGAACTTGAAAACTAGGGCGACATGAATGCAATAACGCACTCGTTATGCCTCATAACCGGTCTAAAGGGTCCCAGGCCCGACGACGGCTTCAAGTCGCAAAAAGAGGTAGGACCCCAAAATTTGGAATCAGGGGACCTGCGCCAAACAGTGGACTAAAAGTTAACTGTACACGACCTCAGTCAAAGTCACCGCGGACCCAGCCTTGACCGTCGGTCAGACACACACTCTTGTTTGTATGCAGGTACCACGACAACGTTCAGGTCAAGTGAAAGTCTGCAACTATATGGGATCCAGGTCGTCGGTTGCGAGTCAATCTGAGTCACCGTGGGTGGGAGACCTGAGGCATGTCAGTCTGGTCCAACACTACATAAGACCCTGCCCCCTGGGAGTCAACATCCAGTTTTGCTATGTTGACTTGACATTGGCTGGACGCTGGTTGGACGTTGTCTTGACGTTGGCTTGACTTTGACTAAACGTTGGCACTGTGGACGACGACGTGAGACTGCTGCTTCATGCTGGCGCCTTCTTGCTTTGGCCCTAGCCTCTGCTGATGTGGCGCAAGCCACGTTGCCTTCGACATTGCTGATGTGGCACATACCTCTCTGTTTTCATTGCTGACGTGGCATTTGCCACACTATCTACATTGCTGAGTTGGATGCGACAAGGAGGGAGATCGGGATCTGTGGATGATTGAGAGAAAATGAGGTACTTACCTGCTGATGATGTCGATACTGTGCGCTGCTGAACGTCTTTACGGGAGAATGTTGCCACTTGGCATTTTGATGTGATCAAGACTTGTCAAGCTCGTTATTGGACATTGTTTGCTAATGTGGAGGCGAGGGGAAGCCCGGAGAAGGAGAGGGAATGTTGGGCTACTATCTCTATGGGAATTGATTGATACCATCTCTTCCACCTTCTAATCTGTCTAATCCCCCTCTCCTCTATTCGTCTATTGGATATGAGACATTGTATCAGGGATCACATTCATGATTATTGGAGACATTGTTCAGCGCCGAGATGTTTTGTAGTTCGACATCCGACGAGTATCTCTCAGACTGTGTTCATTACACATACCTCATGCCAATATATATATATATATATATATATGTGTGTGTGTGTGTGTGTGTGTGTGTGTGTGTGTGTGTGTGTATCTATATATATCATACGATACATAACCCCTTGTTTCTTGTGCTCTTCTCCCTCTTTGCCTATGGTTTACCGGGCAGCTCTGTTTGGCGATGCACGCATGAGTTAAGGGCTGGAGTACATAGGCTTATACTTTCCACCCGACAGTTCGTCCTGCGTCGCTGCCCACACAGTGCTGCACGAAAAATATGTGGTCGGGAAGAGAAAAAAGTTCAACAAAATAATATCAATGTACCCGCACTGAATGAAAGCTCTGTGCATTCATGTTTTGACGACCTGTAGAAGGTCGTTCCAGGGCGGCGACAACATGCTGGAGTCCGCCACTTAGGTTCCATGAGGGCTACAAGTGAGATTTTGGAGTGTCACTTCAATTTCATTGGGGTTGGAAACGACCTTGGGCCAGCAGGCAGACAAACTTTGAAGTTGTGAAGCCCCTGAGCTGGCCGACGGCAAACTGGCAGGAAAACAGTAGCAGAAACGGGGGCGGGCTTTGCAGGTGCACGCACGCAGATGTCCTGACAGTGTACGTGGGCGAAGTCTCAATTCCGAGGTGCTCACCTTTTTTTTTTTTTAATAATATGGAAAAATTCATGGGTAAGACCACTATCCCGGGGTGCTCAGTTCTATGATGAATGCCTTCCTCAATGATGTGTGAATTACTTGAAAAACAAGAAGTGAGAAAACGAAGTGTCATATTGATGATTCAAATTTAAAAAGAAAAAAGGCGGTCGTGGCAGTTTACGGTGGGTCTGGGCGGCCGGAACGCTGTAAAGTTGGGTTTTTGTGCAACTGGGTGCAGTTGGGCATTTTTTCAGGTTGCTGGCCGGGTCGGGTGCAGTTTGGAAAACTGCAAAACCCCGCTATCCAGTTTGGACAGCTGGTCATTTATTTATTTTTTGCAGTTAGGGCTGGGTACAATTGTAGGTGTTTTGCAAACTAGATTTGGGTTGGATCCAGTTCACAACATACACAAAGATTGTGAGCACTGCTTGCGGCCACCTACACCGAGTTCCACAACGAAGTGTTTCCTACTAGGACCTCGACTTAGTGCCATCCAAGACTCACGAGGGTCCCTTGCCGACCACTCTGTAAGTTTTCTAAGGCCTTAGATACATCCAATGAACAAAGTATCGTTGGGTTAGGATGCGTCTGCGGGGTACCTAAAGAGTCAATAGCTTCGGCTAACTCTTGAAGTAGGGAGGGTACATCGCCCACTTCATCAGGAGTAGACGCAACTACAACTTTTTTTGGCCCAATGTGTTTACTGAGTTAGAGCTCCTAGAAGTCCCACCATGGGAAGAAGAATTTCTAAACCCACCTTTGGGCTATGTATCACCTGCGCCCGCGGCTGCGGGGTCAAACTCGGCGGGTGACCGTGATCACGACCGCCTCCCCTCCGGCCCTTACTGGGTGCAGCCACGACTTTCATGAATTTTTTTTGAGTTAAACAAAATCTCAAAAAAAAAATATATATGATGTTGTAAATCTTTTGGGATCAACATTGCGCATTTTTTTTTTTTTTTTTTTACTTCGTCTTTGAAATTAAAAAATTCAAAAACAAATTTTCCCGAGGCAAAAACTGTTTTTTTTTTTTTTTTTTTTTTTAAGAAAAACTATGAAACTTATATGTTTTGTTATTTCACATTCAGTAAAGTTTTTGGATATGACCACAACTTCCACAAGAGAAAAGTTGTTCAATTTATTTTTCTGCATAAAATATGTGTTTTCCATAATTGTTTGAATTTTTTTTTATTATTTTTTTTCATGACCTCAGCCCGCGGCCGTGGCCTCGGCCGCGCATGGCTGCCTCCAGAAGGGATTCATAGCCTTTGGGCGGTATCTTTTGCGATACCTTTCGTTCTTGCATCTAAATTGCTGATGACCGTACTCGCCGCAGTTGGTGCAATTTCTCGTGAATAGCTGTATCGCCACACATCCTGATCGAGACCCGCCCTCACCCAAGCCAGAGTCTTGTTTGGGTTTTGGGTTTGCCCCTAACTCTTCTGTTGACCGCCCTTGCCGCCGCCACCTGCGTTAACCTTTACTAAGGAAGCAAGGTTGCTACCCTCAGCACGATCCTTACTTTCAAACTCTGTCTCGTCCACTAAGTCGGAATAATCGTCGATCTCAGTTTGATTCCCATCAGAATTAACCATCATCAATCGACTACCTTTCTTTTTCCACTTGTGTGGACTCTTCTTCTTTCTTTCATCCGTAGAGGGTTGTTGGGATCCTCCAAGCCTAGCCTCTAAGCCTAGGGCCTTGTTGCTGAAGGAGTCCAGAGTATGATATTCGATGTTGGCCTCGCTGGCCAACAAGTTTTTGATGTACGTGGGAAGACATCTCAAGAACATGGTCATCAAGACCTGTGGATCGTAGCGCACGTCGGGGACGACAATGAGACAATACACAACAGAGGTAAGTTCATGTGCGAACTTAGACTTTTTAGTATCAAGCCGGGTCAATGCGTCAGTGGCCTACGGGGCTTGCTAAGGGTTCTACCATCGCATTTCTACCAACTTCATAAAGCTTTCTAGAGTATGGGTCTTAGCCCAATCGTTCATACGCCTGCCAGACCCTTTCCAAACTACCAATCCATCTTGCCCCATCACGCTGCCGATCCCTCAAGATATGAGGTAGCAATGATCTTTTTTTTTTTTTTTTTTTTTTTTTTTTTTTTTGAAGGCACCCCCACCAATGATAGTGGTGCTGGTAAGAGCAGGCACCACTACCACCTGGGGAAAGGCTCCATCTATTGGTGGGGAGCATCACCTGCTGGAAAACGGGTCCAGCGTCCCATTTACAGAATGAACACCCTCAGAGAAAACATGTTGGAAATCGGGTCCAGCGTCCCCTCATTGACTATCCTGTACTTTTCCTATACCCAGGCCAGGGCGTGGGCCCTACAGGGTTACTGGGGGGCACCAGTAGTCCCTGTTGCCCCCCTGCCCTTGGTCACTTCCTGGTCACTTCCTGGTCCCCCTATCGCACTTCCTTCTGAGGATGTCTGAGAGTGTCTGAGAATGTCGCTCCCGCACTTCCTTCTGAGAATGTCTAAGAATGTCTAAGAATGTCTAAGAGTGAGTATGTCTAAGAATGAGAATGTCTAAGAAATGTCACGACTGTCAGAAAAAAAAAAGCAGAAAAAGACGCAGGGAGAGTCTGCCACAACCATAGGAAAAAATGCAAAGAAAGCCTGCCACTACTCCCCCCTTAGTCCCCCACATATACCTCCAGGGCCAGCGGGTGAGGGGGAAAGGGATCAAGGAAGTCCTGGGCGGGTTTCAGCTGTTCTGTGGGATCCACTTTTATCCAGTCCTTGAAGTGAAGCTGATAGTCGCGATCCCTTCCCCTTTCTCGTTCCTCTTCATGTCCGTCCTTCTGCGGCTGGTCCAATCTGTCTCCTGTCCAGCTTACCCTCGCGACCTAGCCCTCCCTCCTCCCCCCCAGCCAGTCCACACAAAACCGGGAGATAATTTTATCGATGTCCGTCTTGCTGTGCACCTGCTCCAGGTTGTCGTTTACAGTCTGCCATTGTGCCGTAATTTCGTGCTGGAAAAACAGCCGTATCTGCTTTGTGACTTCCCCCTCTTCCACCCTGGCCCCCTCCACTTCCCTGATACACCTCGTCCACCATATGGTCCAGAGAACAGTACGTCTACCCAGGGAGTACATGTTTGCTGCAAAGGTATTGTCCCGAAGCTGGGGGCAGTGCCCCAGCAAGATTGCCCTCCAGTCCCAAATCCATGGTAACCCTGGAACCATGTGTCGCCAGATCCTCTCCCACCATCGCCATAATAAGACGGCAGCCGGACATTGCAGGAAGATATGCTCAATTGTCTCGGGGCGCCTTTTTTCGGGGAAATTTTGGTGCCAACTCGGCACCGTGGGAGCGCCCTTCCTTGCTGTTCAAGGTGCGTGTGGTCAACCAGCCAATCGTTTGTTGGCAGGCATCGATGGGCGATTTGCCATTGGAGAGTAAAGATTTTTGCCGGCCTTTTTTTATGCTCCTTGAACCATTGAATTGGTTTGAGCGTGCTTCTGTCTATATTGAGGTGGCGCTGTCATCTGTCCTCAACCACGTCTCGCAGCGCACGCTTAGGTCTGAGCATTTGGTAGACCGACTTTGTTTTAAGAGCAGCCAAAGGCACTGCCTTTCCCTCGCCCTGTCCCATGCCTCGCCATGACCACCTCCATTCCTGGGGATCAAAGGGAAGGTTCTCAATTGGGGTCATTGGGTGATACACTCTTCCGCCTTTCTCTTCTTCTACCACCCTAATGCGATAGACCTCCGATTTTCTTTTCCAGGTAAAAGGAAGGTTACTCCTTCGTAGCTGCCCTGTTCCTGTGACATTGTATATTTCAACCAGGACTTGAGCTCGGTCCGCTATGTGTACACGGCCTGCTTGTGATTCATGACCAGGAAACCACACCCAATCATCCACTTCCAATGTTGGGCTTTTTTTCAGCGTGGTGTACCATTGGATGGGAAAGCTTTCAATAAGCCCCTCCATTGTTGAATCTATTGAATGGCAATAGCGCAAACATTTTTTCATGCTTTCAACACTTTTCCAATCCCCACTTGCCCCATCCCAGAGGTCCCCCACCCTTAACACCCCATGTTTCACCCAAGTTCTCCATGGAGAGTCTGAGTTGTTCCTCACCTGGCCGAGGGAGTCTGTGATTAGTCTATTGCCAAACAAGGGTTGTCTGATTATCTCCTCCCATCTGTCCGGCGCACGACGATCGGGGCATGGGAGCCTCCTCCACGTACTGAGAAGGCGTATCCAATGCTCGTCAACTGGGTCACCGTTCTTATATTTCCTGGGGAGTCTCCAGTATCTGTCCTCAAGCCAAGTGAGGGGGTCAATTTCAGGCGAGGCCTCCAGAGCCAGCGCCGCAATTTGCCTCAGGGCCAGGGGAACCCAGGGGGAGGAGGTCTCGAAGATGATATGTTGGATTCAGTGGAGGCTCAGGGCCTGGAACTGTGTAGAGGGGTCTACTATCCCAAGGCCCCCTCCAGCCTTGGGCTGAATGACCGAGTCCCACGCTACCCGGCTAATGGCGTGAGTATTGCTGCTATCCCCTCTCCAAAGGAAGACCGCCAGTTGTTGCTTGAGCGTCCTGAGCCCCCCTTTACTCAAGGGCCATAGGATGGCTTTATACCAGAGAGTGGCGAGCACGACATTGTTAATGACCAGGGCTCGCCCAAAAATAGAGGTATGCTTGTGGTTCCACTTTGCTAGCTTGGTCTGAGCCGGTGTAGAGAGCCACTCGTCGTTTGTGACGGGTTTCCCTTTTGTCGTGATTGACGCACCCAGGACCCTGAGGAGATCGTCCGGGGGGAGCCAGGTAATACTTGGGCTTTCTGGCGGCCTGCCCCCCTGGTGGTGCAACCACCAGCCCACCGTTTTCTGCCCCCAGTTGACAGTCATGTCTGAGACGTTGCCAAAACGGTTCATAAGCGCTTGGATTTCTTCCATGTTTTGTGTGTTTGCTTCGACCATAATAGTAAGGTCATGCGCAAACAGGGAGCAGATGAGAACCGCTTCCTAAGGGATATCAGCGATCCGGATACGAGTGAGGTCTTTGTTCTGTCTTAAATTAGCAGAGAGAGCCTCCATAATGACTAAGAAGAGATAAGGGGCAATGGGGTCTCCTTGCCTGACCGACCGTTGGAGCTCAAAGGGGGGTGCCACCTGTCCATTTACTTGCATACACGTGGTGGCGTTTTTATGCAGAATGCTCATCCATCGCCTGAAGGACGGCCCAAAATTCATTTTTTCCAAACACTTGTCCAGAAAAACCCAGTCCACGTGGTCATATGTCTTTTCAAAGTCGATGAAGACTACTGCAGCGTTTGCCCGGTGTCTTCGTGCCAGGCAGACGATTTCATTTACAAGCAGGATGTTTTCTTGTATATTCCTGCCGGTCATGAACCCTGTCTGGGCCGGGTGGATCACATCTGCCAGTATGCTGGCCATGCGGTTTGCCAAGGCTTTAGAGAGGATTTTGTAGACTACTGTAAGGAGGGTAATTGGTTTGTAGTTCCTTATGTTCATTTCATCCCCTTTCTTATACAGCAGAGTCAACACCCCTTTCCCCACCACTTCCCCCATTTCCCCATCCTCCCAGATCTTTTGATAGAAATCCCACAGATCGGTGCTCAACTCTGGCCACATTGTTTCCCAGAATTCTTTGGGGAAGCCGTCAATGCCAGGCGTTTTCTCTTCCCTCATCCCAAGCAATGCTGCCCATATCTCGTCCTTTGTCAGGGGGCGCTCCAGTTGATCGTGTTGTGTCTGGGACAGGTGCTTATCCATAGGGACCAGGAATTCCTCCAGTTCTCTCATCCATGCCCCTTCTCTCGGGGCCAGGATTTGGGATGTGTATAGTTGTTTAAAGAATCTTCGTGTGATTAGAGTGCAGTGCGCGATATTTGTTGCTATAGTTTCGTCCCTGCTATCCTGATCATATAATGCCTCGATTATCATGCGTCTCGCCCGGGCTGTCGCCATATCACCTCTTCCTCTAACAACGTTCTCTTTGCCCTTACCCACACTAGCACCGTTCTCAACCAAGTGTCGAGAGCCTCATTCTCCTTATCGCCCGAGAAGGTCGAGGGTGGTTTCAGGGGAGTCTTGGGGTACCAAGGCTGCCATTGTCCCGCTGGCGAGACCGGCTGTTGTGTAGCTCCAGCCGCCGGACCTGAAGATGAAGAAGCAACATTTTGTGCTATTGCTGCTGAAGTACCGCTTGGTGAACTGCTAAACTGAGATGTAGTGGGACTTGTCATCACCGGTTAGGAGATCGGTGATGGAAAAGCTGAAGGTCGGAAACCAGGCCCGCCTGTTGGAGATGTGAAAGCCCTTCCCATCCCTTGCACGACACTCAATATCTAGTCAAGAGTATTCTGGATTGCATCCAGTTTTTTGTCCATGTAAGCATGCATGGACAGTATACCTGCCTTGAGGATTCTACCTGTTTCATCAAGGACAACGTCATCTAACCCTTCTACTGCAACTTTGTCTGCCCTCCTACTCTCTAATCTAGCTTTCCTAGTTCGAATCTCTGTTTCTCTTTTAGTAGCTTCTCTAAGTTCCACTCTAATCGTAAGCGGATAAACTCCACCTATTGGAGTTCAATGCCCTCTCTAGTGCGTGGAGGTGGCGAGCTATACTGTGAGCTCGCCATCTCACTTGAAGAACTGCTTGATCCTACTCCACTAGACGTGGACTGCGAGCTGGTCGACATACCTAATGACTGCTGACCTGAAGAGGTTGCTGCAAATGTAGCCATCGTTACGGTGCTAGCCGGTGCTGTTGCTAACACTTGTTTTGCAGTTGTTTTTGCCTCTCTAGCAGTCTCTAGATGCCTGGCCCTTGTTTCGGCCCTGAACCTTCTCTCATACCCTAGTTGTAGAACTTGAAACACTACAGGTATCCTTCGTGTATCCCGTCGTGTTTGCCTTTTGTCGTCAGTTGTGCCTTCACCACTATGTGAACCGCTCATCAGCTAAGCAGACACCGTCTGCACCATTGCCCTCACTGAGGCCTACCACAACATGTGTCTGACCAGGTTGAAAAAAAATCAAAATAGATTAATATCCGGCAAGTCACCTAGGTTATAGTTCAAGCGGTATCAACAAGATATACATAGACTGTACACATGATCTACTCCTACTCTGACTAGTTTCACTGACAACATCTTCAATGAGAACTGGCTATGGCAGAACACTACAATAACTACAGTTATAATGTAAGTTGTTTGTTAGGTGTCAGCAGTCTGTCCACCAACTAATCAAAATAAAAAAAAATCATATGAGCATATGTATACCCAATGGAAATAGTTGTGTCTATAGTTGAGCACCAATTGGAATCTTCCTTCCCCTGTATCCAACGAACCTGTCCGCATCATCAAGCAGCCGTGACTAAGGTGTGCATTAACGACCCACCCCTGTCCCTAGGAACTTGCTTATGACTAAAACTGCCCTTTATTTACCCTCGAGTGCAACCAGCCCTACGCCTGACTGATCTGGCTGATCAAGAGGCATTTTAAGGACAACCCCCAAGGTCCTCATGAATTGTTTAACGTCACGAACAGGACGATGATCACAACCAACGTTCAGATCAGATCCCTGCTAGAAATATTTATAGACGGTCTGGTGAGCGTCTGCAAAGGACTGGTCAGTCCACGTCTCCTCTACTGGCGCAGCAAAGAGCTTCATAGGACAAAGCAGCATGGTTTGCGTGTACTACTGCCATGGGTTGGGATGGTGACCGTGACCCGTGCTTCAACCAGGGCCTTCAGAGGCACCGCCCTCTCCTGCCAGATGCGCCACCGGGAGAAATGTCGTCTCTCAAGATAGATCTCTCACGACTCCTTACTTAAACGAGGACACTCAAGGTTGGTCTCACTTCCTCACGGTAAGAACAGACTGAGAGGGAAGATAAGGTAAGGGAACAACGTACCTGGAGATAGTTGCCCCCAACCACAAATTTCTCATCCGTCGTAGCCTCGGTACCAGCCACAACGCAATGCAGTGCCACCTCAGCCAAAACGCCACATCAGCATGCTCTCATCATCACACATACATCCGCTGTTGCCACAGCTGCCACTCTGTCGCCACAGCCTTCCAGCGAACTCACCCCTCTACCTGGGTGTCGCTAATCAAGGGCGCCAAAGTATCCTTATTGCACAGAAGCATCGTCAGCACACCAAGTAACAATGTCACCAGCGCCAGGTAATGGCAAACTTGAACCAGTTCCGATACCAAATTGCAAGGAATATGAGCGAGAGCGATAAACAGAAAACCAAGTTGCAAAATCATGCAAAAGTCCAGATAGTCATGCACCAAGCACAAAGCTCAAATGCACCAAGATTGCATCCAAATAAAATTTGATACAATCAACTCGTGAGCCAATTTCGAAGCCCTAAGGCAACACCAACACAGTATCCAATGTCGCTCCTATTGTATGGCGCCCGACGCCCAGCCTACTCTACTCAGCCTATCTAACCTATCTACATTCGTGCAATAGGCTCACTTCGCCGTCATAGACCAATGTAGATGACCTCAATACCAATGCCGACCTCCCACATACACCAGGTACGTTCTCTTGTCTCCCCTCATCAGACCCTGTCCACCCACTCATGCATCTCCTTCCTGAAGACCATCATCGCCCATCACCTGTCCGCGCCCCGACAGCCTGGCTATGACCTCTAAGCGCCGCACTGCCCTGCAGCGCCCGTCTTCACCTCATAGCGCCCGCTTGCGCCCCGGCCAGCAGTGCTAATGCAGACACTTGCGCAGCGTCGCAGCAGCGTGTCCACATTGCCTGCCTAGGCCAGAATGCCTTCCCCTGGCTAGCCTCCTCCCCATATGGGAGTAGCTGCCCTGCTGGGCTGCCTGGGCCTGGCCGAGGAAGTTTCCAGTAGCTTCTTCTCGTGCCCCAGTGTCTGCACCGAGGCCCATTCCTACAGTTAAGGGCATGGGCCCTCTTCAGTTGGGCACTTGTGATGACAATCCTGCATTCTCATTGGCCCGCGACCACTTTGTGATGTGTCGGCCTCACACTGCGTGTGCCCAGGGCGCAACCACCTGCGTCCTGGGCTCAACTGCTTGATGCAGTTGCTGCTTCTAGAAAGAGCCAGAGAGAGGCCCAGGTTGCACTTCAACCAACTGGCGTGCAGCAGAGGTTGACATTGGGTGGCCATGACCCGACCCGACCGTACCCAGCCGTACCCGACAATTCTGGACGGGTGCGGGTATGGCATGATTAGTACGCACCGGGGCAGCTGGGTCTGAAAATCTGAGGGGCGGATATGGCCGGGGCAGAAAACTGTAGGGTGGGTGGGGCTGGGTGTTGACACAGTGCCTGGACGGTTACAACCGGGCAAAGGTTTGCCCTGGTTCCGGGTACGGATGGGTAGAGGTTTCGCGTGGGTGACCCGAGGCCTGTAGGCATACTAGGCATATTAGGTAAGCCTAGGTAGTATTAGGGTCAGGCCTGACCCTTTTTCTTCACTTGGAAATAGTGGTACTAGTGGGGTGTGCCCCTAGTATAAATTTGTCTCTGGCCATCTGTCGTTCATCTTACGGATGAGGTAGTACTAGGGCCAGGCCGTACTATTAATTCAGCCTGGCCCCAGTCGTTTCATCTTAGGGAATACGGCATTCACTTATAACGTCTGGCCATAATTGTGGTCAGATCCATCGAAATGTACTCGTAGTTGCGGCCAACTGTAAACAAGAAAGTATCCCTGTGAGTATCCCCAACCACTGACCCATTGCCGCCACCCAAATTCGAAGTGGAGATCTGTGGATGGAAGCTAAAGAATCCGACATGCAAAGGCCTAAGTTTAAAATAAAGATAAAAACTAATCCTGGGTGGAAAATTTTGGAAACAGGTACGGCTGGGCACGGGTGGATAGATACTCAGTTCGGGTCCGGCTGGATGTGGATGAACAAAAAATTGGTCTGGGTGTGGCTGGGTATGGGTAGACAATTTTTAAATCACCCCGGGTGGGCTGGATACAGGAAGAAGAAACAAAAAATTAGCGTGGGTGGGCTGGGTCTGGGTCAGAAAAATTGTGTTTACGTGGGTCCGGCTAGATATGACACATTAAGGTTTGGGCTGGGTCGGATATGGGTAGTGAAAAAAATGGTTTTGCGACCTCTGGCGTGCAACAACTGTTTGATACCAACATTGGAAAGTGCTGAATATTCAGGCCCGCCTTCTCTTAGGGCGGGCACGAGGCTTGCTAGGGGCCACAGTCCAGAACATGTGCATGTCGGCAAGGGCCCCCTGAGGACACATTTCTCACACTTGGTGTCAATTGGTGAGTGGTGCGGCCATAAGCCATTTTGGTGAGTTTTCACCCATTTTGGAATTAGTGGGAACTCACTAACGAATTTGCAGTTTGGTAAGTGGTGCGGCAAGCCCCTGTGTCCCATCCGGGCATTGTCCCTTGAGTCTGCTCCTTGTCCTGTGCTTGGCTTTCTCCCTCCCCTGGCCCCTGCACCATGAATGTCTCACTGCTTTGATTTCGCCACTGTTATTTTTGACCCTCAGAGGTGGGAACCAGGAACAATCAAAGGTATGGCTCGTGAAGGTGTCAAAAAATGGAAGAAAATAGGGTTGAGCTAGCAGAGCGTAAGCTGGGGGGTGTATATCCTTGAGAGCGCAGGGGTGGATATGAGGGTTTGCTCTACTCTGGGGCTGGGGCTGATCTTTGGGGTGCGGATCAACCCAGTGGGGGCAGATAGAGACAAGGTGTGCTGTTTTAGGGGCTATCCCACTTGAAGAGGCGGGGGACGGAGGGAATGGGGGAAGTACTGTTCTGCGGGGGCATACTTTAGGGGGAAATGTATGCCTGTGAGGGAGCGGGGGTGACCGATTAGGGGGTTGGGGCCGATGAGGAGAAGAATGGCTCCTCTCAGTGGGGGCAGTTCACAGATAGGGGGGACATTTTTCCTTGGGGGGAAGGGGGTGATTTTCAGAGGCTATGCTGTGAATCCCCTTTATCCTGCAGTCTTTCGTTATCTGCTGGAATGGGGGGTAGCCTGTAACAAGCCGAGTCCCATACCTCTCAGCTTTTCGCACCCTTCGGGTTGGCCTCGAAGGAAAGCCCCGAAGTATGAAACTCGGCCTTGTCCAACTAAGCGGGGGTCTGCACTTTATAATTTTGTACGATTGTATGTAATTGCGTGTCTGTCCTTGCACAGGCGGGAATTTAGAGTACTGCATCCGAATAACGGCCGCGCTGAATAAAAACGGTTACAAAAAACAGTTGGGAGTTCTTCTTTTCTTCTTTTCGTTTCGATCTTGAAGTCACGCACATAGTCATTTGCACATGCAAACTCGTTTCCCACCCATGCACACGCGCCAACTTCCTCTTCTTGCTCTACGGCTGTTCTCCCGCTCATCTTCTCGACTTCCTTCTTCGTCTCAGAGATCGGTGATTGGTCGGAGGCTGGGCTGGACGGATCGCGCCGTAAGAACTCAATGCGTGCGTGGCTCGGCGGCCAATCCAATCTCCGCAAAAGTCCCGATCCTCCGGTACCCTCTTCTCTACCCCTTCGTCTTGCGGAACAAATGATTGGAAGTTAGTTGGACTGGTTGGATCAAGCATCTGAGCGCATCTGCACGCGTGGCTTGAACGACCATCCCAATTATTTGAGAAATTGATCCTCCCGCCTTCTTCAACGTTCTGTAATGTTCCTTCCCTTTGTCCTCCTCACCTACCACCGCTTGCCGATGTGACGGTATGAACGTCGTGAACGAGCCATGAGGTCAGCTGCGCGGTTAGAGACTTACCTGTTCTCCTCTCTCTCTCTCTCTCTCTCTCTCTCTCTCTCTCTCTCCCTCTCTCTCTCTCTCTCTCTCTCTCTCTCTCTCTTATACAAAAAAAAGGTGTGGCAATATAGATTCTCATGTTCTAGTGGTAGATTCATTCGATTTTGCTCATCCTATCGATGGAAGTAGTGTGAGGCAGGCCTCGGGGTTGGAGACTTAAAAAAAAAAAAAAAAAGGTGTGGCAGTGTAGATTTCCATGTTCTAGCGGCAGATTTATTCGATTTTGTTCAACCTATCGATGGAAGTACCGTGAGGCCAACTGGGGGGTTGGAGACTTAAAAAAAATAAAAATTGTGGCAGTTTAGATTTTCATGTTCTAGTGGTAGATTCATTCGATTTTGCTCATCCTATTGATGGAAGTAGCGTGAGGCCAGCGGCGTGGTTGGAGATTTACCTGTTGGCCGGTGCGTTGCTCATCCTATCGATGGAAAACTCTCTCTCTCTCTCTCTCTCTTTCTCTCTCTCTCTCTCTCTCTCTCTCTCTCTCTCTCTCTCTCTCTCTCTCTCTCTC
>BFEA01000001.1:3108017-3118536 GCA_003427395.1 Chara braunii
CACACACACACACACACACACACACACACACACACACACACACACACACACACACACACACACACGCACACACACAGAGTGTGTCTATCTCTTGTGGATTCCCAGCAACCACACAAGCACACATCCCGACGACGGCAGTCGATAAAAAACCTGGGAAAAACGCACACACGCAAAGAAGAAAGGATGAAATCCATAGCGAACCAGCGTTTGGTGGGGAAGCACGGTAGGAGTGGATATGGAAAATGAGCGGAGCAACGTTGGCGGGCAGCAGACGTGATCTAAGCAGGTAAAGCTGCAAGTAGGGGACATCTCGTATGGGATATAGGGCATCGGTTCACTGTTTTCTGAACGTGGAAAATGATAGTGAATCCACCCGTAGAACATGGAAAGATACATTGCCATCTTGATTTTTACCCAGCATGTGGACAGTCATGTTCAGAGGCCATATACATTGCCATCTTGATTTTTACCCAGGATGTGGACAGTCATGTTCAGAGGCCATATGTGTCATCTACGATGGCCACACGGGGTTTGGGACGATCGCGACGGTATAGACCCCAGGCGGCTACGCAGGAGGACAACAGCTAAGGTGGAGGCGGGAACTGACGGCCATGGCCACGCAGCATCCGCAGGGAGCAGTACATGCGTGGCGACTGTACGGAAACCCAGAAAACCAAACGGAAAAAAAAAGAAAAAGAAAGCCTAACAATCATCTGTACGGAACTGAACTGCATTTGGTGGCAGTCCTCACGAACGGACTGGAAGATGTCCGTTCATATGGACTTGCTTTCAGGCCGAAGTGCCAAAATGCAGTACCGGTACCGAAATCTGCACGAAACGAGACAGCTTCGGGGAAAAACGGCGCGCAGGGCATATTGAGCCTCGGCTTCAATAACTGGGCCAGGTACTGGTGGTTTAACCCTTGGTGGAGGCAGATAGTGGCAAGTGGTTCGCCTACTTCCACGGCGAGAGAGGTTGGTCTCCCCTCTCTTCCCCTCTTGCTGTGGATGGAGCTGGTGGTGGTTGGGTTGCTCCGGGTTCTTTCCATTTTGCGAGCTTTTTACATGTATCTTCTGTAGAATTTCTGTAGAATTTCCTGCTCGTTCAGAACATTTTCAAATATTGAATTGGTTGGGCGCCTTTCACAAAAAAAAAAAAAAAAAAAAAACTCAGCAGTTTTTTATGAATATTCGTGTTCTCTTACCCTAAGGCCCGATTTCCAGCACGTGCTGCTCCCTACGAATACATTGGAGCATTGTTTAAAGAAAAAAAGGTGTGCCTCACATCCTTTCCGTATGTGAGAGGCGGGCCTCCCGAAAAAAAAACTATCTGACAGAAAATGTTAGCTGTCATGCCCAGCGGCTGTATTGACGTCTTTTTTTTCGTTTTTGAACATTTTTCAGATTCTTTCTTTCTTTCTTTCTTTCTGTTTTTTTGAACCGGGCCTTAGCCATGGGACCCAACCCACCCTCCTTTCATCATTTCTCTCGGCATACCCCCACTCCTTCCATCCTACCTCAGTATCTACCACTCAGGACAGGCACCGCTCCACCATCTAGGTGAAGTGAACATCTTAGAGGAGCCAACTCTTGAAGTGGACAAGAGCCTCCTTCAAGAGTGGTACTTCCCTGTTATGATGCTCCTTTCTTATTGTGAGGAGCCGCACCTGCTTGAAACCGGGTCCAGTGTCCCTTAAACATTCATTGAACCAGATAAACAAGGAGGGACATCATTGGTTGCCCTTTCCTCAGCTGGCCGCAGAAAACAAGGGGAGACTGAGGGTCTGATCCGCAGAAAGCTCCAAAGAACGGGGGGCCGGGCCGTGCTGGCCGCGAATGACTTTTCAGATCCCATTAAACCGAAAGTGCAGGAGCTTCTGCAGAATACGCGTCTTTCTTTTATGGGCGGCCACAGGGCGCGTTCTACCTCTAGGAACAAACTGGGTCCACATAACAGGACCGTGCGGCGATTTGGAAACAGATGGGCACACGTTTTCTGTAGTGCCGCCCCAGCACTGTTGCTCAACTGCTGTGTGACTGGGACACTACTGCCGCAGTAGCACACGTCCCGCCAGTCCAACGCAAGGGTCCACCGTCGTCCTCCAAACGGCGGCCCCTGTCCGTGGCGGTGCACAGCCGTCCATCGCCAGTGAGGACACAAGCTTGTTTACCGACGTCCACATCACAGTCTTTCCTTGGGCGTGGGGTGAGAGTGCATGGTGGCGACATAGCGCATGCATAGAAAGTGCGTGACTGGCCTGGTGGAAAAAACAGTGTCTCCTTCGTTGTCATATCCGGCGTCCATATCTGTTATAGAGCAGCAATCCATAGGCCGTGTTCCGTGGAGGGTGTCCTATCTGTTTTGTGGACTATCGAAGGGCAAAAAAGAAAAAACAAACACCAACCTTTTTTTCTTTCCTGCATTCCTCCCTGACAATGGTGACACAAATGACGTCATTGCAGCTGGCTCTGCTCCTTGGAGCTGTGATACAATGGCGCAGGGTGAGGAAGCATGTGTCTATCCTGTGTGTCACTTTGTTAATGCAAGCCATCACCACCATCATTCTCATGAGGAGCGCGACTACAGTGGCGCTGTTATTTGCATACTCGTATTTTGATGGAAGGGGTGGCAGAGTGCGAGGCCTGGCTGCCAGCAGACCACCGAGACGGCGTAATTTTGGGTTCGTGCACGGGTGGGGGGAACATGGCAGGAGCTGCAGATGGTGGGGCGTGCTCATGACGAAAAAATCCGGCAGTACACAAGGCTGACGAGGCGAGCGTTGAAAGAATCCTCGCATGTGTGGGACCAATCATCCAGAGGAAGGACACAAGGTGGAGGCCAGCTTTGCCGGCGGCGCAGAAGTTGGCTCTCGCTCTCTACCGTTGGGCGACAGGAGGCTATTACTGCCAATGTGGTAATGCTTTTAATATTGGTTTGCATAGTGCCATCAGATGCACTGACGACGTGTCGAGGGCGATCATACAAGAGTATGGCGACCAATTGGCGTGGTCCAGGGGGGGGAGATTACAAGGTACTCTTGGTTACTACGAGGGCAAAGGCTTCTCCGGTTGTTTCGGTTGCATCAACGGCACACATTTATATATAGACAAGCCTCGTGGCGAAGAACCAGAGTCGTACTATGACAGGACCACCCAATACTCCATCGCAGCGCAGGTGGTGTGGGTTGAGAACCTCCGGATTCTTGACATTTGTGTGGGCGCACCAGGTTCACTGCATGACTTGCATGTACTTTGCGAGTCCGACCTGTACGATCGGACGGAGGATGGGAGAGAGCCTTTCACAAGGAGGACGAACGTCCTCTCTGATGGGACACTGATCGGTCGTTTTCTTATGGGAGATGCCAAGTATCTGTCTCTCCCATGGTTATTGACACCTTTTGGGGGTACAGGCAGGACGGCAGATCAAGCAAGCTTTGACAACAAGTTATCGGCTCTTCGATCAGCCATTGAGCGCTGTTTTGGGCGATTGAAGGGTATGCGGTGATGTTTCGACACATTGCGAACATGAGGAATATTTGCAACCAGTTCTTTGCATGCTGCACTCTCCACAACATCATCATTGATGATGGCATCCCTGCTGATGAGAACTTACTGCAAGGTCTGCCAGAGGAATAAGACCTCCACGCGTGCCCCTCTAGGTCTTTTCAGACCCTTGCATATTCCTGATCAGCCAGGAGATTCAGTGTCCATTGACTTCATGGACACCCATGTCAAGAGTAGGCACGGCAAGAGCCAAGTCATGGTAATAGTTGATAGATTCAGTAAGTATGCTGTTTTTGTTCCTTTGCCTTCAGAGGCACACACATAATTAGTTATTCAGAAGTTCTTTGATCATTGGGTCAGTGAACACGGGATTCCACTGTCTATAGTTAGTGATAGCGACACCCGATTCACTAGTCAGAACTGGCAGGAGTTGATGAGAGTCTATGGCTCCAAGTTGCTGATGTCATCTGGCCGTCATCCAGAGACTAACGGCCAGATGGAACAAATGAATAAGATCCTGCAACAAGTTCTGCGTATGTACATTAGACCGGATCAAGTCAATTGGGATGAGATGCTCCCAAAGGTGGCCAGTGCATACAACAACAACGTGCATTTAGCTACTTGTCGCACTCCCAACGAGTTGCATAAGTCCTTCAAACCACGTAGACCATTTGAAGGGCTTAACCGGGACCAGATTCAGAGGCTACCGCCCGGAACTAGGGAGTTTGCACTTCAGCATGAGAAAGAGTTAGCTACTGTCGTTGACAATCTCAGGAAGGCCCAACACCGAATGATAGAACAAGCTAATAAGCACCGTCGCCCGTCACAGCTTCGAGTAGGCGACCTGGTCTTGGTCAAGTCCAACGAGTTTGCTCCTGAGGAAAACATCTCGCAGAAGTTACTGCCCGTGTATAGAGGACCATGGTCAGTTCTAGAAGTTAAGGGCGGAGAGGATGGGCCGTCCTACACAGTAGAGATCCCAGCACACCTCCACACCTATCTTGTGTTTCATGCTTCAAAGTTGTTGCCGTGTGTCACAAGCCAACAATTCCCAATGCCAGACATGGACGGAAGATATGACATTGACGACATTGTAGGTGAAGACATGTTCAGGACAGGAGGTAGGGGTCGTCCACAAAAACAGTATAAGGTCCGGTTTGCTTATCAAGAATCAGAGGACGACCGCTGGTTTACTAGAACATAACTTCTAGAAACAGCTCGCGATGTAGTTAGAGCCTACGAGAGAGATAAGAAAGGTAAAGGTCCTGCCTTGGACTGAGTTATTCTCGGAGGACCTCGAATTTAGGCCAGCGGGAGTGAAACGGTTTTCACCTGTCAGCAGTCCTGAATGCAGATCTCAGGGCTCGATCCCTAGCTCTCACCTTACCTGTGTACAGTATTTGTGTTGACCCTGAGAATTGAACGCGTGACCTGTGTGTGTTCGCAGCAGTTAGGAGGCTGTCGTAGGGGGTTTGTAGGTGTAAGGGTTCGATCTGTAGACCTGTCGGGTAAAGGTCTTAGGGAGTTCTAAAAGTCGTGGCTGTAGGACTCCTGAAGGGTCAAGGTCGTAGCTGCTACAGTCCTGAGAGGTCAAGGTTGTAGCTGCTACAGTCTTGACCCTTCAGGAGTCCTACAGCCACGACTTCCAGAACTCCCTAAGCCCTCTACCCGACAGGTCTACAGATCGAACCCTTACACCTACAAACCTGTCAAACCCTACGACGGCCTCCTAAATGCTGCGAACACACACAGGTCACGGGTTCAACTCTCAGGGTCAACACAGATACTGTACACAGGTAAGGTGAGAGCTAGGGATCGAGCCCTGGGATCTGCATTCGCTACTGCTGACAGGTGAAAACCGTTTCACCATGACTACTTGTTTGTAATGAATCGCGTGACTCACGTGCTATGTAAACAAGAACAAACGAAATGTCATGCCCGAATTGGTCTTGAGAGTCGTATGTGTAAAACATGCGAACATTGACGTTACCAAAAAAAAAAAAAGGGAATGTAATATTTTCACATGTCAAAAAAAGGAGCCAGTACGTAGCAGTAGGAATCTGGCGCCGAAATCAGGGTGAAGAGGCTTCCCCCCCTGCTCAGTCAATCCCCTGGTCTCCAGGGCAATCAATGCTGGCAGGTTCTTCTTACTTTTTTTCTGATGCATTCTGATGTATTCCAATTGTATCATACTCATAAGGGACGCTGGACCCGTTTTCCAGCAGGTGATGCTCCCCACCAATAGATGGAGCCTATCCCCAGGTGCTAGCGGTGTTTGCTCTTACCAGCATCGCTAGCACTGGAGGGATCTGTTTCTTCAAAAAAAGAAAAGAAAAGAAAAAAACACATGTCACATGTCGTCACAAATATCTACCATTGAAAACATAATACAAAAAAAAAAAGAAAAACGCATTCATGAACACACGTTTCAAATAGCAAGAGAGGGGGTGATACCACGAATCTTAAGAACTTGAGGCTCATCTTACAACACACTGCAAAAAAAGTACAATTACTGGAAGCATCATCCAGCTAAGCTTACAGGCAGCCGCCTGCAGGTCCTTCCATCACCTTCATAGCCTACTCAAATTGATGGACGTCAAACCACGTCGTCCCCAGGAACCTGCAAAACTTAAAAGAAGTAGAAAGCTACAACGCAACATAAAACAACACTGTGACAATGGACAGAGCAACCATCGCAGGCAAAATAGAGTCGCGAGCGAAGGGAAAATCACGGCCGACCTTTGCTGCCATGTTTTAGTCACCATGGGCAGCAAAAACAAGGTTGAAGCAAGGTAAAATAAAGAAAAAAGGTTCAACCCGTTCCCGGTGAGATCCTCAAGAATGGCCGGCGGTCCCCCCTGGATGTATCTGGTCTCAAGCTTAGTCCTGATACATCCAGGGGATCCGGCGTTTTAAAAACGCTGGACCTTGAGGAGCATCAAAATTTAGACAAGTTTTTGGCCAAAAAAGTTGAAAAAACTCGGTTTCAATTTCGTTCAAAAAATAAAAAATGTCCATTTTGACAAAATGGTAGTTGCAATAGGATGTGACCAACTCGAGGCTGGACTGTGCACAGGCTTGACAAAGGTCTCCCCATCATCTGGAAAATTGTCCATCGCTATGTCCACCATCACTGTCAGCTGTCTTTGCAGGACCTGCACCTCCTCCCGCAGTTCGTCAACTGTTCTTTCGGTGGTCTCCGCTCTAGACAGGGCTACACCCTCCCTCATGTGTGCAGCCTCCAATGCTGATCACAACTCTTTCAACTCCTCCACCATCTTTGACACACGCGGGAATTGGACACCCCTCTTCCTGGCAAGTTCACATGCATTCTCAATCACGTGCCGGTGAGTGAGGGCAAAATCGCCAGCCATGTCACAAACCTCACTGAGGCCACTGAGGGGTCTCGATGTCATTGTCGATCACTGTGTAGTATGTAACCACAAACCCTACAACAACGCCATCAAGGACGATGACAACGCACATGCCAATTGTCAGTTGACAGATGTTAGCAGTCCCCAAACCCCTCCACAAAACATGACACAAACAAGAAGAGGATGTGTCATGGACGGCGAAAACTATGTTTTCATCGTCATTTCTCCATTGTCGTCTGCACGGCTGTCCTGCGTCCTTCGGCCCATTTGCACTAGTCTGCGAATCGATCCAGACAGCATGGTGAAGCATTGAAGAAGTGTGGAGTTCCCGTCTGCAATCGTCCTGTTCAGGCCGTCCAACACCTGTGCAAAAGAGCCTGCAAGTTTGTCAGTTTGTCTATCGCTGGCCTCCACCAAAGCAGTGGCCATGTCCACGAACATCCCACCCTTCGCACATAGACTGGACAACCCCGATCTGCTGCCACGTCCACTTCCTCTACCATCTGTGGTTCTCTGGGATTTGGAAGTCTCCACCATCACTATCTGCCTTCTGGCGGGCCTACCCGCCACCTTCGCTTGTTACGCCTCCCGTCGCCATCTGTCACAACCCTCGCCGCCTTGCCCATGACATCAACAGAGTTCACCATCCCCTTGAATTCCCTATCTGGTCTCGCCAGCTTCCATTGCACGACATCAAAATAAGGGCGCTCGTATGTCAATGGAAGGCTCTACTCCCTCCGCTCCGATCTTTCCATCGTTCAATACATATGCTCCCCTGATCGAAGGTGGAAGTCTCTAATTTGTTTTGCTTGATCGATCAAACTGTAGAAACGCCTCTCGCACTCGTCATTATCCCTCTTTGAAAGTCCTTGCTCCACCATTTTAGACACCACCCAGTCATACTTTGCACACTTCGGCCTCATTTTCTCCCGACCCCGTCTGGCCTGCTGCATTGTGTCCTTTTCGAACATCGACCGTAGCAGTGCATCGTTTCATCGAAACACCAATAAGCACCTCGAACCCGGGTCTTCTCTGCACCATCCCCACGACGGCCACCTTTACAGCCAACTGCGGTTCGCTGCGCTGTATCTGCGACACGAGGAGTGCTGTCAGCTGGTGGCGCAATGTCCTCCCCTGTTGTCACGGTGGGAGTTCCTCGTCGTTGACTCGGCGTTGAGTGCCAGCTATGTCTGGCGCTCCTCCACTCCATCCTTCACCCATACTGCTGTCCGTGTATCCCTCGGCTTGCTCAAGCAGCTCTTCAAAAGAAGGTGATGCGCCCTTCATCGACGTGGATGACATGGAAGCCGATCTTGAATGTCCCCCCATCATTGTATGAGGAACGTGAATGTCCCGCATGCAAGGCTGCACACCGCCTATTGTGTGAGGCGGACTTCCTACCTAACGACTGCCATCGTTGACCAAATGGCATGTGAGGTGCATACATCCCGGTCGTGTGGTGTACAGATTGCATGCCATCCCCATGTTCCCCATGACCGCCGACATGCAGTCCTGCCATGGTGTCACGAGGCATGGCCCACGTCGGTTGTGCATGTGCAGCTGTGGAACCAACAGTCGTTGCACGTTGGCTGAAATAGAATGATCCGCCACTGCCCTGCCCACGAATAGACCTCTGCCCGGCTGACTGTGACGATGGGCTGAAGACGTTGCCAAGCGACGGGTTCAGCCCTTTGAAGGTAGGCAATGGAGGTAAGCCATTGGGCATTGGCAAAGGGCTGCGGACAGCACCTCCCCCCCGTCCCGTTGCAAACGTGGGAAGGCCACAAGGGTTGCTTGGCTGGACATCGGGCATGGTGGAAGCAGCAGACAGCCTTGCGGATGACGATGGTGAACGGTGACTGCTCTGCTGTTGCATGCTGTCCATACCTGAGGTCGAAGCTGGACGCGCTTCTCTGTTGTCCACAGAGAGAACAAATTGGCACCTGTGTTGTCCAGTTCGTCATTCGCAAGCTGGAAAGATATGGAGGGCTCCCCTTCGTGTCCGATGAACTACCGTCGAAAAAAAATTGGTCATCACCCGTCTTCAAGTAGTGAAAAAGGTAAACACTTGTTGGTCGGCGCAGCAGTGGACGCACAGCATAGAGCCGTTCACTGAGAGCACGAACAGACACGCCAGAATCATAGATAAGGTTCACTTTTTCACCATCCACGGTGTGCGTATGTTCGCACTAGTCTCCCCGTTGCCCAAACGCGCCTCCGCTTTTCGGAAAGGAACTGGCCTCGGGGGTCCCCTTTCCCTATGGGACGTTGTCGGTCCCGACACGTCGCACAGGCATGCAGACCATGGACATTCCACCATCAGGCCAACGAACAACTACAAAAGAAAAGAAAAGAAAAGAAAAGAAAAATGTTCAGCTTTTTCGCGGGGGGGTAGGGGTCCGGCACTTTTGGAAAACACCTCACTCGAATGCGGCGTCAGTCGCGCTCGACTCGCCACACAAGATGTCACCCTGAAAAAGGGTCTGTCGTTTCAGTGTGACCATGGATCCCGAAAAGTAGTGGGATCCGCAAAAACTCTTAAGAATTCATTCCCTACAAAATGTCGGATCAGATCGTAACTGTCGGTCGTTCCTTTCTCTCTATACTACTAAAGAAAACAGTGGGTCTCGCGTGACGCCCCACGCAAGACCCTGTTCCCAGTTTGGGGAACTCGGTAGGAAGGAGGCACGACAGCCAGAGGCGGAAAACGATGGTCCCAAGCGAAAGTATGCGGCGAAATGACCTGGGCAGCGGTCGGTGTCAGTCAGTGGCATGGTGTCGGTTGGTGGCAAAGGGGAACGGGCCTACAAATGGCAAGCAGAGCGGTGGCGAGCGGACAATGGCAGGTGGACACGCTCAACAGCGGACGCGCGCGGGCGCTCCAGAGGGGGGAGCACGGGGGGAGAGAGAGAGAGAGAGAAAAAAGAAAGAAAGAAAAGAGAGCGAAAAGAGCAAAAAGGCAAGGACACAGAACGAGGAAGATCACAACCGATTCACCCAAGTCAAAAAACCATTCATATAAACTCCCACACCATAACCTCTCAATGTATGCTTCTCGCCCCTACGCGTTTTGTCACCAGCACACTAAGTGACTCATCAGGAGGCTTCACCACCTTCCTCTTTTGAACCCRGGATGCGACTTACCCAGTGCTTCCTCCTTAAATACTCCTTGCGCGTTTCCTACCGTACCTACACTACCCTCACTCAGACACACCCTCTCCCCTCCTATTCCTTTCTCTCTCCATATGGTACACCCGATCTCCCCTTCGACTCGTCCTACCCAACTCTCTTAGTTCTCGCTCCTCTCTTTTTTTCCTCCTCTCCCTTAATCTTCTCCTTTCCTATCCAGATTCATTCCCCTTCCCCCTTTTTTTTCCGACACGAATCACTTCCTAAATCAATCCGATATTGAGCTATCCCCGTTGCCTTTTCACTCACCTTTACTCCGCGTTTTTCTCTGCTTCGTCGATGCTTTCCATTTTTCACTCAGCTCGGCAACCCCCGCCTTCTGCAAACCGAATGCAGCATCCGTTCCTGTTCCCCTTCCAACCCAACCTTAACTCGATCCGGTGGATATACTCCCTTGTTAGGATCGTTCCTCCTTCTCCCTTCCCTTACCGATTCGCCCCCTCTTCCCGATTT
>BFEA01000001.1:3133225-3151594 GCA_003427395.1 Chara braunii
CACACACACACACACACACACACACACACACACACACATTAAAAAAAAAAAAAAATCCGCTTGAAAAAGGGAAAAAAAAAACGACAACAAAGGATGTCCCTGCCTGTTACTCCGAAGAGACCTGTCATTCTCGTGCTTTCGCCGACAATGTTGCTCTCTTTTTTTCCCCCACTTTTCTCTCCAGCATAACTCTAAGACCTGTCTCATTTCGTTTCTGCACGCAAAAAAAAAAAAAAAATCTCTCCACCCGCTCATCTTCGACACGACATGGCGAAGCAATGTGGCAATAACAGCCCCGCCCCCCTGTTCATCCCTCTCCTCGGCCGCAACGTGGCTGCGGCGGGTCCACTTGTTTTTTTATAAAAAAAAAGGGCGCAGTGACACCTAGGCTACCAGCCGGGCCGCCCGGGTCCCCGGTGGCCAGCCCGTGCAAGGACCAGGGAAGGCCCCAGCAAAAAAAAAAAAATCCCAAAAAAAACAATGTTATGAAGAAAAATAAACTGAACAACTTTTGCCTCAGGGTCACATCGAAATTTTTCACCAAATTTAGAATAAAAAATATATTTTTTTAAAAATATATATATATATATATATATATATATATCGTCAAATAGAACTGCCCGGTAAACCGTAGGCAGAGAGGGAGAAGAGGACAACAAACGAGGGGCTGTGATTATATATTTTTATTTTTTTTTGGCCCGGCCGGGCAAGTGACCCCGGGCCACTCTGGTAGCCTAGGCGCAGTCATGATTTCACTTCAAAATCCACATCAGACATCCCTCGAATACAACATATCCCCTCACCCGATCCCAAAGCTAGGTTGTATACATTCACGATTTTCCTCGCTTCAGCACAACATTCGCGAAATTGTGACTGAAATGCATTTTCAAACTGAAACTGTGACAACGCCCTTGTTTTCCTTTCTTTTTTTACTTGCATCAAAAGGGGTAGATGCATTTGAATCCAAGGGATCTGGTGTGTCTGCTTTTTTTTTTCAAAATTGTCGGTCATTCCTTTTATCAAAACTTGACAAGATTGAGCAACTGAACCAGCTAGTTGTAAGCTATTCTCCGGTGCTGTAGTATTGAACCTTTGTGCAAAGGCTCATATCTACTGGTTTTTCTCTTGTCTGGGGTTTATCTGTTGAGATTCTGAGTGTTTTCCATGATACACTGCCGCCTCCCTAAGTGTGCTCTTTGTCCTTGTTGCTGAGCCGGGGTTTATCTGTTGAGATTATGAGTGTTTCCCATGATACACTGACCCCTCCCTAAGTGTGCTCTTTGTCCTTGTTGTTGAGCTCCGCCTGTCTGCTTTTTCTCCCTTGGCTCAACTGCGTTTAAGGGGCTCCTTAACTGAGTCTGCCTCCTACTCCAGTTGTGACGGTGGTGGTTAAACGTGGATGTTTGAAGACTGCAAAGGCTGCTTGCTTGACCTGGCATATTATTTGTGCCTCGACAGAGGGCCCTTTGAGGCAAGGTAGGCTAATGAAGTTAAAGAGGGGAAAGGGGAGAGGGGGTAGGGGGTGCGAGGGGAGCAGGGTAGGGACTTGGGGCGATGTAGAAGGTGGGAGGATGTGACACGCCAACTTCTTTGCTTGAACGAACTTCTGAAGCCTCGTGTTCTGCTAACTCTTTTCTGCCATTAATGGGCTTTGGGGTACCTTCTTCTTGGCTGATGGATGCTACATGAGTCCACATAGCCTACATGAGTCCACATGGCCGCCAAGGCCTCCCCACTTCAAAATATTTTTGTTTTCTTGGGATTTTCAAAAATTTTCTTTGTTTTTGTTCAAGGTCTATGAATTTACGTAGGAATTATGAGTGCCTTAGCAAGCGCGTTAGAAATTTTGTTGGACAATTGGGAATTCCAAAATTTGTAGGCGCACTTTTTGCTTACATGTCATTTCTCGCATATCATTGTCACCAAATCTGTCTCTGAAGGCTCGCTGAATTTTTTGAAAAGATCAACATAGGTGTAGGACACGCGTCTTATTGCATGCGCAGATATTGTTTTTGAATTTTTCAAATCTTGAATTGGTTTTAAAGGTGGATTGGACGAAGCATTTTTGTTTCCGCATCGGCGCCATGCATGCAAGCTTCGCCCACCTCCCGCTGTATTCCAAGTGATCTTCTCCTTTCTCCTTCGCGCCTTCTTCTTTTAACCCGTAACTGTTTTTTCATGCTCTTTCCTTCATGCTCATTTTCTTCTTCTCTTCATTTGAATCTTGGTCCCGCTTCACACCGCTCTCCAACCCCTCTCCATTCCCATCTCCGACTTCGTACAAGAAGCCCCTATTGATCCTTTCTTAGAGCCTTCGAAGTTGTCAGACAATAGCAATATGTTATTCGTTAAAATAGTACATTAATATTGGTCCCGCTTCACACCGCTCTTCAACCCCTCTTCATTCCCACCTTCGTCTTCGTACAAGAAGCCCCTATTGATCCTTTCTTTGAGCCTTCGAAGTCGTCAGACAATAGCAACATGTTATTCGTTAAAATAGTACATTATTTTTCAAATAGTATTTTTTTAGACAATAGGTAACCTCAAATAGCTTTCAACGACCACATAAAGCATACCTTTGATAAGCACAAACCCTCTCCTAACAAGTAATAAGATCTCCCAAGGTCAAGTTGTGTAAGTCATGTGATTGAACACGCTTAGAACCTCGGTTGCATCGGATTCCTTTGCAAAAATGATTATAAAGGCAGACTGTACCTACTCTAAGACTAAGACTTAGTATGTTTAGGATATATCCTTTGTATAATATTACTTACATCGGATTTTTCGAACATACGAAGTCTCAGTCTACTAGGTGACAATGTTAAGCTTCAAGTTCAACTTCGTAACCGTTGTATATACTCTACAGAGTGCTCGAGGAACCACAAATGTGAATCAAATACAAATCATTAATGATTGAACACACTTTAAGTTAACACCTAGACTAAGTATGCAACAATTCAAGAAGTATTATCCTTTATAATTGACCTTGATTGTATCCTCAGAGTCTACAAAAATGATCCTAAAGGGAGACAGTCGTTGTTACAGTATCTGGTCTAAGCTAAGTAGCAGATCCGGATATCCCGACACCCTTGATTTATCCGGATTTGCAGGCTGGCTAATACTATTGGATGAAACCGGATTAAGTATACCGGAGGGTAAAAAAATATGGTACTTTTCCAAAAAAACAAAACATCTAAAAAAAATCTGAAAAAAAAAAGTACGTTGTAGATTATAACAATACAAACAATGTTTGACAGGAGGTCATTTCGAAATTCTTATCAGCTCTGGAGATCGAAAATAAACACGAAAAAAAAAAAATAGTTTAAAATTTTTTATTATCCAAAATTTATCCGAAATTTCGGATAAACCTTTTTGCCCCCGGATGTTCTGACCAGATAGTCCAGACATTTAATCCGGTTGGATATGCCATGCTACCTAGGGTCTAAGACTAAGTACTATTATGTTTAGGATGTATCCTCTGTATAATTACATCACGTAAGAAATATCATGTTTATGATATATCCTCTGTATAATTACATTGGATTTCATGAACATACTAAGTATCAATTTATGTGTGTAACTTAAATTAAGTCTTGCTATTATGATTTTATATTACTCTATCGAGTGTTCAGAATTTAAGGCTTAAAGTTTATCTTTGGTAAGTTTGTCTTTGGTTGGTCAATGTTGAAACATTGACCTTAAACAAAAACTTACAGTCTTCGATTAAAACTTTTAATTGCATGCAAATATAATAATTATGATAATGGAATGAATTTATTTCGAAGCTTGATGGAATACAATATTTCAGTTGAATGAACACATCACGAGTCACCATAGTACATTATTAATTAAATATCCCCAAGACAATTCACGAGTTGAACTCATGACATAAACTCATAACAAGCAAAGAAACTTAAATTTGTCAAGCTTGAGTCAAAATTCAATGCACACATTACGAACCACTGTATAATTTATAATTGATACAGTACACAATCGTTCTCAAGACAATTGACAACTTATGATAACTTGAAGCAAAAAAACTAAAAACTGACCGTTGTCCACATATTATGAATTTGTAACAGTTACAGTAACTTCAGTAACTTTAAAAGTTTTCAGGAAGAAGGTACATAATCATTCTCAAGACAATTGACAACGTGAAAACTAACAACAGTTACTTGGTCCCCAAACTATGAATTTGTAAAAGTTACTTCAAAAGTTTTCAATAAAAAGATGTTAGTTCAAAAGTTTTATATGTCACAGAGGGTATATGAAACATAATGTGTTATCCAAATAAACTAAGACTTGTCAAGGTATGAAAAATCAACTATACCTTCCAAAAAATCAAGACATACACACTTTTACACAACCAAACAATTTGCAAAGTCAGGACCTAGCATGAATAAAAAACCCTCAACACCTTATACTATGAAAATTTTACCTAATGTGATATTCTAACATAAAATTTAAAAAACTTTGAGACTCAATACTCAGAGTGTCAAAAAGTTAAAATAATCAGAAGAAACCTCTTTGTAGAGTGTTCACTAACGGTTCTCATGTTAAACCGTTTACCATGCAACTCGGGAGTGGAGGTTGACGCAGACCTTCAAACTCCATAATGAAAACTGAAAAAACTTCAAGGGGTCTTCCAACATTGAGTATAGCACGTCTTGTGGACAAAAGAATATCTGCAACTAGTAGATAAACTTCTATAAAATCTCATAGTATTTAGTTTTCTCCTCGAGGCTCATATATTTGGACGTCGAAACAGTCCAAATCTGTGAACTTGACCATGATGACAAACATTTTTTGTTGTAACGCTTCACATTTGAATATTTTTTCATATCGGAATGGAAACGCTCCTCCGTTTGCGATGATCGTCAGCCGTTCAGACACTTCAATTTCAGTAACTACCACATTTTAGGCATCTCTTTTAAAATGATTTAAGTCTGCACGTTGCAAATGATAAAAGTTACAATAATATTACTGAAGTGTTTGATTGAAATTTCAATGATATTACTAGCTAACATTTAAACTATCTTCTAATGATACGTGCTCTCTCGATTATGCGCTTCATATTAGAAAGAGTTCCGAACCGATTTTCGACTTTGGACATACTGACCTTTGGGTTGTCGTACCGTCACCTCAGGCTCTGAATCCTGACCTTGATGAAACACTAGCCTCGACTCCCTCAGAAATTTTCGCACTGACACTATCACCTATATAAACACCACCTTCCCTAACCAGGGCAGCAAGTGCATTAACATGGACTTTAGATGGAATTATAAGGCCTGAGGTGAATGGTTTGATGGAAACTCTTCCTCTCGATGCCCGTTTTCATTCAGATATACCCCCATCAACATTTTTCCATTGTTCTTCATCCTCAATAGATTTTTTCCATTTTTCCTTTCACGCATTCTCATAACGTTTCTTAAGCGAACGAGATTTGTCCGTAGGAATCCAATATTGAACTTTTATCTGGTTGTAATACTATGAGTCATTTTCTAGGACAATTGGAGTTAGCACTTGGCCCACCCAAAATGAAACACCCTTTGCGAGTTCTTCACCTGGCGGTTGAAGAATAACGAAATTGTCTTTCTCAACATCCAAAATTGGGTCAAAGTTTGTCTTCGGTCGATCTTTTTGTGTCCAACGAACAAGGGTTCTCTTTCGGGTTCTTCAAAATGGAACCGCAAAATTTATTCTTCTTGCCTCTCGGAGACAGAATATCAAAAGCATGTCATTGGTGTGTTGGATACTCCGTTTGCAATGATATAAACTTCATGTTCTTCAACACCCTCCCAATAAGCAAAAATATTTTTTTATACGAGTTACCTCTTTATCTTGATAAATACTCCACATCGACTTTTTCTCTCGAAATAAATGCAGAAAACGATCCACACCTTCGCATTCATTCTTGTAATACTCTAGCTCTGCCAGTTGACTTGGAAAATTGGCGAATTGTTGCACTGGACCAACATACTTGTCATTATCATTTCTTTAAATCAGTAAAGCGGACAGTCTTTGGGCAATCATTCTGTATCGTCGCAATACTTTCTGTACGACATTGTTGGGTTATCACCTACCATATAAAACTTAAACAAATATGACTTCAAATACCGGTTATATCACTTGCGTGAAATGGGGCTACCATGTTTTTCCCGTCCACAATTTTATCGAGGGAAATACATTTCAGAGACTTCTTGTGAGATTGTTTCAACAAAGCGAAAAGTTTATCCATTATATATGTATCATTGTCTTTCAACTTCTTGGAGAGAGAGATGACTAACGGACGCATATATTTTCATGTCTCCTTTCCAGGCAGTTCAACCATTTTAGGTTACTGCACCACTTTCAGATTGTGTGTGGATCTATACATGAGGTTGTTTGAAACCGCCTTCAGGCAGTTCAACCACTTCAGGTTGATACACCACTTTCAAATTGCCTACAGATCCATTACAAATGGGATGGGGTTACCTCAAACCCCTTTCAGAAGCTTCAGCCACTTTAACGGTTTCAGGTCCCCACCTGAAATTCATGAAATGACCTGAAGTGGCTGAAGTTTCTGAAAGGGGTCTCAGGTACCCCCATCCAACCGTTTGGATGGGGGTACCTGAAACCCCTTTCAGAAGCTTCAGCCAGTTCAGCGGTTTCAGGTCCCCACCTAAAATTCCTGAAATGACATGAAGTGGTTGAAGCTTCTGAAAAGGGTTTCAGGTACCCCCATCCAAATGGTTGGATTGGGGTATTTGAAACCCCTTTCAGAAGCTTCAGTCACTTCAGCGGTTTCAGGTCCCCACCTGAAATTCCTGAAATGACATGAAGTGGCCGAAGCTTCTGAAAGGGGTTTCAGGTACCCCCATCCAACCATTTGGATGGGGGTACTTGAAACCCCTTTCAAAAGTTTTAGCCATTTCAACGGTTTCAAGTTCCCACCTGAAATTCCTGAAATGACCTGAAGTGGCTGAAGCTTCTGAAAGGGGTTTCAGGTACCCCCATCCAACCATTTGGATGGGGGTACCTGAAACCCCATTCAGAAGCTTCAGCCACTTCAGCGGTTTCAGGTCCCCACCTGAAATTCCTGAAATGACCTGAAGTGGCTGAAAAAATAGAAAAAAAAAAAAAAAAACCCATAAAACTTGTCCTGCAAACAAAATAAATTTCAGGTGGTCGTTACCCGCGAGTGCTTGGAGAAAACACTGAAAGTGGCGTCAACATCTGTATGGGTATGCTCGACTATCATGAACCCAATCTCAATCTCCTGAAATACTTCAAACTTCACAAGAAGTGTTGTCAAGCCACATATGAATTGGTTTTTATTTTATTTCCAACAGTTATCCGCTTGAATGCCCAATCGACGAGGAAACGGTGTCCCTGAGGTTTGAATTTCATAAAGAGTCCTCATCAAGCATGTAGATGTGTTGCTGACATTGTGCTCGTAGTATGAAAAGTATGTGTATATGTAAATTGAAGGGTCCTGTCATGGGTGATTACTGTCGTAAGAGTGATCCTCATCATCCTGCCATGTTGTAGTTTGTCTGTCCGATGTAAGGCAAGGTGACTTTCTTTTGATCTGTGCCATCAATTATGAGGCAGAGAGGCTCAAAAGGACGCAATATTAAATCGAGCTTTGCAAGGCAATAATGTCGCCTATGGTTCACTTGCCACTCCTGATCTTCTTTCATCTTTATCTTAAACTTCTTACGGTCTCGTTCATACTTCACCTTAGCTATGGACTGCTTATAGTAGTTGCATAGAGCACATTCCGTAAAATGTGTTGGATTGAGTCATACTAATGTGCCAAAAGTGTTTGCTCCACATGGTGTAAAATGTAGACTCGGAGACGACATCCTGTCCTGCAGCCTCCAGATCGGATCAAATGGACTCATAAATGGATCTCTTGGTAAAAACAGCAGGCATCCTACGGCGTGGTCTGCACACATTGTCATTTCTAGTCATTTCATTTGGCATATCATCAACGTGATCATCAATGATTTTTTTCATGCATGCGAGCATAGTGACTACTTTATTAGAAGGACTACATATTCTCGTATGACCATGTTCTGCGTGCACAACATTATTACGATACATCCTTTTGTAAATATAAAAGGTATTACATGAAATGCCCAGTATATTACAATACATTTGTACGCACAACTTTTGTCTGCATAAAATGGGTCGCGTTCGCTCAATATCACCCTCCATTATGGTGAAGTCTTGTATTTTTTGCAACAACCACTTCCTCCGGTCTGCAAATGTTTTGCGGTACAAACCCTCCCTAACTGACCTAACATCATCAACAGTGAGATTTGCACAACAAAACTTCTTGCAGCAAAATATACCACGAACACGTTGAAGAGATTTCAGCCTAAGCGTAGTCAAAACTCTTTTGTTCTAGACACGTTTCCTAACGACTCTGTTGGCTATGTTGTATGGCTTTTTCTCTCCGGGCAACGGTGCGAGCAGAATGTAGTATATTTATCTCTCCTCATGAGACTCACTACATGAGGTAGTGCTTTCCTTAAAGTAAGAGGTAGATGTCACTATCTCTCGAGACTCCTCATTACCATCCCCAGATCCAGTATGGTGTCCACTAACGTGAGAATGGAAATGAGGAACACCATGAAATCCACTATCACCAAAGTTGTTCTCTTGCGAAACAACCCTAGCTGTAGACAATAATTCGGTTGTTCACTGTTTAGTCTCACAGCCTCCTTTTGTGGTGACATATTCCATCACACTATAGCTAAGGCTACCCAAGTACTCCTCAGGCTTGACATTTTGACACTGCCTACAAGCCTTTGGCTGCCGCTATCAGGATCATGTGAGGAGTTAACTTTAACACCCCATGCACATCGTCGTCCTTACATACTTTTCGTATCGACCGTGGAGTGTTTCATGCTTGTGAATGCTGTGAACAATCCTCAGACGTCTCAAAGTTTTGTTGTTGCGCGTTATTACGCTTTCCCAAAGAAGACGTCCCTGAAATTGGTGATGGATTGCTATGTGACGAGCTTGCCGGTGCAACTATGAGTGCTCCAAAATGATAACACAAGTCACTCGAAGTCGAACTTCCTCCCATGCTAAATGAAGAGCAACATGTTGGTCGAGATGCATGCAGTGTAGGTGACAAATTGAGAAGAGACATACAAAACAAGAAAAAGTCTTGCAACAACACATCACCTTGCATACAAAAAAACAATCGTTATGTAGTTAAGAATTTGCACAAAGATAGAAATGAGAATTGGAGTACTCACAATCAACTGATGCAGACGACAACAAGACTTGAGGACTTAAACGCTGACAATGTTTCATCGACACATACATTCGACTGAGGTGCAAGGACAGATAGTCTTGCGCTGGTGGATAAGGGAGTTTCAGTTAAAGGGGGTAGCATAAGTGCAGATTAGGTTGTATCGAAACCTGTGTGGCGGATCCATCCGTTTCACGACCCCATAAGGTTTCCAAGACCCCTTGCAACGATGCATTATGTTAGCAATAATTTCGGAGGTCTGACCTCGAGACACCACAACAACTCATATGAGAACAACTCGCGTGAATTGTCAAACTATCGGTCGTTCAACTACCACATCACCATTTAGACCAATGTAGGGAGCGGTTGTAAAGGGAGAAGAACCGACACGATCGTACCGTCCTGTCAAATACAGTAGTGCACACGCCATCCGTGACGTTGGTTGTAAAGAGAGAAAAACTGGCATGATCCTACCATCCTGTCAAAGACATCAGTGCCCGCACCATCCGTGACGTTATAAAGTCTATGGGGGAATGTTTTTGATCACGTGTTCAAGGACCGAAGTGGGCAAGACGTTGAGCAAAGTACTAAGGCGTTATGAAGTCAATGGATAGCGGAAAATCGGTTCGGGGACGGGGCAGTAGTGGAACGCACACTCAGGAAGCACTAATCAGGCAACCGATGATCTTCCCGAGCACGTTTTCTCCTAGAGATGGGAAGCATTGTGTGCATGGTATTACATAACCCATGTCGTATCAGTGAGAATCTAACGGCGACTTTAGCTCGACAGGCAAATCGTTGTTGCCAAGCAACACCAACATCGCAGGTTTTCAGACGGTTAGCCCTAAAAGACGAAAAATGATACATCCTCATAGGCTAACACAAAAACCCAGAGGAGGATATATCCTCCCCACAAGCATATGAAGTCATGTCCGGTCACGAGTCGTCGAAAACGTTGTCTGTCAATGGAAACAGGACATCACACTTGTGAATCGCCCAGATGTGGGGAACACCCTCGGGATGTGCTAATCAGTCAGTCGACGACCTTCCACATCACTTTTTGCACCTTTGTAGGAGTGTTGTGTTTCGGACATCAGAGAACAGTTGTCAATCAGCGAGAAAGGGACGGTCACTCTAGGTCGACAGGCACACTCGTCATTGTCAACCGACTCCAATGATGGAGATTTTCCAGTCGCAGAAAACCCAGAGGAGGATACATCCTTCCCACAAAAATATGCAATCATTTGATCATTGCGTTCGGTCGCGAGGCATGGGAAAAACCGCGCGTCAATGGATACCAGAAGAAAGACTCGCGAAACAGGCAAGCACAGGAAACAACCTCCGGACGTATTAATCAGTCAGTCGAAACCTTGGGTGCGCTTTTTGCACCTATGTAGGGTGTATTGTGCTCACAGTATCACATAACTGAAAGGGCAGGCGACTCTAGCTCGACCGAAATTGTCGGCATTGCCAAAAGTGACACCAATGGTGCAAGTTTTCAGGACACCGGAAACCCAGAGGAGGATACATCCTCCACACAGGGATATATAATCAATTGATCATTAGCACCAAGTAGCGAGGCCTTGGAACAACCACCTGTCAATGGACAGCGGAAACCGGATTCGGGTTTCCCAGACGACTAACACAAAAATACAGAGGAGGATACATCTTACCCACAAGCATATGTCGTCGATTGATCACTATCGTCCAATCCCAAGCCTCCCAAGGTGTTAGAAAAGTTGTTTGTCCATAGAAATCGAAAACCGTACTTGCGATTCGGGGAGTCGTGGCGAACACCCTCGGGATTTGCTCAACAGTCAGCAGATGATCTTCCAGAGGGCCTTTTGCACATATGTGGGGAGCACTGTGTTCCGGACGTTAGAGAGCGGTTGTGGGGTCGACGAGAAAGGGACGACGACTCTAGCGCGACAGGCATAGTCGACATTGGCAACCAATGATGCAGATTTTCCAAACGCCGGAAGCCAGAGGAGGATACATCCTTCCCACAAGGATATGCAATCCTTTGATCATTAGCGTCCCGTCACGACGCATTGGGAAAGTTGTCTGTCAACGGACACCAAAAGTCGCACGAAGGTAGGCCCTACATAGAGTTTATTTAAATATAAATTCAGGTATCGGACGGTCGACCCGAGCTACGAGGGGTGGGTCTACATTGACGCACCAGGGAAAAAGGAAGGGGAGGTAGTTGGTTGGTCATGGGAAGGGCAGGGCGAACCGCGGCAGGAATCCCGACCACCAGCGACATGGACCCCCCCAAAATCCTTAGAAACTCACCTAAACACCCCCCCCACAAGGACCAGAAAACAGGGATCTTGGGAGGTCGTTGGGAGTAGGAAGAAGGAAGGGTCGCAGAAGAATCTGGTGGGTGCAGACAAAGGGGTAGGCGACAAGGAAAATCGTGACAAGGACAACCGCTTTGCCTGCTTAGACAATGGGACAGAGAATGGGACAGATAAGTCGGAACCGGAATGCCAGGACGAGCGCCTTGCCTCCTTAGAGAAAGGGACAGAGAATGGGACAGACAAGTCGGAACAGGAAAGCCAGGACGAGCGCCCGACGGAGCGAGGACTGATTGGGGGGGGTGGAACGGGTTCCCATGGACAGCTCAGGTCAAGAGAAGACCAGCGGCTTGGGGCAGCATACACAGGACAAGCAGGACAGGCCAGCGCCAGGGGACCCCGAGAAAGGCACTACACAAAAGCAGGAACGAGCACCAGGGGAAAGGGAAATACAACATCCACTGAGCCACCAGGGGATGCGGCTGAAACAACAGGCAAGGGCCCAGCCACAACCCATAAGCCCACAGCCTCAGCAAGGGCAACAGCCCCACCAGCCGGAGCAGGAGCCGCAACAGTCCCCGGCCTCATCACATCAACCTGAACAGGGGAGTACGCAATCACTGGCTCCAGATTTTTGCTCAAACCCTTTTGGGGCGCAGCAGATGGATGTGGACTCAACCTCCTCTCCCCCAGATGTAGAGATGGAGGAAGCCTCGAAAGACCCGTCCGACCCCGATTCCCCCCCGCAAGAAATGAGCTTGGATAATAAAATCCAGGTAGTGGCTGATTGGATACTTAAACACTGACAATCGGACTGCCCACATGAGGGGGAGGAATACTGGGACAGGTCTTGCGTTGAGTTAGTGACGCTCTTAAACAATAGCCCCTCCCTGAGAACCGCACTAACATCCCCCCCCCCCCCCCCCCCCCCCCCACTTGACATGGGCGGAGGCCTTTCAGCGTATTCTGACCGTCGCTCGGGGACGGTTTCGCCCCCCCTCTACAGCAGAACCTTTAATCCACATCCACCCGAACACGCACAGGAAGGGCACGGTCAGTCCTCACAATCAGAGATGAGGGGAGGAGCCGAAACGGCGGAGGAAGGAATGACCTCACGGAGACTCAAGCTGAGGCAGGTTATAGAACGGGGCCTCTTCGAGCTGCCGCTCCCCAAAGCTAATGGGGTACTGGTAATCCCCTTAAGAAAGAAGGACGGAAAATGGGAGATGGGGCTCTCCTAGGTGGGAGAATACGGGGGCGTGACGTTGCAAGGATGGGACTTCTCGGCCCAGGGGGGAGACCGTAGGGAAAGAGACAAGGCCTTCACCAACCAAATGGCTGCCTTTATCCCCAAATATTATGCTCCTGGGGCTAGAACCGGAATGAGATTTGTAGACTGGGATGAAAAAATAGCTGGGAATGACCTCTACCTGCTTTTCGAACCCAACAAATCTGCCAACCTGGGCTGGTATAGTCACAACGCTCTTCTGGACCTGCAGTGCGCAAAGATAAAGGCCAGCGATTTCTGGTCTGAAGACGATGTGTGCCGATGTCTATGCCAAGCAGTGCGAAAAAGAGTTTTACACCTAGATATATGGGATGTCAGACAATGGCATCCACTATAAGTCGGATAACCTATACGGTATAAGTGTGCGCTAAAGACATGGATGATCTAGAAACATTATACTGTAGGAATCAGGCGTGGCGTAAATGCATAGAGTCAGCTGACCTCGACCTGCGCTCCATTAACGTAAATGGCCTGGCATCGAGTAAACTCGAAAAACACCAAGCCATCTGGGATCAGCTTAGAGGGGTAGGAGGTTGGCGATGGCCAGGCGTGATTTGCGTACAAGAGACCCATTTGCAAGACAATCCAGAACACAACAGGGCACGCAAGCTGGTCTGGCCTCACACAGCCATAAGAGTTCATGCTCCAAGACCAGGCTCAGCAGGGGTGGCAATTTTGGGTCCCTCCTGACTCTAGATTCCAGCCGGTTTATTGGGTGGTGGACAAAGAAGAAGGGAGATGGGCCTCCGTCTTGGGAACATTAGAACCAAAACCGATTTGCATTCTCTGCGTATATTCACCTAATTCAGTGGGGGATAGAAGGGAGTTCTTGGGGAGGATAGGAACGCAAGTCCTGGAAGGTATTCCCTTAATCATAGCGAGGGATTTCAACGCTACTCCCGACAAGGGACTGGACAGATGGAATCCTCAAGAATTTCCCTCCTTTGTGGCGATCGAAGATGAGCAAATGTTGGCTGACCTTTGTGAGACTCTCTCGGTCTTCGACACCTTCCGCCGCTTACACCCCCAAACACGAACCTTCACATGCATACGGGATAGTGACCCATCACTGTTATCTAAATCACGAATTGACCTTATCCTGCTTTCTAATGACCAAGAGGGGGCTCTGCGATGGTCACTAATTCTCCCACGCAGCCCGCATCCGGGGTTAGACCATAAGACTTGTGGCATAATACTAACAATGAGGAAAACGTCGGATCAAGGACCAGGTTTCTACAAGTTAAATACCTCCTTGCTTAAGGACTCATCATTCTTATACATGATTCGACACGAATGGGACTTCTGGTGCCAACAAAGTCACCTTTTTTATTCCCGTCTACTATGGTTCAACAATGGTCTAATCTTCTTGGCCAGAAAGTGTAAAGAATTCTCCAAAGCTAAAGCAGTCTTATGACAACACCAAGAAATGACCACCCACAACGAACTAATAGCCCTGGAATGACAGGCAGAGTCACAACATCTCACTTCTTCTCAAGAGCCACAACATCTCACCAACTCCATCCAAAGAGTCAAAGATCAACTTCTGCAATACGCACTACACAGATGGCAATGAATCAGGATCCGCGGGAAAATGGTCAAACTCACTCACGAGGCCTCAATGGACACCCAATTCTTCTCAATGACCACCGCACGTACACGACGAACGGTCATAGAGGTCTTTCATGACCCGGACAACAGCGACGTCATTGCTACTGACACGACGCACTATATGTTGATTACTAGGAAATTATTTAAACAATTATATACATCTCAGGTTTCGTCCCCGCATGGGGAAGAGAGAATCAGGGAAATGCAGGACTTCCTACTTCCAATGGATCGGCACATATCCCCGCAACAGCGTGACAAGTTTGAGGCATAATTAACAAACGAAGAAGTGTGGACAACCTTCCTCCTAATGAAGGAAGAAAAAAACCTCGGCATAGATGGATTTCCCAAAGAATTTTGGGAAGCCACTTGGACGGACCTGAGCACCGATTTGTGGGAATACTATCAGGACGTATGGGAGGCTGGGGAGACGGGAGAAACCGTGGGGAAGGAGGTGCTATCGCTCCTATAGAAGAAAAAAGATAAAATGAATATCAGAAATTACAGACCTATTACGCTGCTCACAATGGTATATAAAATGTTGTCCAAAGCACTGGCCAACCGTATGGCGACGGTTTTGGAAGAGGTCATACATCCAGCCCAAACAGGGTTCATGTCGGGCAGGAACACACAATAAAACATCCTGCTGGTAAAAGACCTGGTCCAATTAGCACGACGAAATCAGGCAAATGCGGCCATCATTTTTATAGATTTTGAAAAGGTCTACGACCACGTAGATTGATGCTTTCTAGATAAATGTTTGGAAAAAATAAAATTTGGACCTGTTTTCCGATGCTGGGTCAAGATCCTCCATAATAATGTCACTACTTGCGTTCATGTCAATGGGTCAGTAGCACCCCCATTTGAGCTCCAACGGCCTGTGAGACAAGGGGATCCTATCGCCCCCTATCTCTTTTTGGTAATAATGGAAGCACTGTCAGCCAACTTGTGTCATAACAAGGACCTCACATGCATTAAGATATCTAATATCTCGGAGGAAGCAATACCTATTTGTTCTCTATTCGCAGATGATCTAACCATAATGGTAGACGCGACAGGATCCAACATGGAAGAAATTCAGCATCTTATGAACAAGTTCTGCCAGTTGTCAGATATGACGGTGAACTGGGGAAAGAAGACTGTGGGATGGTGGATGCATCACCAAGGGGGAAGACCCCCGGAAAACCCACGCATCACATGGCTCCCCCCAGACGACCCCCTAAGAATCTTGGGGGCGCTAGTCACAGCTAGAGGGAAGCCGACAACCAATGACGAGTGGATGGCAGGACCCGTGCGAGTCAAGTTGGAAAAATGAAACAATAAACGTGCATCAATTTTCGGGCGGGCACTCGTCATTAATAATGTGGTCCTAGCCACACTCTGGTACAAGGTCATCCTATGGCCCATGAGTAATGGGGGGCTTCAAGCACTTAAACGACAGCTAGTGGCCTTCCTATGGAGAGGCGATAGTAACACTCCTCACGTTATTAGCCGAGTGGCGTGGGAGTCGGTGATTCAGCCCAAGAACAGAGGAGGACTAGGAATTGTGGACCCGGCCACACAATTCCAGGCCCTCTCGATTCGCTGGCTTCAACATATTATCTTTTCGCCATCATCCCCATGAACCCCCCTATCCCTGGCACAGATCTCTGCCCTGGCCCCGGAAACCCCACCCGAGACTGACCCTCAGGTATGGCTCGACGACAGATATTGGAGGCTACCCAGTACAGGAACGGGAACCCCACTGATAGACACTGGGAACGCCTCATACGCACATGGAGAAAACTCTCTCCCCCAGACCGTCCAGCACCAGAGAGGTGGGAGGAAATATTCAGGCAACCCTTATTTGGCAACCGTCTAATAATGGACTCCCGGGGCCGTGTGCGGTGCTGCTCGGATACTCCATGGAAGGGTTGGGTGAAACATGGTATACGAAGGGTCGGGGACCTTTGGGATATGGAGGCGAAAAGTTGGAAGAGCACGGAAAGAATGCGAGCATGTCTGCGGTACTGCCATTTTACGGAAACCGCATTGAACGATCTCATCGACAACTTCCCCCTTCAATGGTATAATACCCTTCGAAAAGGTCCCTGCATAAAGGAAGGAGATTGGGTAGGGCTGCCCGACCACGACAAGGAGGTAGGGCATGTGCACTTGGCATACCAATCACACGTGTTGATCGAAGTCTTCTCCATTCAGAAGGGCGAAGAATTACGGTGGAACCAACAACCCTTCATATGGAAGGAGCGAAAAGGCGTTTATCGGGTCAGGATTATTGATGAAGGAGGTCGCCAGAGGGTGTATTGCCCAATGATCCCGATCGAGGACCTCCCCATAGACCCCGAAGAGTGACAATGGTCCCTAGACGCCCGGACCAGGAAGGGGGAAGCAAACACGTTGACACTATTCAACTTAAAGTCCAAATCAGCCTACCGAATGCTCAGACCTAAATGCAGACTGCGGGACCTCGTTGAAGACAGATGGTATCGCCATCTCAATATAGACCGCAGCTCGCTTAAACCCATCCGATGGTTTGCACATTACAGCAGTAGACCTGCCAAAATCTCTGCCCTCCAGTGGCAAATAGAACACAGATGTCTACCAACCAATGACTGGCTGATAGACCACACACCCCTGGAACAACAAGGGAAGGCACTGCCATGGTGCCATAAATGTCTCCAGAGCTACCCTGGGAGAAAGCGGGCTGAGACCATAGAGCATATCTTTCTTCAATGTCCCGCARCGGTGCTGTTGTGGARAAGTTGGGATAGGWTTTGGCGACRCATTGTTCCGGGTGCAGTGTGGCCATGGGAGTGGCGGGCCATACTCTTGGGGTACTACCCTCCAATCCGGGGAAATATATTTGAGGAAAATATGTTCAACCTGGGGAGACRGAGCGTCCTATGGGCCATCTGGTGGAGGAGATGTATCCAGGAGGTTGAGGGGGCGCGGGTGGAAGACGGAGAAGTTATGGAACAAATACGGACATTGGTTCAACACGAAATTGCGACCCGATGGAAGGCAGCCAAAGATAAGCCGGACCAAATGCACACCTGGGGGGATATGAACAGGATTATCTCCTGTTACAACAAGAACTGGCTGGGAGGGGAAAGGAAGGGATGGGTGGCCGAGGTAAAATGGTCCGGGGATTGTCGGCCTGACGAAGAACCACAGGAGGAACCCCGGAGAGAGATGGTAAGAGACTACCAGCTGATTTTTCACGACTGGACTAACATAGATCCCGACAGCCCACTCCGTGCTGCACAGGAATTCACAGATCCCTTCCCCCCCCACCCACTGTCCTTGGAAGAAAGATTGCCACTTTCATGACCCCAGGGGCCGGGTGGTAGGATCTGGTGGGATACAGCCTGTCGCAGCTCAGCCCAGTTCAAGTCCATTCAGCCATTCCAGTTAATTCAGCTACTTCAGGCTGTCCTGTCTACTCAGCTGCTCTGCTTACCTCTGTTTTCTGCTCATCTGGTTATCTGTGCTTATCCTTGTTTATCCCTGCTTATCTCTGTCCTCTTCAATGCATTCTCAGTTAGGTTTGGAAGAGTAGATGGGATAAGGGACGCTGGACCCGGTTTCCAGCACAATACTGGTTTATAAAGGGAGATTCATGGGACGCTGAACCCGGTTTCCAGCAGGCGATGCCTGTTTTCCCTGTTCTTCTTAGCTTGTTTTTTTCTTTTTGGCCTGCTCAGTCAATCCCCTGGGTTGCTGGGTATTCAACGCTGGCAGGCCCCACAATCCTCACTTTTGCTCAGATATTCTAATTTTGGTATATGGGACACGGGACGCCGTGAGGATAGTAGGTGGAGGGCAGGAACTAGGGGAGGGAGGGAGATTCCACTGGTGCCCCCTGGTGGTTCTCCCCCCAGTACCCGACGGTGCTGCAGGTTAGGAGTGAAGGGTAAAGTTAGATT
>BFEA01000001.1:3166011-3182357 GCA_003427395.1 Chara braunii
TCGGAGACCCTGTCGTGGGTAAGCGGGCTTCCTTCACCACGCGTGGGTGAATGAAGTCGCCCTGAGAACCGGAATCCCACAACGCTGAGTACACCCTCGTGAAGGTCCCCAGTCGTACTGGAATGATCGGGAGGGTGCGATCAGGGTCAGAGCGGATGGTGAGAAGGCGACGAAGTGCATCGACATAGAGGGTGAGTCGCTCCTGACGAGCCTGGAGCATGCTCAAGTCCAGAAGAGAGGACACAACGTCCTCGCGAGTCGCAAGTTGCTCGCTGCAACGGGCTGAGCGAATGGCTCGACGTGTCGGTAGTCGCGGCGGGGTAGGAGGGGAGATGGTGGTCTGCGAAGGCGCAGACAAAACTGCGACGGACGGTTAAGTACACTCTGCGATACCTCAACTCCAGTAGCGAGAGGGGCAAACCGCGACGGGAATGTCGGGAAGCCGACTACTGAGGAGGGCGCAGGTGTACACTGCACCGTGGTTAGGAGGCACCGCGGGATGCGAGGCGTCGGGGGGGGACTGAGCACGACACTGGCGGGAAAGGTCAGCGTAGTGGCGGTCGAGGGCGGCGGTGTAAGGGCACCGCGAGGAGGTATGACCGTCCTGGCGGCAGCGCAAACATCCACGCCGGCCCAAAATGGTTGCGTGCGGAAAGGACACCGCGAGGAGGGACAAAGCCCTTAGGGAGGTCCTGTTGAGGGACCTCGGGGGGCGACGCGCCAGCGTAACCAGAGCGGCTGCGTGCCCGGGAGAGGGTGGAGAGGATGAGCTGGAGGCGCTCGGTCATAGGGAGAGTAGAGTCCTCTAGGTGGTAGTGGACGGCCTCGCCGAGGTCGAGGTCGTCGCTATGGTCACCCTCTGGCGACAGCGGGGCAACAGCATCCTGCTCACCATACTCGAGTGCGTTGAAGCGGTGAGAGAAGTGGCGGCCCTGCTGCACAGAACGGCGGGGGCGACCGCAGAAAGGGGAACGGCGCTGAGAAGTGTCGTGAGAGGAGGAGGGGGGGTAACCAGTACGCTGAGGCTGGGAGGAGGAAGTGTGTTGAAGACGGGCCTGCATCCGTTGATGGTCCCTGGCGACCTCATAAGCCTTCGGGGCCGATGTGAACTCCTACCGCCATAACTCGGAGCGGTACTCGAGGGGAAGGTTGGCCAAAAAACGATCAATAAGGGCAGCCTCGGGGAGGAACACCACATCACAAATGAGGCGGGCGTCCTGAAAAACCTGGATGTGGCGATCCAGGCCGGCAACGCCACCAGTGTTGGACCAGCGTGTAGTGACGACACGCTCGAAGGCGTCAGTCACGTCATGTCGGGCTCCGAAGCGATCCTCGAGGAACACCTGGAAATCCATGAAGGTCGGAGTCCGACCCGCACAAAGGGAGTAAGCGTAGAAATCCTCCCATGCGTCGAAAGGACCGCTACGCAGGCGCTTGGAGAGGTGAGTCACGCACGTATCGGGTGGGGCGCCCATGAGCTGGAGGGTGTGGGTGGCAGACTGTAGCCACCGAGACACGTGTATGCCTGTACCATCATACAAGGCAATGTCCGTCAAGCGGACGAGTGGTGCGCCACCATTTTGTCGGCGAGGAGAGCGAGGAGCAGAGGCCTGCGCTACGGCCGAGTAAGTCGGCGCAGGTCCTGGAGAAAGAGGTCCAGCTGACTGTCCGCCCGGGCCGCATGGTGGAGCGGTGGGGGGAGCGGCGGCAGGCTGCGAGGGAGCTACGGTCGAAGAGGTCATAGCAGCCGAGGGAGTAGGAAGGAGGTAGGATGGGGGTGGAGGGGGTGGAGGGGGTGCGGGGCGGGGGAAGCGAGCCGGCAAGAAGGGAAGAGTAGAGGAAGAAGGGGGTGCGCCGGAAGGCGAGGCCACCTGTGAGGGTAGTGGTGGTTGAAGGCGTGAGAGGGCGAGGTCGGCCCGGGTCTGGGCAAGCTTGTCCTCGAGACGTCGAACATAGATAGAGCGAGGAGTGGCAGGAGTGGACGCACGAGCGGCGAGAGGCATCCCACAAGGGGGAGAGCCGGATGGCGTTGCGGTTGTGCGAAGGGGGGGGAGAAGCGAGGCACCCGAAAAAGTTGAGACTGTGGCAGGGGGCTGTGGTCCAGTGGACGTAGTGACCGAAGTCTGGGCGGGTGCGGTCGCAGAGTGAAGAGAGCGGTCGTCGCACTAGGGGCATGGACGGTCACCAGGATAGTCGGGTCGGGGGTGGCGGAGGAGGAAGCTCCACCTTTGCCACCACGTCGGAGGTCTGGGGACCCGGACTGGGAGTCAGGAGAAGAGAGGGAGTCAGGAGATGAAGGGCAGGCAGCGCCCTAGAGTTGCCGCATGCCAGCGCCGAGAGTCGCCACCTGCGCATGTAAGGGCGCGAGGGTCGCGAGTTGCGCCTAAATGGGCGCGAGGAGGGTGTGCAGATCCCCCTGGGGCTGATGGCCCTGGTCCGTCGGCACGAATGTGGAGCCCAATGCCGAGGTCGTCGCCGCCGGCTTGGGATACGCCGTCGGCCATAGGGAGGTAACGGGCCGGACTAGAGAGGGTCAGGGGAGGTCCGCGTGAGCAGAGGGCGTACGGGGAGGTCTACGATAGAAGGCGATGGGCGGCGCTAGTAAATTGAGCGCGGACGCCGTCAAAGGGGAAGGGGTGGTTCGGATCCAGGGTGGCCGAATGAGAAGGGAAGGTAAGGGGGTTAGGAAAATCCTAAACCCTAGAAAAACCCTAAAAAAAACCTAATCGGAGTTGGGGTGGTTATGGTAGGGTACCAATGACCTAATCAAGAAAATAAAATAGCAAGCATAAAGGGGAAGGCGGGAGGAAAAATAAATAAACAGCGAAATTTCGAGAGAAAAATAAAAATAAATAAGGAAATAAATAAATAATTAAAATAATTAAAAAAATAAGGAAACAAAATGTGAAGAGAGAAATAATATTTATTTTTTTAGAATTTTCGGCCGCATTTCCCTCCCCCCCATAGGGTCAAGAATGTGCCAAGGGAAATGAGAGACCAAGATATGCACACTAGGTTTCAAAATGCCATAAATTAAAAATTTCGAAAAATAAATAAAGGAATAATAAATAAATAAATAAATAAATAAATAAGTAGATGAGGAGGTGAAGAAAAATTAAGTGTGGGACTTTTTAAAAATTTTGGCAACATTTCGTTACCCTCATGGGGTCGAAGTGTGCCGCCAAGAAGAAAGGCTAAGTAAAATGAGAAGATTTTTCCACACCTCTCTACCCCCAAGGGGTCAAAATCTGCTGAAAAATACTAAGTGAAAGAAAAACAGAAAAATTTCAGCAGCACTTCGTTACCCCCACGGGGTCAAAATGTGTGTCGAAAGCAAGAAAGACCAACTTCTAGTCAGATTTAAGGGTACCGCAAAGAAATTCGAATTTTCATAATTAAAAAAAAAAAAAAAATCAAAAAATTAGAAGGGAGGGGGGAGGAATAAGATAATTCAATTTTTTGAAGAAAAGAGAAGATTTAAATCAAAGAGAAAGTGAAAAGAAGAAAAACAGAAAAATTTGAAGTAGGGGGGGGCAAGGGGATGAAAGAGTGATGAAGAAGAGAGAAATAGATGAGAGGGAGAGAAAGACTGGAGTGGGAGATGGGGAAATCAGATTAGTAGAAGATGGTGAGTGGGGAGGAGAGGAGAGAAAAAGGTGGTGGGAGATGAGTGAAGAGGGAGGTGGGAGGAGGGGGGTAGTGGTAGAGTTAGCAAGGATGATTAGATGATGGGGGGAGAGAAAAGGGGTTGGGGGAAAGTAGGTTAGTCGAGAGAGATAATACCAGGCTGTTGTTTGACCAAGAGCAAAGCACTACCAAGATCCACAGGATCTTGGCCTTCAAGGTGTTGCTGGCCTGATGCCACAATAATAAAAAGATGATGATGATGATCTAGGGTTGGCTGAGATCTTGATCAGCCACTCTACTTTCGCAGTCACACAACCCCCTAGCCAGGGGGGGAATCTTGAGCTGCTGCGAAACTACTACTGCAGCAGTAGAAAAATAGTAAAAGAAAATAATGAGGTGCAGCCCCCTAGCCAAGGGGGTCTTCAGTCTTCAAAGCAGGCTGCCACGTGGCATTGCAGATGGCCATATCACAGCCACCAGCGCCGGAAACTCGTCCGACCCCCGCTCCAACCTGACCTCCAAACCCGCCGAAACGTGTGTGTGTGTGGGGGGGGGGGGGGGGGGGCGCGAGATCATTCGCCACGTTACCTCCTATCTCCAGAACCCTGAAACTCGGCCCCGGAACTGATCCTACCCCTCCCTCCGACTGCACTTCCGAACTCGTCGACGGGGGGCGCAAAAAGCTCCCTCCGTCCGTTCCAGCCACCTTCGCCACTTGGCGCAGTGGTTATCACACCGTCTCGTACCGTCCACCGCCGCCGGATGCCCGGGTTCAAACCCCACGCGCCACAAACTGCGTGATTACCATCACGGGACACAAAGAAAATTTCCGCAGCCCAAATATGGCAGCGCCGCCAGTCGGGCTGGCAGATCTTGCTGCTTCGGTCCTCTGCCAAAAGCGGCCAAGCACTGCTGTTGTCCGCAATGATTGCAGCTGCCCTACACAATGCTGCTTTTCGCCTGTTGCAGCTCCGTGGCGCTCGTAATGATGGCGGGCAGATCTTCTACACTACTTTCCCAGTCGGGGAAGTACAACGTCGTCCACTACCGGACAGCAGGATGACTAGGCTTGGTGGGCGGGATCAAGGATCGATCCCGCTCCGATACCAATGTGGCGGACCCACCGGGTGAGGTGCTCCGCCTGGTATACAAATGGAGATGGAGGATGAGGGAGGAGCGAGATGGCACAACGCAGCTCCCACGCAAGACTCCAACGCACGTACTCCAAAATGTGCGAATGCAAAATGAATCGGAAAACAGACAACAGTTGGGGTATACCCCAACGGACTGACGGGACTGGACTGGACTGGCTGGTACCGATAGAGGTACCGGCATGGACTGGACTGCCCCGAATACAACACAGGCCTGTGAGAATAGGCCAAGGGGCTGGTCTCACAGGCCAACTAGAGGTTCGCTACACAACGGGTCAAATGATTGGGCGATGGGCGACGGATGTTGCGGCTGGCGGCTACGCTCGGTCCCCACGCTGCTTACCGTTTCGGTAAGCCTGTCTTGCGCGGACGTTCTCGACTTTAAAACGTTTCCATAGGTGATCCCCTGACTTTGACGAAGGGCTATGGCGATTTCGCCATAGTGACGGTATCAGCAGACAGTTTATGTCCCTGCCAAACCCCTTGTCCGAGTTATGTGTAAGTATCTCGTGTAGAACTTTGTACTCCAACTATCTTCCGCTATATCAAGGACTTGTTGCTAGAAGTTTCATAAACGTAGGGTTAGCATGGAGCCGAAAAGCACCCCTAAGCGGGAACAGGATGCCAGATTTCAAGTTCCTCGTAATTATCAATTGGAAGAAGACAGTGAAGGAGATGATCCGAGCCTGCTATGAGAAAGGGATCCTCCCTACCAACATTGACATTGGGAGATGGTGGTGGAAGGAAGGAAAGTCAAATTAGTTTTGAATGTTGCTGTAAACGAAATCAAGGTGAAATGGTTGAAGGCAAGAACGGTGCCAATCATCTTTCGGGACGGAGCTCGCTTCCTTCCAAAGAACGTAGAGGAGGATGTGGTCTGCAGCTGGCCTCTATCTACCCTGGTCAGGGCCTACCGGGTTATTTGCCTGTTCGGCCTGTGGGACCAGGCCGTGGCCTGACCCCACAGGCCGTGTGCTGTTCTAGTCCTGCCCGGTACCACGGTCGGTACCAGGCTAGTCCAGTCCAGTCCAGTCAGTTCGCTGGGGTATAACCCAGCTGGAGTCCGTTTCCAGCATCATTCTTCATTTGCACACTTTGGAGTACGTGCGTGTTGAGTCTGCGTTGGAGCTGCGTTGTCCCTTCTATCTCCATCTCCATCTCCTCCATCCTCATCCCGGCGGGTCCGTCACATGGTCAGAGCATACAAGGACGCCTGGATCCAGGACGAGGCTTTTGGTCACGAGTTTAAGAGAGGGAGAATCAAGGTAGAAAATCCTAACGTCGTCTCGTATATTCCAAGATCTCAAGACATTACCAACTGGATGCTGACCGAGCGCACTAACTTCATTGAACTTTCCAATACGACCTATCATACGAAGTTTAAGTCGTGGATGGCGAGAGCGGAGGTCCGGGATTTGAGGAAGAATGTCGATGACAACATATTTTGGGTGGTAGCAGTTGGTGTGCCGCTTGACGAGATGGCGTTCATCTACAGTCATGTTGAAAGGGGAATCGGAAGAATTATAAAGCACCATCAACCAGAGGCCAACGGGACAGACCCGAAATTGGTCCACCTTTGCTTTGATCTGGACCCGTCAGCAAGGGAGAAAGATAAATTTTGGGTCCAGCCTCACCAGGGCAACCTTCTGGAAGTCCGGATGGCGTCGGCAGAATCCGAACAATGCAGACGATGGCGTACTTTCTTCCTCCTGGAGGATAACTGTAGACATAGCAGCCGGCAAAACCAAGGTGATGCAGCATCAAGGCCCCCTCAAGCTTCCTCGGCATCTGGCGCGGGTGGTCCCACCTGCCCGTCTTACCAAGGCCCCCTCAGGGCCCCGGACGCGGCCCCACATCAGAACGCAACTTCAAATCCATCTGCTCCAATGGCCAGCACTCAGCCAGCTGCTCAACCAGACATGCCATCGAACTCTTTGTCTCAACTCAAACTTCCATTTCGTCAAAATGAACATTTTTTATTTTTTGAACGAAATTGAATCCGAGTCTTTTGGCCAAAATTGCCGCTATTGAGGGTCCGACGTTCTTAAAACGCTGGACCCCTTGGATGTATGTGGACTCCTCTTGAGAACGGATACATCCAGGGGGGAACGCCTGGATGTATCTGGTCTCAAGCGAAGTCCACATACATCTAGGGGGTCCAACGTTTCAAGAACGATAGACCCTCAGGAGCATCAAATTTGGACAAGTTTTCCGCCAAAAAAGTCGGTTTCAATTCCGTTTGACGAAATGACATTTCTCATTGGGCCAGCCGATGCAGAGCACGGCCCTCCAAGGCAACATGACAGCAGGGCAACCAAATTCATGGGCAGCCTTGTTCCAAAATATGTTGATGCACCCGTTTGTATGGCAACAAGCTCAAGCACACCTCGATTCAACTCTGATGGGTAGCCCATCCTTCGTTAATCTTTATGCTTGTACTTTGTAGAATCAAGCTTTCGGAGGTCAAGGAGGCTCCAACCTGGCTGGAGGACTGGGAGTCGACAACATCAACGATACCCCACCTGGGGTTGCCGCGATGGGCGCCAGCAGCTCTCGTGTTCGGGGCGAATCCCCCAGTAAACAACGACGGTTGAGTGATGCGGATGGAATTGATATCCAAGTGGACGGAATCCGATCGGAACCTTCTACCACCTCCAGTGAAGGTTCGTACCACTCTATTGCCTCCGGTGGGTCACGTGGCAAGCCACTTCATCAGGTAATGCAAATCTAATCGACCTCGTACTGACTCACTCTCGAAAGGCCAATCCGTGTTGGAAACCAAACTCCTCATCGTGTGGGTCTCCGTTACGAACGCCTTATGGGTTATTGCTTGGGCTGGTTCAGATGGAACCCCTTGCTTGTCTAGCACTTCCTGTCCTGATCCGGCTATGCCCCATGTCACAGAATCAACGACTCGTACTCTCTTCCAAAACAAATTCGCCCTGCAAATTCTTGTCGAGGTCTTCATGCCTCGATTTCTGGTCGATGTCGCGGGGAAACGTGCAAATTTTTTTGCTCCCTTGTTCGATGGTCGATTTGTCACTAGTCAGTTAGAACAGCTGGAGTCTGAAGGTTGTCGCCTTATTCCCTTTGCGTGGTTCCTGGAAGCCAGGAAACCCGAGCTTCGTCGTATTCGTGTTTCCTCGGTATTAATCGTTGAGTTTTTGTACGAGCTGAATGCCAAGCTCTTGAGGGAGCGTAAGTTGGACTCCTCTTTCATTAAGCAATCCCTTACTGACCCGTGGCCGGTAATACAAGTCGCGGTACAAGCAGCCCCCTTTGCCCTTACTCGCTCCTTACGCCAGGGTTGTCCGCTCGCCCCATTGTTTTCTGTTCTTCAAATGGAAAACCTCCAACGCAATATCAAGGCGCATCTGGAGATAGTTGACTTAGCTGACGACTTCTTTGCTATCTCAGGTAATGCAGTCCGTTCCTTGCAAGTCTTAAAACTCTGCCTTGATGAGTACTCGGAGCTATCGGAAGCCTCGGTCAATTGGGCTAAATCTGTTTTTTTTCCTCTCCAACCAGTTCATCCCAGCGATCAACTGGGGTATGAATCATATAAAGGCAGGCTCGTCTGAAAGATTCCTCGGGGTTCAAGTTTCATTCATATCGTGCTCGGTAGATCAAGGGGGAATCCTTCTTCAAAAGGTACTGCAAAGAGTCTCTCTATGGGGGAAAGCCCCTCGTTTGTCCATTTATGCGCTAGTTCTGGTAATCAACGGTGCCCTCTTCGCTCTGTTATGGTTTGTGGCAGCTGTCAGGCTGCTAGGTAAACACTTGTGCTCCCCGATTAGACGCCGGGCGGCCAAATTCATTTGGAAACCCTTTGCCTCTGATCAGGAGACCTTCATGTCAAAGGTCGCTTGGGACCTGTTAACTTTCACAAAGACTGAAGGTGGTCTGGGATTAATTGACCCTTAACGTAGAAGTCTGGCAATGCTTGTCCACTGGCTTATCAAAGTCATGTGCTCTACACAGCCAACTCATTGGATTGCGCTCGCTGAGTCCCTCCTAGCCGATGAATGGAATCTGCCTCGCCCTTCTGATGTATGGACATGCTTCCTTTTGTTGTCGCCAGAATAGAAATATTAAATCCGAATTCTGGAAGGCCATGATGTACGCCTGGAAACTCCTGAAACCTGACTCTTGGCTCCACCCAGTTACAAAGACAGAAGTTTTGCTGCAGCCCGTGTTTGAAATCCTCACATTAGAAGAGCTGATGATTCCTGGTTTGGGCCAGATACAGCCCATAATAGCTTCGGTCGTAGTTGGATTGAACGAGGGGTCCTCAGAATAGCCAATCTGTGGAACAACCTGGAAGGTCAATGGCATTCTCCACCTACCCTATGGGAGGTCCTAGGTTCATGCTGGTTTCTGGAAGATATGCCTGAAAACGCCGGAAACCTGACTCTTGGCTTCACCCAGTTACAAAGACAGAAGTTTTGCTGCAGCCCATATTTGAAAATCCTCACATTAGAAGAGTTGATGGTTCCTGATTTGGGCCAGATACAGCCCGTAATAGCTTCGTTCGTAGTTGAATTGAACGAGGGATCCTCAGAATAGCCGATCTGTGGAATGACCTGGAAGGTCAATGGCATTCTCCAGCTACCCTAAGGGAGGTCCTAGGTTCATGCTGGTTTGTGGAAGAATGCTTCCCAGAGATTCTTTCTCTCCCTCCTGCATGGAAATCCTTACTGGATCGAGAAGGCACGGACCCTCCCCCCCCCCCCCCCCCCCCCCCCCCCCCCCCCCCCCCCGGGGCCCCCCCCCCCCCCCCCCCCCCCCCCCCCCCCCCCCCCCCCCCCCCCCCCCCCCCCCCCCCCAACTGGACCCGGTTTCCAGCAGGTGCAGCTCCCCACCAATGGAACGGAGCCATCTATCCATCTAGGGGAGTAGAGGAGGTGTCTGCTCTTATCAGCACGTCCTCTACTCCCCCACGTAGATGTTAATTTGAAAAAAAAAAAAAAAAAAGGCACGGACCCCCCTGGCACATGGTATGTATCCAAAAACCTGGACTCATCCTCTGCATTCTGGAAATTTACAGGGTTGGACGACCTAGGAAGAAGGGATTTTCATTGTTGGGTAGGCATCAATGAGCAGGCCCCCTCTACGTTGGTCCAACTCGAGTCCCCCTCTCACCCCCCACTGGGCTCCCAATTACTTCAGATTAGAGTTTGGGAATGGTGTGATGAGGAAGGTAATTGGACGTGCGAAGTACATGCCCCAGGTAAGCCCTTGAAGCTCTTAAAACCCAAGAATGTGTGGTTGGAAAGGCCGAGGACAAGGAGGGGAGGACCTGCCACTAATTTCATACTCAGTCGACTTGGGTTATCAAACACAGGCTCCGTCCACATCCCGCATGGCTGTGGGAGTATCACGGTGGAACCAAGGCTTGGACTGTCAACCATTAGTAATTGAACACCATCTTTTTGTTTTGTTTTGTTTTGCTCAAACCCCCTCCAGTGCTAGTGAACACCATCTATCACGTTGTTGGAAACAGTTGGCTGCTGCAACCTACCCCAGACTGGCTGGAAATTCGTGGCTGTTATCTCTCTTACTCCATCAGCTGCCAACTTAGCGCAGAGGGGAATGAGGATCGACCCGACGTGTAAAAGGTGCAACTGGGCATACGAATCAACCCCGCACTTGTAGTACGATTGTCCTGCCTCCAAGCGAATCTGGGATTGGTGGGCTGAACACTGGACACAACTTTTAGGCTCAGACCTCAAATGGGACAGAGATTGGGCTTTGCTGGGAGGAATCCCATACATTTTGGACACGAAGAAAGGCATTGGCTATATTGCCCAGGCTGCAAGAGTAGTTTGCTGTGCAGTGATCTGGAAAAGCAGGAACCTCCAGATCTTTGAGAATAGAGAGATGTCAAACAAGGAACTGAGGCACATGGCTCGTTCTTCACTGAGACAGATCCTCCAGGCCGAATGAATGGAGGAGGAAAGCTGGGGATTCTTGGTCCAATTTGTTTGGTGATACATGGTGGATTAGGAGGCAAGTTAGCAAGTTTTGAGAATGGAAAAGTGACTCTGAACAGTTGGTTTTGGAAAGCCTTAGGGCAGACTACATGCTGGGGGTTAGGTATTGACTGGGGGGAAGAACCTGCACACTCGGTTCCATTTTCCAAAGGAGGAAGGCAAGTTGGCTGCTAGCGGAAGGAGCGGTTGTAGTAGTAGTAGGGTTTGACCGGTCCTCCTGGACCAGACTGTCGCATCAGACAGCGGTTACTAGTTTTGGATTGAAGGTAGGGAATGTCGGAGCAGTAGATAGATACTGTTCGAGGATCCATAATATAGTGTCAGGATGATTCTTAGAGGTTAAACCACCAGTACATGGGCACCTGGGGCACGGGTCTGACACCTCAAATTCTGGAGGCGCAAAACGAAAAAGGGCCGCCGGTCAAATTTATCAACGGCGGGCCCAGCATTTGACGTTTTCGGCCTCGGTTTCTTGTGGCGACAAGTTTCGGACTGCAAGGCTGGGGCCGTGTACTGGTGCTTTAAAAGGATGGATAGTGTTCGGATGGTTCTATGTTATTTTTGGATTGTTGGGCTTTGCAGGCTTGTAGCATTGTTATATTATCAGGGTCTGAGTTTTGAGGACAGCAGCCCATAATTATTTCCCTGTGCCTTGATATTATTCAGCCCTGCTTGGTTTTAGAGTTAATTTGAGATTGTTTGAGTATGCCGTGAGCATAACTCGCAGGCTACTGCCTGTAAACGAAGCTGGCTGATGCTGCCAGATACTCCAGGTTGAATTGTGAGGTCCCCGGCCTCTTGATACCTTTAAAATGTAATTGAATTGAAGGGAAAAAAAAAAAAAAAAAAAAAAANGATTGCGGTCCGAAAGTATCCGTTGGGCATTTTCTTTTTGTTTTTGTTTCCCCTCTGACACCACGGCCGGCCCCTGGCCATCGGTACTTCCGTGCCTTTTCGAACTCGGGCGGTTTCCTCTGCCGCGTTTTTTTGGCCCATTCAATACTCAAAGGTCACATAAACGTGCTTACCCCAAAAAGGAAAGTGCCAACGTTACTGTGAAGCCCTGATATTGAAAGGGCTGGCAGGCACTGAATGCTCCCCATGAGAGGGGGGAAGAAAAACCGGTGGAGATACATTTTCCAAAAAAAGAAAAGACAAAAAAAAAACAAAGGGGAAAAGGGACACAAGCTCTGAACGTGGTTGCGCTCAGATTCATCCACAGCAGCCGGATACATTCTGGAAATTGCTAACGTTACTGTGAAGCCCTGACATTGAAAGGGCTGGCAGGCATTGAATGCTCCCCGTCTCTCACCCTGAGCACTTCCTCCAAAAAGAGGAAGAACAGAATTTGAGCATTTGTAGGACCTCTGTGGTGGCGTGTTTTAGGGCATACTCACACTAGCAGTATCTGAAATGCATCTGACCGCATTCACCACCATACCTGGATGCCTGGATGAATCCGGCCGAAATTCCATCCAAAAATACGTAAAAAAGTCACAGTGTGAGTATGCCCTTATTGTGGCCAGACCTTTTTTCTGAAGTTTGTCGTAGTAATTTTTGAAGTCGTTCAAATTTTCTTAGCCAAAGCCGGGTAATGGCCCCGGTATCTCAAACTTTCAAAATTCTTATGTAAATTTCCATATGGGGCGCTGGGCCTGGTTCCCAGCACGTGCTGCTCCCCTCGAATAGATTGGAGCCTTGTCTTTCTTAAAAAAAAAAAAAAAAAAAAACAAGAACAAGGGGAAACCAAGCTCTGAACGTGATTGCCCTCAGATTCATCAACTGCTTCCCATAAGTGCTGCCAGATACATTCTGGGAAGTGCTAACGATATAGTGAAGCCCTCAAATGATTCCGAAAAAGAAAAAAGGAAAGCATTCCCATTGCTTTTATTTTTCCCTCCTTTTCTCCTCACTCCCTTCAGCTTCCACGCGCCTCCACATGCACCACAGGAAACCAACAGGAAATCTTGCAGCCCACTTGACCCTTTTTCTTCCACATGCACCACAGCAAACCAACAGGAAATCTTGCAGCCCACTTGCCCCTTTTCCCTGGGCCCGCGGGCTTCCTCCCCGGTCGTGCTGCAAGCCTGATGCCGAACCCCTTTTTGCTTCCGTATTAATCGCCACGTGTTTTTTTTCAAGCGGGCCGAGGTACTCATGGTTTGAACCACCAGTACTTGGCCCAGCTGTCGGCCGCCGAAAAAAATGGAGTAGAAACGTTTCTAGTCGGAAGAATTCGGGCACTCCTGTAGTGGACCGTACGTTTCCTAAAACCGTGGCTCGTTAACCGGGACGACTTTAGGAAGTACTCGTGGTTTAAGGTTGACAAGCATAAATTGAGGAATGGTCCAGGCTTGCCCATGATTCGCCTAGCCTTGGGTAAGCTGGGCCAGTCCGGGCTTGACGGTTGAGTCTGCCTAGCCCTTGTGCATCAGTAGGAATGTGGATAGTAATCGTGGGCCCTATAGAACACTGCTTGAGCCTGGCATCCTAAGTACCGTGTGACAAGGTTTGCCCAACTATGCTTCAATCCCGCCGACAGAACGTACTGAGAGCGCGAGCGCGCGGGGAACAAACCGGCCGACGGGCTCAGCGGTCTTGAAACCCAACGCTTCGGAGTTACCGAGGAAGACGGAAGACGTTGACGTCACCACTGAAGTCTGCTCGTAGGTCAGTCAGCAATGGAGCGACTGGGATTGACTGAAGGGGCAGGTGGAGAGGTAGGCGAGATGGTGGCATTTCGTGGTCAGCGTGGAGAAGGCCTCCTTGCTCAGGGAACAACACACGTGGAGCTTCTACAGGAGACAGGTTTATCAGAGAATCTTCAACAGCAAGCAGATGAATGGGTGGCCGAGCTGGAAGACACGCAACAGCATATGCAACAGATTGTTGGAGCCTTGGCCTCCGTGGCCCAGGTCGGGTCGGTGGTGGATTGGGGGGGATCTACCATGACCACATGGCTCGAGGGTAAGTACCAACAACTGTCAACTATCCTCTGGCAGATTGTGGAGGATCCAGCAATGGATCCTTTTGTAGATTGGCAGCGGGCTGACTCTCTGATAACCAATTGTAACATGATTTTCAGCCAGGGAGTAGATTACTACGACGAGTTGAAGGAGAGGCTGCCGATTGAAACATCTACAATAGGGATAACCGCTTCAACAACAGTGACGGCGCGTGCGACTACGATTTCAGCGACAGCGACAATCACATCTGATTCAATGACATCAACCATAACAACAGTGCATGCGATGATGCCATCTGCAACGGCGTCGAATACATCGACAACATCACCAACGTTGATTTCATCGACCATCAACACGTCGGTGTTGACTTCACTACTTGCATCTGCAGCAGTTTCAGTGACGTCTCTACCATCACCGACATCAGTAACGAATGCTTCGTCTCAAATAACGGCAACAAGGTTTGCGGACGCGACTACTCGCAAGACTGCCGGTTGCAACAACAACAACAACAAAAATAACAATAATATTGACGCTGTGGTAAGGGCAATTGGGCATCCCCTTTCCCCCCCCCTTCTCCCTCCCCTCTTGCTTGTCTTCTCACGCTTTTTCGGGGTTGACTGGGGGGAAGGGCGACTGGGTAGGTCGAATCGATTGTTCGGCAAACCAGAAAGTGTGCGGGGGAGCGAGAAGTGGGATCATGGTGGAGTAAAGGGGTGGGATAGCAACTTCCAGATCGCCAAGGTGGATAGGGTGGCTTGTGATTGTCTGCTTTTCCACATCCAACGCTGGCCACGTGGCAACAGGGCAGGTCGGGTTTGCCCATGTGGTCGTTCAGCGATATGCCATGTGGAATATGTGCTTTCAATTTTTTGTGTTTCTACATATTGGTCACGTGGCAGGGAAGGAGGTGCTGGGAAGATCGGCACCAATGCCTATGCGATTGACTTGTGTTCTGTCACGTGAATATTGCGAGTTGACCTTTTTTCATTTTCTATAAACATGGATTCTCACCGCGTGGCAGGGTAGGAAGTGCAGTGGTGCTAGGCATCCAGGTTGTATATGTCGTTGTTTTGCTCTCCTGCTACGTGGGTATTTTGCTTTGAATTTGTCTGCAATAGGGCTTTCCACCACTTGAGTGGTTTGTAGTTAATTACGATCGTGGGGAGGAAGCTCAATATAACTACTGATAAACCGCTAAATTATCTCGCCCTGCAATCAAGTTCTATGCCTTATCGGAGTCTCCCCCACTCCTCACGGTAGGGCGGAGATTGATTCTGCACACAATGGGGTTAATCCTTCCCCACCTGGGGAAGCAATGAATGCCCCGTGATTATGCTACAGTCGTATTATGCAGGGAAGCTGTCTCCAGGGGAGCAGTGGCTGAGGCTCTTCCAGCCCTAATGGGAAGAGGCGTGGGTATAAGCTTGTAATCAAATTCGTAATTGGAGCCTTGGGCACTGGGCCCTTTGAAAAAAAAAAAAAAAAAAAAGGAAAAAAAAAAGGGCTGGGAGATGGTGTCAGTAACTGCTATTCGGTCCAAGTTACCCCTGAGATGGTGGGGCGATAGTCTTGAGTGATTCACACTGAGGTAAGATAGTGGGAATTGGGGTGCGCTAGGAGAATCGATGAGAGGATGGGTAGGGAGGCCGTCTTATAAAAATGGAACAACGGATGGCTAGCTGAGATTGCAACTACCGTGTGTGTCCGGCACCTGGCCTCTACAACGGATGACAGGTACCTTCATCAAAATATACATCGGGTTTGGTGCAAATGCTTGTTCACAAGTGAAATTATTTTTATTTTATTCTTTTCTGATGTGACCGAACTAAGGCTTGGACCCCACTGGCCGGCAGCCTGGAAAAGTTTTTCCGCCGACATCATTTCGGGACGCCACCAGGCCGCCAGGAACAGTTCGCAGCCAAAGGCTGCGCCTTACCCGGTTCGGCTTTTTTGTCGTCTTGCGTATTTCTTTTTAAGGCAGGTTTTCGTCGTTTAAGCGGGGTTTAGATCGCGTCGACAGGTGCTTCTGAAGGGTGCCGTCGCAAACGTAAAAAGGACCGGTCGTGTCAGAGCTTAGAGGCTCAGCGACCGGTGGCGGGCTGGGAGGTCGTTCATGTAATGACGGTGGTCGGCGCCTATCGTGTGGTTTCAGTTTCCTTTTTGGGAAGAAGGCCGGAGGACTCTCGATGTGAAAAATGAGACTGGATCCACCATTGGGACATGGAAAGATACATTGCGATCTTTTTTTGTGCATGTGGAGAGTGGCGCAGCGAGCCAGGGAAAAAAGAACTGGATCCACCATTGGAACATGGAAATATACATTGCTATCTTTTTTGTCTTTTGCGCATCTTTTGTGCATGTGGAAAGTCGCGCAGCGAACCAGGGAAAAAAGAAGAAAAAAAGAAGACAGAAGGAAATGTGCCGTTTATTTTTTTTTTGTGTCCCCGCTCCCCCCCCCAAACCGTTGAGATAGATATATCCCAACCGTTGGTAGGCAACGACGCTGTACCTGCCGCGTTTCCCGTCGAGATCGAGAGAGAGAGAGAGAGAGAGAGAGAGAGAGAGAGAGAGAGAGAGAGAGAGAGAGAGAGAGAGAGAGAGAGAGAGAA
>BFEA01000001.1:3194927-3208584 GCA_003427395.1 Chara braunii
CACACACACACACACACACACACACACACACACACACACACACACACACACACGCACACACACACACACACACACACACACAACAACATCAACAAACAAACCATGGGCTGTGCACCCATGCCCTCACGGTAAGTCAATGGAAAAGTGGAAAAGTCTGAATGGGGTGCGTTTCCCCCCCTTGAGACATTTTCCCCCCGAGATATTTTCGTCATCCTTCGTTATACCGGTCGTTGATTCGGGCTCGTTTGGTCGTTGGAAGGTTTGAAAAATGCAGGCAGGTGCAGACACGACACTTTGGGGGGGGGTGGCAATTTCTTTGAAAAATACGAGACAAGTAGCCGCCCGTGGGACCACACGATGTGTTTTGGTCGAAACGGTGGCAAAGTAGCGCAGGGTGGATCTTTGGGGGGGGGTTGGCAGTTTTATTGAAAAATGCGGGACTGGTAATTACCCATCGGACCGCGCGCTGCGTTTTGGTCAAAACGGTGGCAAAGCAGCGACAGGGTGGAAAAGTGGAAAAGTCTGAATCGGTAAGGGCGCGGCCTTGGCAACAGGTTGAAACGACACACCTGCATTGCATTTGCAAGTGCCAACAGATGTGTTTGAACATGGACGTATTCAACGCCCCACACGTTGAGCGCCCGATTGAGTGAGTCACATGTGACAAAAAATCCTTTATTTAATAAAAAAAACTTACAACAACAAACACTCAAGCACACACATTTATAACATATGGACCAAGATTCCAAGGACCGTCAGACTCGACACCAACTATGAATCAAGGTATGTCAAATATCTACCTAAATCCCACACATTCCAACACCAACATGTGACGAACCACTTTCTGTAACGCGCGACTTTCTGCGCGGTTGCAATGAGGGGTCCTACGTTGGGAAGGTTGGGCCAATTACGGGAGATCGGGATCGGTGGAAAATTGCATCAGTGTCCTTGCTTTTTCGTCTTTTTCGTCGCTTCTTTTCGAATGGTTGGGTTCAGAGTTGGGCGTATCCTGGGATGGCCGGTTGATTGATTGGTCGGCTGGATGGCCGGCGCGCCTCCCCGCGCACGATTAATAAATGTTAACGTCGTTTCTTTCGCTTCGGTTTCGATCTTTTGGGCCCGGACATCGCGCGGGAATTTGCCCTGTTCTTTTTGAATTTTTCTTTCAAATCTTTTTCGAATTTTGTCGAGCCTGATGGCCCTCGGAATTTCGGACTTTCTTCCCGGAACCTGTACTTTTGCTTTTCGCATTAGTTAGGAATTTAGAAATTTTGTAATTAGGAATTTTTTTTGCCGCGTGGCGCCCTTATTTCCTTACACGCTCCTTTTTGCGGCTGCAACGAAATTCAGATTAGTCAGTGCCTTTAATCGGGTGTGTAACTGTAATCTTGGGTTGGCGCCATTGTAACTGTATCCTTCTTCTTGCACTTCGTCTTTCCCGCCCTTCTTCTATTTCTTTTGCTGCGCTTTTGGTATCCGCGGTCTGCATGATCGGATCGGTGCGTGAAGAGCGGCTACGTCCCCCACGCCGCGATCAGACCATGCAGACGTAGGCAAATCCCTCCCCCTTCCCTTCTTCTAAGTCCTTGTAATTTCGTGTTCTTCTCGCATGCATGCACGCTATAAATTCCGGTTGCGCGACTAGTTAGTTCTCTTAACCAGCTGTTGGAAGCTCGGGGTCGCGTGATCAGGAAGGGTCGGCACACGAGCGAAGTAAGAGGTGAGTAGAGCAGGAGTCGGGCGACCCGACGAGCTGGTGCCGAACGCGCAGGGTTGACGCGGGCCACGACGCACTGTGGGCGCGGGCGAACCTGACGGGTGCGGGAGGATTAAGCGGGGTGACGACTTCGTGGGTTGGTGCGCGACGACGGACTGTCCGCATCGGAGAAGAAGAGAGAGGGAGAGAGAGTTGAGGTGGATGGCTGCAGAGTTGCTGTTTCTTTTGTCTCTTCTTCCCCCTGTCTGGTGTACATAAAATTTTGATTTCGGTTTCGGGCAGTTTGCCGGTTCTTTTCAATTTCTCAGAATTTGGACCTGGGTTTTTTTGCTCACGTTTGCCCTCACGACTCTCCCATCTCTGATGTGTTATGTGTATGATTACAAAATGGATGTATGTATGGATGCCATGATTGATTGCCTGTCTTTTGCTGAGGAACCCTTGTCTTTGCTTTTGTTGATCGCATTCGACGCACTCGTGTGTAAAATAGAGATTTTGCGCAATCGATAATCCTGTCTTTGTCTCTGGTTGTCTTTTTATCGAGATGTTTGTGATAATTGCATCTTGCATAACTCGGAACATCACGAAGTGATTAGGCGGTCGGATGCTGGGCTCGGTGAACGCCGCACGAGGACACATGTAAGACGCGATCTAAGTTGCGTACTTACGCATATCCCAGGGCGTCGACTCATCGGGACCATCAACCCGTCCGATTGAGAAGTGGCCATCTCGAAATCCGCAACGACACAATCGTCCCGCACAAGCACGAGTAAGTCCGGTGACAGTCACGCGACCTGCACGTGCTCGCACGCGACGACCTTGACCCGTCCTTAGGCAACTCATAATATCGCAATGTCATCATGATGCGATCCTGGGATTCCGACTCATCCTACGACCGGGATTATTTCACCCCTTGGATAAATGAAATCCTAAGGCATCGATACCTCTGCCACACTCAGAATTGACTATGCCCGCGGGAGTTCCACTGCGCCACCTCTAGCGACCCCAGGTGCTCTGATTTCCCTTCTCCCGACCATACCTATTACTTCATCCACCCGGGATTTGTCGTCATCACCCCCAGCTTCCCTCCCTTCCGCCTTCTTCTTCCGTACCATCAGCTCAGTGTCGTTCCGTGGCCGGCCATAGCCCCCTATTGGCCCAGCACACCCTGCGGGAACTGCCGACGGCGCGACGATCAAAGAACCCCGGAGTTCCGAAGGCCTAGCCCGCACGCGCGACGACCAACGCCACGTGGCAACTCCCGACAGACGAACCTATCCGAACCCCATCTAACCCGAAGGAACCAACCCCCGAACCGCCGTCCCCGAAACCAATGGCTCGCTCGATCCTGAGTGAACCACGCGTGTAACCCGAAAACGCCCTTTTTTTTGCCAAATTACATTTGTGCCCCTGAAAGACCCTGTCACAGGAGATCTCAGTTCTGACCTGGGACTCCACTTTCCCAAAAATCCTTGGCACACCCCTTTTCGCACTTCCAGGCCCACATCCCACTCCGATCAGGAAGTCGCGCTGGGCGTGAGGTTGGTATCGGAGCCCGACACGTGGCTGGGTCTTAGGATCGATAGCACGATAATTAGGCGATCTGGCTAATCGAGGGCGGCCTCGCTCCTGGAACGCGCATAGACGCGACCCCGTCGTCACCCGGAGTAGATCAGCTCATCGACGAGCAGCCAACATGGCTGCCAATGTACCGAACCCGCAGCAGAATGCTAATCAACCGAATCCTAATCAACCCGCCCCACATGCACGGGCTCCCATGACGCCACCTGATCTATATTTATTTGACCCTGCGCACCACCTTGCAGGAGCATGGTTGGCCACGCTCCGAGCACAGCAGTATGACGATAACGAAGCTAAGGTAAACATCCTCGCTCGATTGGGAGGAGGCGCTCATCACTAGTTTAGTACCTATGTGTGGGTAGATCTTCAGACCTTCGAACGAGACTTTCTGAACCGATTTGATTACGTTTACACAGAGCAAGCGCTTTACATGATCAAGGATCGAGTGCAAAAACCTCTCGAGTCCGTTGCGGAGTATCGAAACCGGTTCTATCGGATGTTTGTAAAGACTGAGCGAGGAGAGCAAGTAGGGAGAGATCTGTTCATAGACGGACTCCGCAGCCGAACAATAAGGGCGAAGCTGCGAGAGCAGTTTTCCCCCGTCAATCATACACTACAGCAAATCATGGACGCTGCAGAAAACATGGAACGGAAATTCGCGGCGAACTTCCTGGAAGGAGAGGACTATTCCAGGGAAGGAGATTCGACCGAACTCGCAAGGGCAAAAGCCGAATTGGCTGTGCTGCAAAACAAATTCGAAAACATGGGTTTTGTGGCGGGTCTTGTCACCTACATAGAACAAATAGCCGCTAAACGACCAGTTCCAAGTGAGATCCCGAGTGTCCCCGTCCCTGTAATGTCGACGCCTGTAAGAACGGTACCCCCGCCCCCAGTCGAGACTCCCGTTCGATCGAATGAATCAACTGCCATACTCGAGCTGACCAAAACCTTGGTTAGTCTAATTCAGGAAAGCAAAAAGGGGCAGCGAGAGCACAATGCTCGGTTGGAAGCCATGATGAGGAACATGCGGCCCATTGCAGTGCGCGCCCCTCCGATGCAGCAAGGATTAGCCCCGGCACCTGCTCTCGGGGGAGCCGCGAACAATCTGAATGTCTGTTATGCCTGTCATCAGCCAGGACATCTAGCCCGTGATTGCCCCCACCGACCCCCGCAACAGCGGATCGGGGTCGCGCCTATGGCTGCGGCCCCCATCGCTAACGGACCAGGACGAGTCGGAGCTTTAATGAAAGAAGTAGAGGGTGGGGGAAGTGCCCTAGCCACCACGGAAGAGGTCGCCAAGCTATTCCTGTTAGATCAATACGTATCACTAGGTTACCCCGGGTTTGGAATGATCGGAACGATCAGACCAGCGCCAAAACAAAAAGAGGTGGCGGAGTGGCGACCCTCTCCAGGTGAGATGGAGTCGGGAGGACCCACCTTCGTCACTGGGGAAATCGATGTGCTTAATATCGTTCGAGCCTTGGACCATCAGATTACACTTCTGATCGGTCATTTGCTTTCGATCTCGGAACAAGCTAATGAGCAAATGCTAAAGCACTGCAAGGCAAACCGAAGACGATTCGCCCTCTCCCGAATACCGAACGTAAAGTCCAAAAATCCTGCGCCCGAGGAAAACCCGGTTGGCACGTCGGATCCAATTCGGGTAGGGTTAATTCAGAAAGACGATCATTTCCTACGGATTAAACCCATCCCATGGAAATCCGCAGAATGTGATATTGAAATTTGGGGAATTCCTTACAACGCAATTATAGATTCAGGAGCGGCGGTGTTGGCTATTTCGCTAAGAGTGGTCGAAAGGGCAGGAAGGAAAAACGATCTGATCATGCTTTCCGAGAAAGATCAGCTCGTTTCGGCTGACGAAGAAAAGCTTAAAACAGTAGGCAGGATGACCAATGTCGCTTTTTGATTGGTAAAGGTGCATGCACTGGAAGATGTTGTCGTAGTAGATGTGAATACTTACGACGTCCTTTTTGGACTTCCTGCTCTTGTAGCGTTACGAGCAAACCTGGATTTCGAACAACGATCTATCGTCCTCCGAAATACAGGAGGAAAACCCTATGTTGTACCTATGAGGCTAACCCTTCATACCACCATCAGCACAGTCCCACGGGTTTCGCCGATGATGGCAGGGACTCTCCGCATGATCTCCTGGGATGAATCCGCAGATGGAAAGTCATCAACGAATGATGCGGACAGCAGTGATGAGGACGATCCGGAAATCTCGAAGCTAGCACGACAGCGTGTTTACTACCCGCCACCTAGAACGATAGCAAGAACGATGCATCTGACCAGTAGGAATGCTCAGAGGACCAAGGCGATGATCTTGGGTGAACCCCTCGTGCATATTTCGAGGATGGTCGATTCTTTGGAACCCCCTCAAACCCTGTACGAAGGAATCACCCCGCTCCTCGCCCGGTACAGTGACAAAAAACATTACTGCGACATTACGGATCTACCAAGGTCCCTCTTGACACCCGCAAAAGAAGTGCGACTGTTGCACTTGGGGGCGGAAGCAAGTTCTTTGGAACCCCCTGGATGCCTCGAAGCTGACTCGGACGAACTCGGAGTAAAGATCGCGCTTAGGACTGTACCATGGCAGGATGTCTGTGACGGAATTACCGAGAAGGACACTTGGCCATTCGAGAAGAAGACCTCCAGATGCTGGCCACGTTGTTCTCCTGGCGATCGGATCACTCCTTCATTTTTGCACCCCCGCCCGATGTGGCAAAACCTGCGCGCACAAAACAGATAGATGTACGGATCTGGGGCCAACTTTTCGAGTTACACGTGCCACAGTACGTACCCGATGAAATTCATTGATTGATTGCGGACATTTTGACGTAATATCGGGGGACGATTAGCGTGACAGACACTGACATTGGCGTTATTCAACATGAAATACAGACGGGAAATCACTCCCCGATCCATTGTAAGCCGTACCGATACTCCCTGATAGAACGCAAAAAGACTCTCGAACGAATTCGAGAATTCGAAGCCTGCGGATGGATTGAACCCGCCACCGGACCGTGGTCATTTCCCGTCGTACTAGTGCCGAAGAAAAACGGATCAATCCGCATATGCATCGATTATCGCAAATTGAATGAAATCACGATTAAAGATGTGTATCCCCTCCCCCAAATTGATGATTTATTAGATGCGATTGGTTGCACTAATTATTTCAGCAAGTTTGATATTCGGCATGGCTTCCATCACATTCTGGTGAAGGAAGAAGATCGGTCAAAGACGGCCTTCGTGTTGTTTGAAGGCACGTGTCAGTGGGTTCGGTGTCCAATGGGGATTTGCAACGCGCCTGCCACGTTTCAGCGAACGATGAACATGACATTCCAGAACTTCGTCAACAAGATGTGGCTAACACAAGGAATGATCAACTTCTGCGTGATCGTGTACATGGACGATATCCTTGTCTACTCAGAGACCTATCACGGGCACGCGCAACACATCGAGTGGACATTGGGAGCGTTGAGAGACGCTGGGTTCAAGATCGCGCTCGAAAAGAGCGAATTTTTCCTTTCGGAAATTTCGTTCTTGGGCTACGTCGTGACACGTGGAGGGCTGGGGCCGGACTCAAGAAAGGTTGCGGCGGTAAGAGAAGCCCCAGTTCCCACGTCGCTGACGCAAGTTCGAGCCTTCTTGGGGTTGGCATCGTACTATCGTCGCTTCATCAAGGGCTTCGCCGCGATCGCACGACCACTGACGAACCTGCTATGGAAGGACCAGCCTCTCAGCTGGGACGCGGAGTGCCAACAGGCTTTCGTAACCCTCAAGGACGCTCTGGCGACGACCCCTATTTTGATTCGGCCGGACCCCTCGAAGCAGTTCATTCTTATCACAGACTTGCAATCGGAAGCCATCACCGCTATTCTAGCGCAGAAGGGGAACGATGGTCGCAAACACGTCATCGAGTACGCATCGCGTACAGTACCGGACGAGCGAAGGAATGACTCAGCACCTCAAGGCGAATGCTATGCAGTAGTCTGGGGAATCCAACACTTCCATCCGTATCTCTACGGACAGAAGTTTCGCCTCGTAACAGATCACGAACCTTTGCTGGCGTTGAAGAAACTCACTAATTACACGGGCATGATTGGCCGTTGGGCGGTGCGACTACAAGAATACGACTTCAACATCGTTCATCGAAAGACAGAGCGACACGACAACGCGGATGGACTGACATGTCTGCATCGACCTGCCAAAGTACCGAAGGGCGAGGAAATTACACCGTGGAAAGAGCCGGACTTGACCAACGAGCCTAAGTACGGACAAGTGGCAGTTCTCCCATGTGGCAAAAAACAAAATGATGGCAATGGGTGATGGAGGTAACCCCACTACCCCTCTCTGTCCCCTTTCCTCTTCATCTCTCCTCTCCTTGCCTGACAAATTTTTCTATTTTTGTGAGGCTATCTCCCGCGTGTACTCGGTCTCCATGCGTCATAACGGAGAAGGGTATGCCGACTGGATAGATTGTCGACAGTGTGTCGCACGAGCCCATGGCTCGTGCATCCAATACAGAAACGATAGTAAACCATGGTTGTGCCCCTTGTGTCGGACTGATAAGATTCCGACCGAGGCTCGCTTTTTGGATGCCACGTTAGAAGGATTGGAAAAGACCCGGAAGTTTAGAAGGGCCGAAGTATGGACTGATATCGCCTTGATTGCCACCTTAGTGGGTAACCCCATCCAGGATTTCACCAAGGAAGATCGGAGGAGGGCCAACGAGAGGGCTTGGGATTACAGATGGATAGAGGGCGGATTAGAAAAGCGGAAAACAGACGGCAGTGGGTTTTGGATGGTTGTACCGCATCCGTTCATGAGGTATGACTGGGTTAAAGAGGCACATGAAGAAACTGCGGCTCACTTCGTCGTACGGATTACAGAGTCAGTTATCGACAAAAATGAGTGGTACTGGTCCAATATCCGCGACGATGTGAAGTATATCGTCGCCAACTGTCAAGTCTGCGCCGCTGATAAGGCGCCGATTCAGCCGCCAAGATCGATAGTGCCAACGGTAGTTGAACGACCATTTCAAAGAGTCAGCATGGACACTACCGATATAGTGGTGCCCCCTGGCCCTAATAGTTGCGAGTATTCAGTCCTATTGGTATTTGTCGATCACTTTTCGAAATGGATCGAGGCCTACCTTTGTCGCACGCTACAAGCCACGGAAATCGCACGATATGTCAACCGTTTCCTTGGGATGCATCAGGATACAGAAGAGATCTTGACTGACAACGGGGCTGAATTCAGGGGAGAAGTGCTAAGGAATCTGGTCTGCATGGCGTCGCCATACGGAATACTGCCCCCCACATGTTGCAATCCAATGGGCTGGTGGAAAATGCCAACCGAGTAATAAAGACAGCATTGCGACGAAACATCGCGGCACGGGACCCGAGACCCTGGCCCGACATCATCGACCACATCCTGGCGGTCGATCGCGGAACGCCCCACGAATCAACGGGGCTAAGCCCCTTCCAATTAAGGACCAATAGCGTCGCTTGTGTTTCGATACCAAGCCTCCCAGATGAATCCTCACTGAACCGACGGCCCACCAGGGTCACGGCTCGGGACAAGGCCAAACGACACTTAGAATTAATGGAACGGTCCCTGCCCAGGCTAGCCCGGAAACGACAAAGAATGACCAAATTGGCCCAAGACCGACATGTCCGTAGCTATGAGGCCCGAAATGGGAACGCGGGTCCACAGACCCAGTACAAATTGGGGGACATGGTGCAGGTAAGGAAATGTGCTCACCAGGGTAAGCTAGCGCCACGATTCTTCGCGCGATATCGCGTGATCGAGCTCGGCCCTAACGGCGTGGACACTGTGCGTCTCGCCCCCGAGGTCTCTGGCAGTCGATCGGCTCGTCCGATCACACGCCACGTGTCCTATCTTCGCCTCCTCCCCTCTTCTCCATCTCCTTCTTCATCGGCCTCCCCCTCAGAGGAAGGCAACGACAACGATCTTATCTCTCCGGCATCTCCATCTTCCTCTTGCCCCTTCTCTGCCACCCCATCACCTCCGCCATCGCCATGAGCTTCGTCACCGAGCGGGCTTTCAGTGATCAGTTGTTGATGCCACGGGGAGAGATCTCGGTCATCCGCCAAGTGCATCATCCGTGGATCAGCCCCGACTTCTTGCGCTTTGCGCAGTTTTTCTGCACCTCGGGTGTGTACGGCGTGGCAGAGTTCCGGTTCACGACCGACCCCAGGTGGTGGTGCTGGCCGAAGCAACGGCGTTCCAACGGCGAGCGGCCCCGGGTGTTAGCCACGTGTCTACCGTGGTAGTTCTTAGCGGCGACATCACCGCCTTCGATCCGGCGCGGCAAGCCGCCATCAAGAGCACCTGGTACAAGTGGGGTCGTGATCTGGCCACTAATTGGGATCGACGGCTCACAAGGCACGGTGACGAGTGCTATCCTGTCGACGGCATCGAGGTCAACGCGCTGCGCACAACGCTGCGCGAGCCACCTGTCGTCCTCCCTGAGCTTGCCCCCCTCCAGCCGCGCAGATGAGCCGCGCGCCGATCTCGACATTTTCCCCTCCTTCTCTCTTCCCCATCTTCTGGCAGTCCTCTCACTACCCCCGTCTCTCTTTCTGCCTGGAGTCGCTGACAATACCCATCGTTGATCCGGATCGTTGGAGGCTATGGCGTGCAGAGTTCGTCGAGCTCTCGTTTTGCCTGCTACGAGTGGATCTGAACTAGACATGGGAAGGCGATAGGAGGCCCGCGTCAGAAACCGTGGAGTTGCTCATCATTCAAGCGTGGAGGACTAACGTCGCGGGAGATCTTTCGGGATTCGTCTTTGGAGCGGTCGATCGGGGATACCGATCACAGATCGTGCGCGAACTTACAATCGTGATCGCGCGATTGGCCGACGAGCTCCCCCTCGATATTATCTCTCAGAGCGACGAAGAGCCCGTGCCGCACGTCCTCTCAAGGACTCTCGCCCCGAGCCTCCAGTGGTCGGCTTGTATCGAGGAGCGTTGGGCGGACGGTGGTTTTCCATCCCGCAACGAGTACCTGGACGTCCACAGCCTAACTAACCCCCGCTTCTTTCGGCAACCAACGGCGTTCGAGTGGGCCGTGCTGAGAGAGGAAGAAGAAGCAGAAGAAGAATCGGAAGCAGAGCTAAGAAGAGAGGCCAGGGAAGCAACGGCCCGGTTGGCCGAGGACGAGGAAGAAGAACGCGAAGTGGAGGACGAAGAAGAAGTAGAGGAGGAGACTTCGGAAGAGGAGGAGGAAGCCTATAGCGAACACAGTGAGGGGGAGCGAAGCGAAGAGGAGAAGGACGAAGGTGACGACGAAGGAGTGGAAAGCGGAGAAGACGATCACGAGCTAACGCACGACGACGAGCTCAAGTGGAGCCCAGAACCGGATCATCGAGAGGAGAACCCTGAGGCCGCCGCGCAGCGGAAGAAGGAGGTCACGGAAGGAAAGCGGCCAGTGATCGACTCCGCACCGAACGATCCGTCCAAGGATCCCGAGCCGCCCAAGTCAAAACATGGGGACCTTGCTGCCACGACCTCGGGCGCCACGACGACAAGGCGTCGATCCCGCTCCGAATCCCGATCCTCATCCCCCTCTGCCTCCGCCCGTCCCCCAATTTGTCAACGTGTCAATGAGGGGCTTCGCCCTTCGTCCCTGATCCATATACCACTGTCCCCTTAGACACCTCTCTTTCAATCAGTATCTCCATCGCGTCGTCTTCCCCCGTAATCCCTTCCCCATCGCCACCTTCTGACATTTCTACTCCGCCTGCCTAGAGCTGACTGTCCATCCCCACCCTTCTGTTCGATGCGCCATCCCTGATTACCCCCTCCACGTTCTACTCCTTAGCGCCACATGGCAAGGCCGTAACCACATTGAGGTTTACTGCATCGTCACGGGGACATATCCCGCGTACGAAGACCATGATCGGTTCCGCACGGACGTCCTCCGAACCCTCGTCTCCCTTTACCCAGACTACCTCGCTTCCCTTCCCCGCAGCGGCCAGCGATTCCCCCGTTTCCATCGCATCGTCCGCTTTCAAGATCTTCCCCACGACCTCACCGGGATCGGGCGCTTTATACCCGAGCTTACGATGGAGCCGCCTCGCCCGGTTAATTACTGATGCAGTGGTAATGGACGCATGTCGCGGCCATGGCACGAGAAAAATCCCGTCCTTGGATTGTTGAGAGCCCAATCTCAGGAATTAGTAGAAGAGCAGTGTTGCCACGTTGGACGACGTCCACACTCAATTGAACGGTAAGTGGCATAGAGAGAGATGCTCCGCGTGTCGATCGATTAGAGAAATCGACAAGTGTCAACAAGCAAGCAGGAGCTTGCTAATATTGGAACCCCCTGGGCGTCACATATGTGACGAACCACTTTCGGTAACGCGCGACTTTCTGTACGGTTGCAATGAGGGGTCCTACGTTGGGAAGGTTCGGCCAATTACGGGAGATCGGGATCGGTGGGAAACTGCATCAGTGTCCTTGCTTTTTCGTCTTTTCCATCGCTTCTTTTTGAATGGTTGGGTTCGGAGCTAGGCGTGTCCTGGGATGGCCGGTTGATTGATTGGTCGGCTGGATGGATGGCGCGCTTCCGTGCACGCGATTAATAAATGTCAACGTCGTTTCTTTCGCTTCGGTTTCGATCTTTTGGGCGCGGACATCGCGCGGGAATTTGCCTTGTTCTTTTTGAATTTTTCTTTCAAATCTTTTTCGAATTTTGTCGAGCCCTGATGGCTCTCGGAATTTCGGACTTTCTTCCCGGAACCTGTACTTTTGTTTTTCGCATTAGTTAGGAATTTAGGAATTTTGTAATTAGGACTTTCTTTTGCCGCGCAGCGCCCTTATTTGCTTACACGCTTCTTTTTGCGGCTGCAACGGAATTCTGATTAGTCGGCGCCTTTAATCGGGTGTGTAACTGTAATCTTGGGTTCGCGCCATTGTAACTGTATTTTTCTTCTTGCACTTCGTCTTTCCCGCCCTTCTTCTATTTCTTTTGTTGCGCTTTTGTTAGCCGCAGTCTGCATGATTGGATCGGTGCGTGGAGAGCGGCTACGTCCCCCACGTCGCGATCAGACCATGCAAACGTAGGCAAATCCCTCCCCCTTCCCTTTTTCTAAGTCCTTGTAATTCCGAGTTCTTCGCGCATGCATGCACGCTATAAATTCTGGTTGCGCGATTAGTTAACTCTCTTAACCAGCTGTTGGAAGCTCGGGGTCGCGCGATCAGGAAGGGTCGACACACGAGCGAAGTAAGAGGTGAGTAGAGCAGGAGTCAGGCGACCCGACGAGCTGGTGCCGAACGCACGGGGTTGGCGCGGGCCACGACGGACTGTGGGCGCGGGCAAACCTGACGGGTGCGGGAGGACTAAGCGGGGTGACGACTTCGTGGGTTGGTGCGCGAGGACGTACTGTCCGCATCGGAGAAGAAGAGAGAGGGAGAGAGAATTGAGGTGGATGGCTGCGGAGTTGCTATTTCTTTTGTCTCTTCTTCCCCCTGTCTGGTGTACATAAAATTTTGATTTCAGCTTCAGGCAGTTGACCGTTCTTTTCAATTTCTCTGAATTTGGACCTGGTTTTTTTTTTTCACGTTTGCCCTCGCGACTCTCCCATCTCTGATGTGTTATGTGTATGAGATTACGGAATGGATGGATGTATGGATGCCATGATTGACTGCCTGTCTTTTGCTGAGGAACCCTTGTCTTTGCTTTTGTTGATCGCATTCGACGCACTCGTGTGTTAAATAGGGATTTTGTGCAATCGATAATCTTGTCTTTGTCTCTGATTGTCTTTTGATCGAGCTGTTTGTGATCATTGCATCTTGCATAACTCAGAACATCACGAAGTGATTAGGCGGTCGGATGCTGGGCTCGGTGAACGCCGCGCGAGGACACGTGTAAGACGCGATCTAAGTTGCGTTCTTACTCATATCCCCGGGCGTCGACTCATCGGGACCATCAATCCGTCCGATTGAGAAGTGGCCATCTCGAAATCCGCAGCGACGCAATCGTCCAGCACAAGCACGCGTAAGTCCGGCGACAGTCACGCGGCCTGCACGTGCTCGCACGCGACGACCTTGACCCGTCCTTAGGCAACTCATAATATCGCAATGTCATGATGACGCGATCCTGGGATTCCGACTCATCCTACGACCGGGATTATTTCACCCCTTGGATAAATGAAATCCTAAGGCAGCGATACCCCTGCCACACTTAGAATTGACTATGCCCGCGGGAATTCCACTGCGCCACCTCTAGCGACCCCAGGTGCTCTGATTTCCCTTCTCCCGACCATACCTATTACTTCATCCACCCGGGATTTGTCGTCATCAC
>BFEA01000001.1:3217488-3236988 GCA_003427395.1 Chara braunii
TTTTTTTTTTTTTTTTTTTTTTAATAAGGGGATTAACTGAGCAGGTGCACCTGATGTATCTACTTAAGCCACAGATGTAGCTTTTCAATAATAAATGTTCATGCCTATTCCCTATCTTTACCTAAATAACTATCCTATCCTACTGTTCAAGAAGTTTCCTTCTTGACCTCCTTTTTTTCTGTTTTCTTGTCAGGGGGCTGTGCCCAACTTGCGAGCTTCAGTTCAACGTGGTCACACCATGGGCCTCGCCACACCACTCTCCAAATGTGAAAAAGACAAAAATGTGGCGGGTGCATCTGGCCACGTTCTAACGGCAATTTCATTCTCACTTTGCACATTTCGAGAGTGGTGTGGCGATGCCCTATGACCGTGAGATTCTCATATCGGATGGTAGGGACCCGTGTATAGAACCAAACCTCCTCAAGTGGGGCACGGCCCCTGCGATATGCTTTCTCCCCGCCTACGCGCAGTATAGCCTGCCTAGCCAACTTTCTGGGCTACCGCGCGCGCGTTAGATTTTTGTCATTATGAAAATTGAACCCCTTCAGTACATATTCTGGTCCCGCCAACATGCGTCCCCCCCGCCTCCAGTTTCGAGTTGGAGTTCGAAGTTCGAACTTCGAATCCAAACGGGGCGGGCCTTACGATCTACTGCTGCGCGGGGCGGGTTGGACGACGGGGCTCGGTGGATGGATGTGCGCCAGTGCGAGTGCGAGTGTGCGAGTCGGGGTGTGCGAGTGGGAGTGCAAGCCCGTACTTGATGTATTCGGGGGGTGAGAGCAATGAGCGAAAAGAAAGGAAAAGAGGCACGAAGTACGTGGATGGAGCGGCGGTTCATCAGGCAAGAGTTCCTATGTGTTTCCCTCTTTGCTATCGTCTCTCTCTTTTTCCCAGTCTCTTCCCCTCTTCCTGTCATTCTTCGGTGCCCTTTCCACTGTCGTGCCCCCCCCCCCCCTCCCCATCCCTCATCCTCACCCCTCCCTTTCCCCTCTCTCTCTCACTCGTCCTTATCCTACTGTCCATATTGGTATTCTCCTAGTGTTGTTCGTACCAATGGCCGCGCTTTCTTGCTGCTATGGCTTCTTTCTTTTTTCTCTTTCGTCCTCTCTCCTACTCTTCCTCCTTGCTTTGATCCACGGTCGTGTTGATACCATGTGCCCCACTGGCCCCCATCCACCACCATCAGACCCCCCCCCCCCCCCCACACACACACACAGAGACAGAGAGAGAGAGAGAGAGAGAGAGAGAGAGAGAGAGAGAGAGAGAGAGAGAGAGAGAGAGAGAGAGAGCGGAGGAGGGTTCTGATGGATGAGGCGTATGAGATCGGCAAGAATGAGAGAGCGTAGTGACAAAAGGGAGGGGAAGTAGTAACGATGGCAGAAAGGACAAAACGCATAGTAACGGTGGCCGAAAGAAGAAACGGATAGTAACGGTGGTCGAAAGGAAGAACCAGATAGTAACTGTGGTTAAGAGGAAGAGTAAGGGGAAATGGACGGCATAAAAGACGATGATGATGACGATGGAGAAGAAGACGATCAGTGAGTGGAAAGCTAACGCGAGCTCAAGGAGGATAAGACGATGATGCAGGGCGTATCATCTATAATTCACTGCAGTCTTTTTGTTCCTCTCTCTCTCTCTCTGTCCCTTTCCTGTCCCTTTCCTCTCTCATGCAGTCTAACGTGACGGATTCCCGTGAAGAAAGCTCTGGGACTCAGAGAAGTTTCCGGGCCTAATGAAGCAAGTCTTGGGACGTTTTGGGACTCGGAAACTTTGCGGAGACGTGCTCAAGATATCCGCTGGATTCCGGGAAAGGTTGGGGGGAGGGGCTAAAAAACTGGCCAAGAGGGGTTAAAGAGGGACTAATTAATAGTATGTCTAACTGGCGCTTACAGGCAGTGATTATTAGTAATACAGTCTTCGCGTGACCGTGTAAGACGGGGAAAAAAATGGCTTGTATACATGCATCATTGGGATGCGTTGTGTTTAGGGGGAAAAGACGGTAGCCGCCGCATGGTGTGAATGATACGGAGAAGCCATGTGCTACCGATCTCTTTCCAGTCCAAACGCCATATTTAACAACCTGGAGCTATGACGAATCCCTAAAACTTGAGACAAACATTGATCCTGATTGTTTTTTCGTTTGCTCGTGCACTTCCCGACCTTATTTTCACCATCATCGTCGTCATCAACATCACGTTTATCTTACCCTCATCAATCACTCGTCATCACCATCATCATCATTAGCCCAGGTGCCACATGATGATAGAGGGTGATACGAGCTTGGATAGGTGACACGTGGAGCCTCTAAAAGGCTCAATGAATGATGATGAAGCTGATCATGCCGACGATTGATGATAATCAGCGAGAGCCTTATAGAGGACCAGGTTCCTAAACTACTGGATTGGTTAGACGGTTGATTTACTATGTACTTCAAATTTGTGCCGCTTTCACCGGATCCGATGGCTACAGTAGCGATCGGCCGGTCTTACCTGGGAAGGAACTGTAGTAGGTAGGTGTCAGGAATCTTTTGTCAACTTTTTGTCCGCCCCTCCCCCCCCCCCCCCCCCCCCCCCGGTCCCTCCCCAACCCCCCCTGTCCGTTCTCTAACGATTCGCTAGTAACACTTTCAGGCAAATAAAACACGCCACGCCTGTCTTTATCTTCACACGTACGGACAGTCACACTGAGGATGTCAATCCTCAGTCCTATTGAAACTCTTTGTAACTTATTTCGGCTCTCATGTTTTATCACTTAAGCTCACACCTATTACAGTAGTACTCGCACCAATTTTTCTATCCTCGTTAGTTTATTCATTTTTTTCCTTCTCACAAGGGCCCAGTGCCCACGGCTCACATCAGACAAAACCCTTGCAGTATCCTCACGTATAGCGAAACTCGATCCTCTTCAAACTCTCACACCTGTCTCGATCCTCATTCCTATTCAAACTCTCAGCTATCTCGATCCTCGTACCCATTCGAACTTCCAGACCCCTATTCAAACTTACAGACCCCTATTCAAACTTACAGACCCCTCCCTATTCAAACTAACGCAGCTACCTCTTCAAACTCACAGCTGTCGTGGTCCGCGTTCCCATTCAAAAACTTACACCTATCAGAAATCCTCGTTCCTATGCAAACTGTCACACCTATTCGTATTCAAACTCGCACCACCTATCTCGCTCCTCGTTCCTGTTCAAACTCACACGCCTATTCAAACTCACACGCCTATTCAAATTCGCGATATCTCGATCCTCGTTCCTATTCGAACTCGTACACCTATTCAAACGCACACCCACTAAAAGTCGAGGCGAAGAAGAAATTTCGCAAGTAAGCATCGTGGAATATGTTTGCCTCCTCCTCCCGCACCCGACCTCTCCACCCCATTCTACTCCACCCCCTACAAACGCACACACACACCCCTCACCATCATAATATATGTGGATCGCCTCGCGGAATTGGCCCCTCCGCAGTGTCATTCGCGCACTGAAGGATCGTTGGGTATCACTCGGTATTGCATGTGGCGTTGGCCTAAAGACTGCTACAACCTACTCTGTGGGGAAGATGCGTTGGAGTTGCTGTACCCGAGCAACAGATAGGCGGATCCCATGTCCTCTGCGCAGTGCGCAGAGCGTTGCCATCGCCATCATTCTGTCTCGACCGCCCATTTTTTGTAATCTCTCTCTCTCTCTCTCTCTCTCTCTCTCTCTTCTCCACCCACGGCAAAACCTATCCATGTGTATGTCCTTCCATGGACGTAACAACCGACGTATCTCTACATGCCTGTGAGTCCCTACCCTCATCCCTGAATGTGCTTCTTATCCCTAGTGTGATTCCCTGGGGTGCAACCAGCGCGACTGTGACAGATCTGGTGATGAATGTGAGGAAGGGATGTCACCTATGAACCCTCGTTGTGTGCGCCATGTCACCTATGAGGGAGGACCTCATTCGACGGGTGAACACCGTCCAAGCAGCATGGCTTCCACCCGTTTGTGAAACAAATGAAGAATTGCCCCCTGAATCACAAATTGCATACCTCTGCTGTTCAGCGCGGACCTCCTCTCATGCCTTCAGCGGCGAGTTATTCATCAACTGGCACAACCACACCTATGAGTTAGACTATGCAGTATACATACCACCAAGATCTGCTTGCATACCACCACTTGCATAACACTTGCACAACACATGGATAACGTTCGCTTTTGCTTTTTTTCCCTCTGGCTACTAAGATGTTTCAGTTCACCAGGTTCTCTCTTATCTGCCTATGAATTCAGCGGCAGTACAAGGGGTTACCCCATTCGGGAATCTCCGGATCTATGCCTGTTTTCGACTCCCCGAAACATTTCGTCGCTTACTACGCCCTTCTTCGTCTCTGCAGGCCACCACTTGCATAACATTTGCGCAACACATGGATAACGTTTTCATGTTGGTGATGTTAGTTCTTACCGAAGCAGCATCAGAGCCCTTCAGACAACCAAAACATCTCTTAATGGCAGAACGAACGGCCTTGAACCTGTTGTTGTACATCTTTTCCCTCCTCCTCCCTCGAACAGGCGTCGTCAACCATGGCAAAATCGGCTAACCGACATGCCCTATCGAGTACCCTCCCATGGGTGTCCCGTCATATAGCACATGTTGCGCCCACCGAATGAGTGCCCCCCCCCCCCCTGTTGTCGTGCACCGTTTCTTCTGTGTCCGCCTCCTCCCTGCAAGAGGTGTCATCAACTGTGGAAAAACGGGCAACGGGCATCCCCTATCAAGAGCCATCTCACCGATGTCCCGTTGGATCCCGCTTCTGCTGCATATTGTGCAGGTGAAACAATCGCAACACCCTTGCATCCTGCACAGAACGGTTGCCAACGACAACACCCACAACGTGCAGAGTCTCATCTCAAACTACCTGCGTTGCTGTGCACGGTTGTATTCTGCGTCCTCCGTTTTCGGCTTCGTCGGCTTCTCAATGTGGATGTACAGTCCATCAGTCCCATGCGACCAGGAAGGCCATGGTTTTCGCAGTAGTCCAGCGTTTGCTGCAGATGGCGACCAGAAGAGAAAGTGGTGGCGTCTCTGTACTCGTGGATGAGGGTGCCGACCAACTTACCTGTGCACGCACTGCGCTCGCCAAGCCAATACCGAAATTGTTTCTGCTATGCCTGTAGAATCCGCCCGTCGCCCAGCTGGTTAATGCAGAGGCAAAGCTCCAGATCCGCTCCCGATGTCGCCCTCCACTGTGTGTGCATGCGCTGTATGCGTGGGTGAACGCGTTGCAGAACGTACATGAACAGCGACGTCGAGAGTGGGCGGTACTCTCTGAACACTCTATGGTCCTCCTCCCCTCCCTCCAGGCGCCACCTGCACAGTCTCCCACCCAGAACCTTCGCGCCCCTGTCCTGATTGGACCAATCCCTGCCACCCCGACATGGCCTCTTTCTATCCACATGCTACATCAACTGCCTCCATCCATCCACATGCTACATCAACCGGAGGAGTAGCGATTCCGGAGCAGAGTCGTCTGTCGCACTGAAAATGGGAAAGGGCACATTCAAAGCGATAGCCAGCAGCTGCTCCCTACCTTGAAGCCACCGCACCACAGTGCGAGCGAGGAATGTCACCTGCCATGATGCCAGCCCTACGCTGTATTCTCATCCATCTCTGCCGCGGGGTTGAGTCGGCGCCGCACCTTTGCGGCGGCACATGCCGCCACTGCCCTGCTTTGTTTGCACAACACATGGCAACCAGCACTGCACAACGCCAATCGACGATGAAAGAGGTGTGAGGCAAGCACACCATGGCAGGAGGACCTTTTCCCACTGGGGAGGACGGGTCCGAATGCACACATGGCGAAGGTGAACGGCTGGCTTAGGCGATGGTGGCGACATGACGTCTTTTCAACGTTGGTGGCAGCAATGGATGGCTGTGGTGGACGCGGGGAATGGATGGCACCGCACGACAAATGTATGCGATGACCACGAGTGGACGGGAGGTGGACGAGACTCGCAGGCCCAAGTACCAGTTGGTGAAGGCCGTGCGCATAGCCCTGTCCACTACCGAGCTTACCACGTGCTGCACCTGACCTTGTCATACGCCTCCCATCTGCCAAACCAGTGGCCCAATACTTTTCGCCGGACTTCCAGCGCTTTCCTTCGAAGACCCGTTGCAGTTTCGGCCTGTGGGACCCTCGGGTACCTCTTCCCCGTTTGGGCCCCGATGGGCGGTTCTTCAGGGTTCCCCGAAAATTTGTATAAAAAATAAGAACGTGGTATCGAAGCCTAATAGAACTCGTCGATCCACCCACCGTAAGAGGCTAGGTAGGATTCCAATCCCGAAGCTACGAGCAGCGCACGAGACGGTAATCCTGTTTCGCAATCCCGATTCTCTAACGTATCCTCTGTCGCAATCTCGACTCCTAACGTATATGGTGTGTGAGTGCTGGCCATAGGCACTGCTGTCAGGGCAGGGAAGTAGATGGGAAGCGCAGCTACTGGCAAAATGCTCGGTCTTTGTGTTAGCCGTCCCCTGCCCGCTAGCGGCCCCACCCTACTCCCTGACCACCGCCGATTACGGTGGGGGGGTAAGATGCATCCCTTGATTGTGAGAGGTAGCTATTCTTTTTCTTGCAGGGTACCCTGTATAGGCTGAGTACTAGTGGTAGTGAAATTGAGTGAAGAATCTAGCTTAAAAAAAAAGGATGACGGACCAGTCCGGGCCAAAACAGGACCTAGGCCTGGATGAATCCAGACATCGATTACTGGACGGGCTCTGGACTTCCGGAGCAATCCGGGCCCCGATCGTCTGGATGAGGTTCCGGGACCTGAAATGCGTCCGGGTGGGAATATATACGTAAATAGTTCTCCATGACGATATACACATAAAAAAAAAAAAAAGAAAAAAAAGAAAAAAAAAGAAGAAGAAAAGAAAAAAAGAAAAAAGAGAAAAAAAGAAAAAAAGAAAAAAGATACGTTGATCAGTGGGATGTGTTATTTGCTTTGTGATAATTGGATTATCTTTCTTTCCCTATCTTTCTTTCCCTGTCAGGTTTGGTTTCCTCCTCCCCTTCTTTACCTCTTTGCCTTCTGGCTGCGTGCAAGTGGGTCCTTGTGACACACGGGGATGGGGGCAGCCAGCGCTCAACCTGTCATCCACGTTGCTGGCCTTGTACGTAAGAGGTTATGAACAGGTGGAGCTTTCCTTACCTCTTCCCCCTCCCCCTTTTTTCCTTTTCCTTTTTCTTTCCCCTTTTTTGCGCTCTGATTCACAACGTGACAATATATACAGAGAAAAGATGGAAAGAAGACGAAGGAAGACAAAGGGAAATTAAGGGAAAGTAAGGAGTGTGGAAAGAAGATGGAAGCATAGGAAAGAATGGGGCTCAAGAGTTAAGAATCAGCCTGTCCTTGACGACAGACGTACATTTTAAGGATGAGATGGATGATGAGATGGGTGAGGAAATGGAAGACCTAGCTGAACATTCTCAGTCCAACAGTTGCCTCGGCGGCTGGCGTCGAGCATGCTCACCTAACACTCCCGACAAATGGCATCTCGGTTGCATGCCAACATGAAGGAAGAACGGGCACGACCAAAGACCATGCATTTAATATGACGCCCATGGCCACAAAATGGGCATATGTTGTCCAGATTCAGAGGGTGCCTGCAGTCACATAGGGTGGGGTGGGGTGGGGGGGGCAGAGAGAGAGAGAGAGAGAGAGAGAGAGAGAGAGAGCTGTCGTTGATGTGTGTCCTCCTCCTCTTCCTCTATGCTGTCCCACCTGTTCTTCCTCCTTGGCCCTTGTCGTCCTCCTCCCGCCCCATAGCAGCACCCATTCCTCTTCTGCGTCCTATGCGTCATCCCTTCTCTTCCTCACTGCCTCCTCTGTAAAAGTCTGCCACAGTGACGATGAGGCAGGATGGTGCTGAACTGGCGCTGGGCCGCAGCAGTTTATGTCCATGGTGCTGCAAACTCACAGCGGGCAGGTTCAAGAACATGAATACGTCCTGCCGCCTGTCTGGTTTCGAAATTGCCGATGCACAGCTAGGGATGGGTCTGGGCCTGTTCGAAATTGCCGATGCACAACCAGGGATGGGTCTGGGCCTGTTCACATACCGGACCAGACAACGGACCTGGACATCTCGATCCAGTCTGTCCGCATCCGGAGTTGGACGTATGGCTGGGTACCATGCTATTTTTGCTGCCGAGGGCCTAGCAGAAGAGGCCTCCAGACATCCCCATGCTATTTTTGCGGCTGAGGGCCTAGCAGGAGAGGCCTCCATTGCCCCCAGCTGATTTGGGGTAAGAAAGACAGACATCCCCATGCTATTTTTGCTGCTGGGGGCCTAGCAGGAGAGGCCTCCATTGCCCCCAGCAGATTTGGGGTCAAAAAGACAGACATCCCTCTGTCACTTTCCTTTCTTGCAAATTTGCTGTTGTGTTTGTCCATTCACCCATGTATTGGCATGCGAGTCCCCTTTTTTTCCCCTTTTCGTTCCCCTTTTTCCCCCTGCCCCCTTTCCTTTTAAAATTTCTTTGGGGTTTGTTTGACACCACTTGAAAATACTTGAGTTTCAAGTGCACACTAAACGAGAAATTGTGATTAATTTACACTTATTCGATTTATGGTTCCATGTACACTTGAGGAAACCCTTGAGCAGACTGCACTTGAAACCAAACTCCATGGCTTGACCAATCCTGGACCAGGATCGCCTGCTGCAAAAAAAAAAAAAAAAAAAAAAAGCCCCACTTGGAGTGCAGGCCATATCTGCTGGCACTTGAACTCAAGGCTCCCAAGAGAGGTACCTTGAGTTCAAGTGCGATTTTACCCCGGCCGCACTTGAGTTTCGAGGGTGGGCACTTGAGAGCTGGAAAGTAGAAACAACTCCCCGACGACGTTAGGGTGGGGTCGAATGAAGAATTTTCCTTCAACCCTTGAGTTCAAGTGGTGTCGAACGAGGCCCTTTGTTCCCTTCCTTTTTTTTGTTTTCAGGGTTCTGTAAGTTGTTCTAGCAACCCTCTGTCCAGCTGTCCAGTGTTTTGTTTTTTTTTGCCAGATTGTAGTAGAGGTTGGATGTGAGGCCTCAGGAGAGATGCCCATAGCAGTAAGCCAGTTGGGAGATCAGATGGATTGTGAAGACCCCAAGTACCAGTCCCTTTCCAGGGGACATCATTTGTTATCTATTCTGTCCTAATGATATCATATGATTCATATCGTTTTTTTTTTTTTGAAGAAACTGCCCGAACGGCTGCTAGGGGTGCTGATAAGAGCAGGCACCACTGGCACTGTAGGGGAGGCTGCATCCATTGGTGGGTAGCAGCACCTGCTGGAAATCGGGTCCAGCGTCCCTGTGGCGTACAAAGTAAACAGTGAGAGTAATACGAGCATGAGATGTCAGTATCCATGAGGGGGCTGGGCGATGAGTGGCCCAGCCTTCTGTCAATCCTGTTTTTAATGGAGCACTCAAAGAGTTATCGATTCTAGTGTTGTTACTGTGACCTTTTGACTGTCGATTACTATCTATCTGCTTGTTGCATTATGCTTTTGTGTCTGTTCTGAGTGTGTGTCTATGTCTGTGTATGTGCTATTAGGAGTGCGGGGCAGCCTTGGCCATCCCATGTTCCCACCCTCCCCAAAACCCATTCGTCAGTGTGGGGTGGCCTTGGCCACCCTCTGTTCCCACCCTTCCATAGACCCATGTCATTGTGTCATTGTGTCATTGCGTTGTCATCATATTATCATCCTTAAGTTCGATCTCCATTGCTGTGTCAACCTTCCTGCTGTGGGGAGCAGTCTGTTATCCGCGAATAGATGTATATTGCCATCTAAAGCTCATCCCGGTCTGGTCTGGGTCCATTGTCCGGACATGGGTCCTGACTTCATCTTCTGTCTCCAGGGAGTAATCCCCTCTGCTTCTCCTCCAGTGGGAAGTCCCTGCTTGGCCGGCCTTCCACGTAGAGAGTGGGGAGCGGGTGTGGACGGGGAGGGAGGGTAGTGGGGCAGGATTAAGGGGGGAGTTGGGGGAGGGTTTGGAGAGGTCCAGGGGAGGGGGCATTAAGGGGGGGGAGAAGATCCGGGTGTGTATCGAGTATTGTCAGCCCGCGAGAAGGATGAAATTGGTCGGTTGGAATGCGAACTGAAAATGGCTTCTCGGTAAGCGTTCCCATTGTGATTCCGTCAGCATCCACTGTTTCCATCGCAGCTGGTTGTCTTGATCCAATTCACAGAGTTTTTCTGCACTGTCCACCCAGATAGAGCGAAAGTTATCAGAGATTACATCCCGTTTGGTTATATCTGATTCCTTCCGCAGCATGTTTCTGAGCTCTTGCCAGGCCACCTGTGTGTTGACGATGATTGTTTCTAGAATTGAGGCCCGAGCCTCCATATAGCCATATGTGTGCTGCCTGTGCTCATGCGCACGTCTCATTCGCCACGCAACTGTTAACATTGGTAGTCGTGTTACTGCAGCAGGTTAAGGCTGAAGGGTGTCCACCTAGCCCCTTGCAGGGGCGTTTCTCCCAACAGGATGATCTTGAGGTCCCATGGGAGGTGGTTGCCCATTAGAGGATGCCATGTTGCATCCCACCATTGCCAGAGCTGAGCCACCATGGTGCAGTCCAGCAAGCAATGTTCGAGTGTGGCTCGTTTCTTGGGGGAGGTCCCACTGCAGTAGGTACAGAGTGGAGACAGCTCACCCTGGGCTTCCAAATTTGTTCTAGACACAATCCAGTCCGGGGTAGGTAGACACCTGTGAATGATCTGCCACCGCAGCACACGCAGGTTAGTAGGTCGTATAGCCGAGTATGTGGCCCATCTGATTGTGTTAAATCACCAGTACACCCAAGGCTAAATGTACGAGCCAAAGTTTTGAATTTTGCCGAGCCTGAAAGCGACCGGTACCAGCTCTTGGAAAGTAGAGGTCGGTACCGGTACTGGCCTTGTTCGGATTGAGTGGTGGACCTGCTGGACTGAAAGGAGGACGATGTTTTCACTCACTAGCCACCCAGACAAGCTCCGACGTCCTGAACATTATTGCCTTCAAATTCATCCATGCATGGCCCTAATTGCAGCCAGATACATTCGGGAAAGAGCTAGCATGAGTGTGCGCTGGGAAGAACGGGCTGACACTCTGAACCACGTCCTCCCCGCCTCTCACGGGAAGTGATTTCTTTTTTTTTTTTTTTTTTTTCAGAAGGATGATACTCTTTTGTTACTTTTTGAAAAACAAAGGGAAAAAGAAAGTGAAGGGGCGCACGTTTGCCTTCAGGTTTGCCTTCAGATTCATTCAGACGGGCCGTTATCGCAACCAGATACATTCAGGAAAGAGCTAGACTGAGGGCATACTCACACTAGGACCGATGCGTTTTGAAAAGTGCTAGTGCGAGTATGCCCTGAGTGTGCCCTGGGAAGAAAGGGCCTGACACTCTGAATCACTTCCTCCCCACCTCTCACGGGGAGTGATTTCAGAATGGCGATAGGTTTCTCTTTCTTTTTGAAAAACAATGGGCGAAAAAAAAAAAAGAAAAGGCCCATGTTCACCATCAGATTCATTCAGGTGGGGCCATTATTGCAGCCATATACATTCGGGAAAGTGGCGGTGCTATTATGCCCTTACCAGAAACGGGCTGGAGGCGGGGAGGCAGTGAGTGTGTTCAGAAATGACAAACACCTGTTTTTTTAAGAGAAAAAAAAAGAAAGGGCAAATTCACACCGACACTTTTTCAGCTACGCTCTGGATGTGATTGCGATCAGATTCATCCAGGCCTGCCCATAACTGCAATGAAAGGTTTTCTTTTTTCCATCATGATCCCTGCCAGCGAGGCAGGGCATTCTGCTATTTCTGCGGCCGTGCATGTTCCCACATGCACGGAATGAACCAGGAGCAACACCACAGTCCATTTGCCCTTTGTTGTTGGGCCCAGCGGCTTCTCCTCACGGTGCACTACCGGGCCTTCCCCAAGGCGCAGAATCTTCTTGTGGTAGCAGGTTCATTTTTCTGCAAGGCTGGGGCCGTGTACTGGTGGTTTAAGGTCTTCTGTGTTGAGGGGCGAGTCTCTTGCCCACCGCAGTCTGATCGGTTCGGATATGTGTGCCGGTTTCCTTGCTGTTTTGTACCCATCCTTTACTGTGTACTGCCATATCTGCAGTTTACGGGAGTCGCCCATGTCCAATTCCCATTCTTGTGGGTCGAATGGCAGCTGGCAGAGGGGGATGGCCGGTTCATACACGAAGAGTCCTTTGTCACTGTCACTGATCACACATATTCTAACGAGTCCTGCGGCAGGTGTCCGACGGCCGAGGCCGTCGTGATGGTCCAGTTTGGACCATCTTTCCCCTGGGAGGTGTGGTGTATACGCCTTAAGGCTCGCCTCTTGAGGGTTAACTGCCTCTACATTGTATAGTACCATCGGGATCGGTCCAGTCCTCTGGTCGTACCACCCAGTCACCCTGCCGTATTGTCGAGCCTCTGTTAAGTTCCAGGACCCATGCCAGGGGGACAGCCTCTTGGATCTCTTGCAGTCCCTCTTCCGGCTTTCTGACAGGTGCAATTTTTGTCGAAGGTCCTGGACCGATAGCCACGTGCTTGCGTGGACATTCCACAAATCAGCAACTGTGTTTATCCCTTTTCTCACCCAGGGGAGCCATCTCGAGCCTGATTGCAGTGAGAATGGTTTACCTGTGTGATCTAGTATGCATGGGTTCCCAAACATAGGTTGTCTCCATATTTCGTCCCATCTAAGTGGGACAGGTTTTTGGGCCGGTCCTCGTTCTCTCCATAGACGCAGCATATCTGTCCATAGGGGGTCGGCCTTGAGGTCCCATTTGGCTGTGGAGGCGGGCGTGTCATCCCTTCTGTTTGGGGGGGATGCCGGGAGCGACCAGTGTTTGTTAGTTAACCATTGCAGTGGATGGACACGGTTGCTATCTGTGCATTGTGGGGCCAGGGCGGAGATTTGGATGGCTGCATATGGTGCCGAGGGAATATCATTGCATAACAACCATTTTATTGTAAGTCGAGCCCTACAGTGTTGCATCCTAGACCCTAAACTAGACCTAGACCTGCATTGTCCACTCCTGCCGAAGGTCGCAGACTATTCCTCCGGGTGCTTACTTACTATATAGGGGCACCCCGGATTCTTGAGGATGACCCGGACACAGGAGGGGTCCTATACAGTCATTCGCACCCTGTATCACATCCAGCAGAACTCTATAGGTAGCTAACCACCCTTCTACTTTGGATGCAATAAACGACCCCCCCACGCGAGACCACCCTAGGATTCACATCCCCATCGAACTCTGAATGGGAATTCGCACAGACAACAGCCGGGATGAAGCTCAGCATTCAGGCATCATGAGATGTGTATGTGAAGCCCGCCCTTAGGAATCGTATATGCCTGACACCCTTCTGCTACCACTACCCAAGCGTGTGAGTAGAGATCTGGACCATTCCTGACCTAAGTTCATTGTCTATGGGCTCTCATGAGTCTACCATGATGACGGGAAACTCCATAGTAGTACCCCGACTCTACAATCACACATCCACAGACTACCGTCTTCACCCGAATAAAATGTAGGGTTATTATTGCTGTATCTAGACCCAAAGTTGGCGCAAGTACAGCTATAATGACCGTACATTGTATTTGGGTACATAGTAGTACACAGATTCTACCATGACACATCCACAAACTACCGTCCTCACCCGGATACCGTACAGTCATTATTGTTGTATCTAGACTCAAAATCACCCCAAAATACAGCTATAATGACCGTACGTTGCATTCGAGTGAAGATGGTTGTACATATTGGCAAGTCTGTTGCAGGTGGAGGTCCTAGATCACTATGCAGCGGTTTCATCTGTTTCAGGCAGTTCCTACTGTTGCATGGAGGGCCAAGGGGCCTACGAACGAGGCCTATTATTCGAAGTTTGTTGCAATCCTCGTAATCCTTCTTCCCCTCCCTCCTAACCCCAACTACCCCTAATCCTATCCCTACCAGCCCATGGTAAGTACATGAGACGTGACCAAAGACCAACTACTTTGACAGTCGTCCCAAAGCCTGCTCCAGCATACTACAACCATGGGCTTTGAACCCTTGGGTGGGACATGTGGTGTCTGTAGTCCTTACCGTGTTCCAAACTAAATGGCCCTAAGGTGCACCAACCCGTCCATGTCTGTGCAAATGCATGAAGTGCAGGCCGAAGGATTTGAATCTGCACCCTAAACCACAAAGGTGCATTAGCCACTACTGCTCGACCAACTGAACTAGTGGCCATTCGCTCAGTCTCCACATACCTTCGAACAAGTTTTGCTGCATAATCTAATTGGTTTGTTAGGTGTGAATCTAATTAGTTTGTTAGGTGTGAGTTTTTGAATTTGCGCGCAGTAAGTGTGATTTTTCTAACTCATTTATCGAGTGTGACTTCTTTGGATTCGATCTTAACTGCAGTTTCCTAAAGCAAACTTTTTAATATTCAAACCGGAATTCGCCTTCTTTTGTTTTTAAACTAATGCCTTTAATTAGTGTTCTTATTATTCTAACCATATGATTTGATATTCTGAAAGCAAGGCAACTTGCCTCAAACCTCCCTTTCACTACTGCTGCCATTCTGCATTCCCCGAACTCGCTGTTGGAAGCAAAAGATGCAGTAATCAAAATCAATTCGTCCATAACATTTGTCTTCCATGCCTCTTATTTCGTGTCGCCATGGCATACAGGTAGCATGCAAGAGACCTCTGCTGTACTCCAAATTTTCACTCTGGAAGCAACTCCATTGCTCTGGTTGGCAGAAGAAATTCAATTCCAGCAGAGGCTCTGCTCGAATTTACCTGGCAGGCAACGTATCCTTCCCGGAACTACATTCACTCTCCCTCTCCACTGGGAGGAGGTGATGGTCACCACCAATCTTGCACGTTCAACGGGAAGGAATGGGCCCGGTTAATAAGGAGGCGTTGAGGTGCTCAGCTCTGTGTTGATGGTCAAGGCCCACCAATCTATCTTGCAGACGTGTATCGATAGGATTGTGCCCTGAAGTTAGTTTCAAGTGTCTGCGAAGCGTTTTGCAAGTTGCGTCTAGGATCCATGGATGACGAAGTGACATACAGGTGAGAACTGGGCAGTGCGGGCCAGAACTCTTGCACACATAAACACTGTCCTCCCCCGACAACACCCACTCTTGCCTCACAGGGACACATGCACTGGCACACACAGACACAAACCCTCACACAGATGCTCATTCTTGCGCACAGATACTTGTGCCTTCAAAGAGGCAAATGTGCCTATCTAGCGCACACACATATACACACACATACACACACTGACACACAGAGGGACAGTAAATGGGGAGCTGCAATAACAAATAAAAGGGTTACCCCGAAGAAAACCAGAGTAAAAAAGATAGTCAAGAGAGGGATACAACGGATCTGTTGTGCGTCGTTTTGCTTGCTGTAGAGGTAAAACGCTTTCATTGTTGGATCGGTTCATCATTAGTGTGGTTCATGTCTGCAATAGAGGTAAAGCTGCATTGATTTTGGATCTACTCATCTGGGTGGAACAGGGGCTGTTCTGGTGACAATCCACAATACACGTGCACACTCTGGCACACATACACGCACATAGACATACACATGCACACACCAAGCCAAGGTGCTATGCGAGCTATTGTTGGGCAGATACACACACACCAAAGCTAAGTACGAATACCTGCTTAGCATGGACCGACACACACACACACATACACGCTACTAACAAATAACATACGAATGAGCATCATTAAGAGAACAGACAAAGTATAAGATGAAGATCTGAAGTGAAATGAACAAGAGTCTACCTTCCCCTTTACTCTGCCTCCTTTCATAACGTGCAAGTGGGCCATTAAGGCAGATGGGAATGTAGGCAGCTGCCGCTCAACCACAATCAACATAGGCAGCCTTGTACGTGCGAGGCACAGTAAAAGGGGACCTGCCAGAACAAATGGAAGGGGTAACCCAAGGATAACCAAAAAACTCTCAAATTGTAAAATCGCTTAAATGTTGGAGTGTCTCAACTCAAGTGCTCTCATGGTCTGCAATAGGACAAAAGCTGCTTCGATTCTGAGTCTACTCACCTGAGTGGAATTGGGTCTGTTGTGGGGGAAATTTAAACACAAACACACACACCCCCACACCCACACCCACCCACACCCACCCACCCACACCCACACCCACACACACCCACACACACACATGCCCGCCCACCTTTTCTGAACGGCATGCCGGTGTGCCTTTGCGGCAGATGTCTGTGTGGGCACTGGCGCTTAACCACGCAAAGGTGGCCAGTGTTGCACTCTTCCTGACCTGTGTTGATTTTGGGTGGATCGGTGTTGATATTAGGTGATTTAGAAAGCACACACTTTCGCACATGTAGACACTTTGTTTGTGAAATCAAACATTTAGCGCTAAGTTCTCACTGCCTGCAGTTCGCGGATATACTGAACTGGCCAGCCAGCAAGTGTTCACGCGCTCGCACAAATGGGTTACCGAATCAGAATCGTGGCCTACACCAGTAGGTCTGCTTACCCTGGTTTGACTAGCAGATGGATGGTTGTTTTGTGGTGCAAATGTGGATGATGATTGGATGTTGGGTGTTAGCATGCATTTGGATCAGTTGTTGTGTGGTCTGACTAACAGCTGTCATAGGACATGCTTAGCACAGTGCGACTGGCAGATGGATGGTTGAGATGTAGTGCAAATGGAAGGTTGAATGTTGGATGTTAGCATGTATTAATCAGGATTGCAAATGTTCTTCTGAGTGCCCAGTGGGGCAGTTGTGTGGTCCCACTATTAGTTGTCATAGGACATATACAGATTCCCTGGTCAACCACACGAAAGTTCGCAAACTTGTGCCCGATGTGACCCCACATCTGATGTGAAAGGATGCAGCCTTATTGGCCTCACCACAGGGCACAGGGAATGGTAATAAAAGGGGTGCATCTGCCCCCAGAAGGTGGCAAAATACATTCATTCACTATTCATAATAGTGGATGGATCTTTTCAGTTTGTGTGAGAAGATAGATGCCCTTTTTTTTTTTTTTTTTTTTTTTCCCTTCTTCGTTTTGTTTGCATTGTGTGCCGTGTGGTGAGACCTTGTAGTTCGTCATTGTATTTTCTTTCGTTCTTACCTCTTCCATTTTTGGATGTCCTCACAGTACACACTGTAGATATATTTTCACGGAGAAGCGAGCGCCTTTATTGTTCAGCATCATTATACATTCTTTTGTTTTCACCTCTTCCGTGTTTGAATGTGCTCAGAACACTTAGGGCCTTGCTGCACCACTCACCAAATGTATTAAATGGAGAATGCATCTTCTGCTACAACCTGACAAATGCACCAGCGATTGTTTTTGTCTTTTTCACATTTGGTGAGTGGTGTGACGGGGCCAATATTGTGTTCTTTCGTACCACGGAGAAAAGCGCCTGCTGAAAGCCGGCCCATTGGAGCCTTTAGCTTGAGTTGGAGGCAGAAAGCGAGAGAAGGACGAGAAATGTATGGAATGGATGTGACAATCTGTTTGATAAGGACTTTGACTGACTCATCAGGATGTAATGCCTTGCCGGTGTAGCTGTGTTATTTCATGCTATTTTGTGAGCTGCCTCTTTCGACATAAGCTGAAGCTGAATTCAAGAATTGTTACTGTTTCTTGTACCTGACCGATGATTCAAGCCATACTATGCGGTACTTCATGAGCTTGAGAAATTTATCATGTGAATGAAGAGCGTTGCCGATAGACGGTTGTCGATAGAGAGGGCAACGAACTCAGGTTGCAGGAAAAAATGGCTCACTTGCCAAGACCCGGTGGTGATCGGAGAGCAGTCTTGAAAATGTGCCTTCCGCCCTCGGATTTGGCTCGCCAGAGTTTTTTTTTTTTTTAATTATTATTAGCGTGTTGACATTTCATTTCGAAAAATATGCAGTCAGGGCTGGGGTCCCCACAATTCCACCCGGAGTAACCTCTGGCAGCCTTAGCCATTTTCGCTTATACACGAACAGAAAACAAATAACAGAGCTAATTCTACCATTCCTACTTTCCCTCCCTGCCCTAAGTAATCAATCCATGTTCTAACCCTGCCCAGTTCGGCCGGGGAAACACTTGTTCCTCTGAATCCTTTGACACTCTCCCTCCCATACCCGACTCGTTTGCAGTCTACCGTGACTGCTGATTGGAACCGAGTGTGGCTGGTTCGTCAGAGCCACCAGTCTGTGGAGTCCTGCATTTGGTGGGGGAGGGCAATATATATGTATATTATATATATATTTTTTTTCAAGGGAGGGCAATATTAAAATGACTCTGACTCTTTGCCAGAGTAATTTTAATCTTGCCCTCCCTTAAACCACCACTACCTTTCTCATATGTGGGGCCGCGGGCCTCAAATTCAAATTCGGCTGCTACGCGCAGTCAATGAAAAAGATCAACGGCGGCGTGGCAGCTGTTTTTCAGGAGTAGGCTACTAGATGCCCGGGGCCGACATATGGGAAAGGTAGTGGTGGTTAAAAAAATAAAAATAAAAATAAAAAATATTGCGGTCCCCCACCAAATGCAGGACTCAGACTGGTGGCTCACATTATTCACATATATGTCATATGATATTTGTTCCATATGCATGTATCCCTACAGTTACAGAAATCGCTATTCGGTACGTGAGATTTGGCCGATCCGTGCCACCCGTGGTCTACCAGACGACGGTCCGGATTTCCGCGCGATCTTAAGACCTTAAAGATCGTGCGGCGATCAAGACCGTCCAGCAGGTTGGATGGCCTGGATCATAGTCTTAAGATCGCGCGGAAATCTGGACCGTCGGGCCGGTAGGACCGCGGGCGGCGTGGATTGGTGCGCCCGTTGGAAATAGGGCCCGTTGCAGGGCGGTGCTTTCCCTGCATTGAAGTCCAACGGGCCCTCCCGCATGCCCACCTTGACTCCGCTGCCGGCTCCCACCTTCCGCCCCCCCCCACCTCCCTTCCGCCTCCTCCAGCCATCTCCCCTCCACCACCGCCCACCATCTCCTCTCGGCCTCTGCCCACCATCTCCTCTCCGCATCCGCCCACCTCTTCTCCGCACGACGCCCACCTCGCCTCCACCTCCGCCCACCTCCCCTCCGCCTCCTCCTGCCATCTCCTCTCCGCCACCGTCCACCATCTCCTCCCTGCCTCCACCCACCTCTTCTCTGCTCGGTGGCCACCTCGCCTACACCTCCACCCGCCGGTCCCCTCCCCTCCGCCTCCCCTCACTCCTTGGGATTCCTCTGCCACTTCTCCATCGGCATTCCCCCGCCAGTTCTTCTCCGCCTCCACTCATCTCTGCTCCCACCTCCACCTACGCTCACCTCCGCCCACCTCACCTAGGCCTCTGCCCACATCACCTCCACCTCCACTCACCTCTGCCCTCCACACCTACGGCCTGCCCACCGTAGCAGTCTCTCTCTCTCTCTCTCTCTCTCTCTCTCTCTCTCTCTCTCTCTCTCTCTCTCTCTCTCTCTCTCTCTCTC
>BFEA01000001.1:3255171-3276520 GCA_003427395.1 Chara braunii
GGGGCATTGTGCGGTCACATGAGTGATGCCGTTGCACCAGAGGCAGTATCCGTACTTTTGACGAAGGTCATAGACATCCTTGGTTATCTTGTAAGTCGTCCATGACTATCTATGAATTGCCCTCTTCTACTGGGCCTCATAAAGCATTGCGCAAAGTACGAAATTGGAAAAACACAAAATGGTTAGTGAAGGGCGAAGCTCAGTGTATAAGCGGCGCCTTGTTATCCTAATATCATGGAAGCAATACTGCAAAAAAAGAAGATTGTTTGCCATGTTGGATCATAAAAACTAAAAAGAAACACACGTAACATATTTGCAAGAACAGCAATCTTAGGTGTTATAGAAAAGAAAGCTGTGACAAAAGTAGGAGAACCCTCGTATACATCAGGTGCCCACATATGAAAAGGAACTGCAGTTATTTTCCATAAAAAACCTACAGCAATAAATAAAATTCCCATGAAAATACCACTCGATTGAGTCCCAAAAAAAGTCATTTCATAACCAGTCAAAATTTTGGCTAATTCTTCAAAATTGGTCACTCCTGTAAATCCATAAATCATAGAACAACCGAATAAGAAAATCCCAGAGGAAAAGGCACCTAAAATATTCTATCACACCATAAATAGGTAAAACACACAAAATTGAAACCAAATGTCTGGAGGAGTTAAAAAAGCTGCTATTAAGACTGAGAAAAAGAGAAAAGAACGACGATTTTTGATACAGGTTCTTACTGAAATACGTTTTGATTCTATTAAGAAGATCATGAAGACTGGTAACATCAATCTCTTAAGAAACTCAACTTGGTCAACTTGCCGAGTAAGTAGGCTAAGGACGGATTCGAACCATCATTCGTGGATTTGCAGTCCAATACATTACCTTTATGTTACTTAGCCTTTGATTTGATTGATGAAAAAAGAAAGGTGCGAAGCAATGAGTTCTTTTTCAATTTTTAAAAAATCAAATTCGTGTTTGACTCATCTACGTGGGAGTGTTTTACAATGTTCAGTGGAACAAATACACGAAGTGCTATTGTTTTTTGAACAAGTGATGGTTATTTGATAAGGTTTTTAATGATTTCATAGCTAAATCATTTTTACGTTTTGGGTATGAAGTTTCTTTGAAAACTTTAGACAAAGGTGCTATTTCCATTTTGGGTCCCTATGGAATTTCCACCACATTTCAAAAATTAGCAAAGCAAATAAGTACACTTCAAAGTGGCTTTGTGTACCATTATGCTTTTGTTATGTTAATCGGGTTAACTGCTGCCCAGTTCCCGTCGATGCTGTCTCATGTGTCGCCTTGTTCTTTCGAACTCTCTTGGGACGCTTCGGCGGGAGCGCTGCTACAATTCCTCCATCACTCGAGGATGCTGCTGCAGCGTGGAGATCGTCTGTTTCTTTAGAAATCACGACATTGTTATGTGTCGGACGTTGATAGCCCTGCTTAGCCACATAATGCGGCCGGGACTGCCGTTCGTTTGCGGCCTTGTCATCCGTTTGGATGACTAAGTTCGCACGATCGAGAATGGCCTGAAACGTGTCATAGTCGTACTTTTTGCCAGGTGCCGACCGCAGTCCCGCGCACGATCGCGAGAAGAACTCGGATCGTTGATATGGAAAACTCAAATCGAATCCTGGCGTGGTCACTATCTTCTGTCACTTGGTTGTCCAGTCTCGAGTTGGCATATTCCCTTAAGAGAAGGTGTACACCTCGTTCATGGCCGCCTTCACGACGTTGCGGACCATGAACCGGGTGACCCATAGCTTCTCGAACTCTTTCCACGTGATGTGCGTGTGGAGTTTGGCGATGGTGCATTTGTTGGTAGCCGCCAGATGGTTCATCCAAGCCTGCGCTCCTCCAATTAGTTGCAAGTAGAGTGCCTTCATCATGTCGTCTGCCGGGACAGTGTGGCATGATGCTTCCGTGAGGAAACGTTGCCACCATGTCAAGGCGTCCGATTTGTTGTAGTCGTCGAACTTGCTGATGTCGAAGTGCGGCATTTTGTAAGTCTTTGTAGCGGCGTCCGGTCTCGTATGCAGCTTGGTGATGTCCGTCTTGATGGCGGCCACCGTGCTGCTGATCGTGTCCGGCCCATTGAAAACACCTATGTCGCCAATGATGGTGACGACGTGATCGATGCGCTCATTGAGTTGCTTCGTCGCGTCTGTCGTGCAGCCTGGCGCTGCTGAGGCGTTAGCCTCAATGCTGTTGATGCGTGCGAGAGCGGARTTCAACAGCTGATGCTGTTGCTGCTGCTGCGTTGCTTCGGCGTGGATGGCAGTTGTTAAAACAGCAATGTCTTGCTGGTACTTTTGTCGCTGCTGTCGTTCCGTGCGCAGATGTGCCTGCAGCAGTGTGTTATTCCATATGATGCCTCTCATCATGCCCAACATCAAGTTAGCCAGGTGAGTCGTCTCTACCTCCGCCCAGCATCAAGTCTGCTGAGCTTGGGCTGCCGCCTCATTGGCCAGCCGCTGACGTTCTGCCTCTGCTGCCTCCTGCTGAGCCTTGGCGGCAACTACGGCATCTGTAAATACTTGTAGCCGCCCAAAATAGTCAGCCAACGGCTCACTGGCCCTTTGGACCGGGCATGCGGGAAGAACTCCGGTGGTGTCCGGTACCATCAATGTTGTACTCGATGCCGCTGGAGTCGTCCGCCTGCTGAGTCTCTGTTGCTGAGCCTTGGTTCGTGGAGGTACCGTAGGTCGAGCACGAACTGCGAGCCTGGCACTGCGCTGTGGCAGTGCCCTGGTGTCCTGTTCCATCGACATCAGTGTGGACTGATGCGGTACTTGAGAGGTCCCGGTGGTCACAGGATACGGGGGGGTTAGGGAGAGTGGGAACAGGGGTAGAACAATCAAACAATACGCATACAGTCCCCTGTCCCACTGATGGACTGTTGACACCTAATCAAACGAAAATAATTTCCCGTAAACCATTCAAAAATTCGTGATAAGGAATTAATAACGATTTAATCAATAAAATTAATTAATAATAAATAACGAAATATTCCTAATGATGATCAATAAAACAATGTTTGTAATAAAGATAACCAATAATCATCAATCATAAACGAATTTGAAAGGTATTATGATTAGGTCTCTTTGAGATCACTCGAGTCCGGGAGTTCACCGTTAATGAGTGAACTACCCGGAAGTTGCAGTTTGAGGGTCAGATACGGCTTAGTGTGCTAAAAAAAAATTCGGAAATTTCAGAAGAAAAAAAACGCTCGAATTTTCAAAAACGCGAATTTTTGGGAATTTCCACCGTCAAAATCCGATTTTTAAAAGCCGAAACCTATTTTTGGAATTTCTCAAACAAGGGGAACGAAAAAAAAAATTCGCGAAAATTACGGTCCCAACCCTAATTTTTCGCGTTTCCGCGAAATTTTCGGATTTACGGTCCCAAAACGTTCGAATTTCCCCAAGTTGATCTAAAACCCAAAGCTTTTCGTAACCCTAATTTCCACTACTGAAAGACAACGGAAATCCAAAAGAAAACGAAATATAGGATTTACAACAAAATGCCGACAAATGGAATGTTGAATGGAAATCAGCAACGCCGAATTTCAACATGATACTGATTCAACCCTAATTCGTGTAAAATCAGAAATCCGAAACTTAATCAATTATCGGATTAGTATCCCTCAATCGGAACTCGAATAGACAGCATACCGGAAGAAAACAGAAATCCGAATTATAAGTCCGAATACCGAATACCGGAATTTGGGTTGCACAAGCCAGGGGTTGCATGCGGAGCGAGCAACAGGGATATTGGAAGAGTTTTTTTTTTTGTTTTTTTAACGCTCCAATCTATTCGTGTGGAGCAGCAAGGGCTTGGAAACAGGCCCAACGTCCCTTATAAAAGATTACAATAGTGAACAATTAGGATGATTGAGTATGGTCGAGGATGATTGAGGATGATTGAGGATGATTGAGGATGATTGATAATGATCTGATGATGGCGACGAAGATTAGGAAATACCCTCAGGAAAATTTGGCCTGAACAGAACTCTACTTCTGTCCACCCCTAATTGCAAGCCTCCCTATCAACCCAGTTTAATCAAACCTAGATGTGCGGTCCACTCGTCAAGTCTATGTCCGGTCTCATACCCCCAATCAAACTAAGGTTACAAGGCAGCGCGACCCGCCCCAGCTCCGACCATCGCTGCCCTGGAAGTAGCCGTCAGTCAGTCACTGGATTACCTTCCGCCTTTAGTAATCTCCAGATCTCTCTATGAGGCCGCATGCCCCTGCCTACAGGTTACAGGGCAATGCCCCAGCACTGACCAGCGTAGTTATGGATCGAATCCGGAAATGACGACCAAGGACGACCAAGGATATTGATGCGCTGATATTTCAAGAACAAGAAATTAGAGATTCCCCCCCTCTCTTCACCTCCCCCCACCTACTTCCTTCAACCCCTTCGCTGCCTCCGCTGATAAGGGCCGCTCTGATGATGAGCAGTCCTCCTCAGCCGCAACCAGGGACAGACCCACATTTTCCCCTGCTCCCATCACGACATCCAGTTCCCCCGAAAGCATGCCTCAAACAAGCCCTTGCCCTAATCTGTCGCCGCTGGGAGATGATGTTACCACATTCATCTCTCCTAGAGTCCCAGCCCCAGACTAAACGATCGCCCAAAATCTGCCCACCCTCCCTACAGGGCAATCACCTCCCGCCTTGTGATGCCCCTGCAGAGTGGAGCTCTTCCCTTCCAAACCAACGTACCATGTCGCCCGTCCTAAATCTTTAGCGAACCAGGCCCAGAGGGAGTTGGTTTACCCAAAGAAAGAACATAAGCAGGGAAATGGAGGGGGACCTAGAGGGAGCTGGCAAAGAAATGGTGGGGGACCGAGAGGGAGTCGGTGTACCCAAAGAAAGAACATAGGCAGGGAAATGGAGGGGGATGGAGAGGGGAGGGGGTAGGTTTACCCAAAGAAAGGACGTGGGCAGCGGGGAAATGGAGGGGAACCCAGAGGGAGTTGAGTTGGCAAGGAAATGGAGGAGGACTCAGAGGGAGTTGGTTTACCCAAAGGAAGAACATAGGCAGTGAGATGGAGAGGGACCGAGAGGGAGTTGGTTTACTCAAAGAAAGGATGTAGGCAGCGAAATGGAGGTGGACCCAGAGGGAATTAGTTGACCCAAAGAAAGGATGCAAATGGAGGAGATGCAATCGGTCTCAGTATATAACATGGGGGAATGGAAGGAAAGCGATGGGGTACTTCGTACCTACATGCTAGGTACGGCGAAACAAGAACTACCATCTTTACCCAATAGAACGTATGGTCGTTACAGCTATCAGTCTAGGTGTAGTCACGATAGTGATAATGGGCTGGGCGTTTGGTTGGGGTCAAGATGGTAGTATTGGACCGGCAACGTGGGACCTGGCCGTGACAAAACCACAATTGCGAAGATAGCCAACTGCAACAGCTCTCAATGAAGCAGATTCACTTAGGGCGGGCACGGGGCTTGCTGAGGGCCTCAGTCCAGAACATGTGCATGCCTGATAAGGGCCCTGCGAGGGCTCATTCCTCGCACATGGATGATTTACCACCTTTTGCTCCGCCCCCCCCCCCCCCAATGAAGTCCAGGTTGTTGTAGAGGTTGGGAGCCAGACTATGACAGTAACCTTCCGCAGTCGGCTATTAGGTTAATATCTTGATGGTCTACAGAGGGCTCCATTCCTTATGAGACTCCCTCCCACCATCGCTCTCATCATTTCTCCCTGGATGGTTTAACACCTTGCAGTGCTCTGGGCAGTCTGGGTTTTCATGGAACAAGAGGGTAAAGACAAAGGGAAATGTATACCACATTCTGAGGGCATGCTCCCACTGGCACTGTGGTATATGTATGCGTCTGCAGTTATGGCCAGACCTGGATGAATTTGACTGCAATCACGTCCAGAGCTTAGAAGAAAAAGTCGTAGTGTGAGTATACCTTGAGAAGCCGGGTTACGGAGAACATCAGGGCAACTATTCAAGCCTACTTTTCAAGGGGAAGATGGAACGCACTGCTGGCCAATGGGGCAGGGATGTTGGTCCTGAAGCTGTACAATTCATAGATGAACAAGGGACAGGGGGGATGCGGGTGAAGAGGTTAAACCGCCAGTACCTCCAAAGGGTTCGACGGTGGGACTCGCTCGGATGAACCAGACTGCTGCTCATCGGTAAATTCCATAGTTGCCGCACACTGATGCGCTTCGTGATGCGCGCCTGCCCGTCGTGCGCTCAGACGTTGTCGGCGCGATTACCCTTACAAGGGTATCCGCCCTTCTTTTTGCAAATGACAGGAAGGTTGGTTAAGCCAGAATCTTGGGAATGTTCACGTGGACTGTGGTGGTCGCCTGCGCAGAGGTTAAGGGTTATCGGAGTTGGAACGAAGCGTGAGCGCGCAGTTTTAAGGCGCGCGTGTGATTTTCCTTCGATCGATCTTGTAGCCGACCTAGTTGACCAGCTAGAAAGGTTCGCCTTTTGTTCGGCGTGTTTAACCAGTAGTAGGCCCGACGCACAGGGCAGCGCGCGGGCCAGCTACGGCGAAGTTTAGGTAAGCTGACAGGGACGCTTGGCGGCAGCGCGCATGGCTGTAGGTGGGAAGAAGGTCCAGGCCATGTTTTCAGCCTCGGACGCTTGGCGGCAGTGCGCATGGCTGTAGGGTTTTGCGCACGCTGGTTGTAGGCTTGGGCGTAGCCCTATAGGTTATGGCATTGGACTGCAGCCACAGAGGTATGGGGATCGAGGCCAGCGGGCGACAACGCAGGAGCGATGGGCAGCGAAGGAACCGAGGGGTTGAGGGTCCCACGGGGCTATCCAAATGAGGTATGGGGATCGAGGCCAGCGGGCGACAACGCAGGAGCGATGGCCCGCCTTCACTCAGGCCCACGCTCCAGGCAGGTTAGCGGGGCCGCGCCTTGATCCCGCGGTCTGCTGCTAAGGACGTGAGTGTGAGTATGCCCGCGGGGCCCCAGAGAGCCAGAGCGGGCCAGTGGTCTGAGTCCTTCGGGACATCCGTTAAAATTGGGGCGATGCAGAGAGGATTTGCGTGGGCCCCGAGCATGGATGATAAGCATAAACTGAGGAAGGGGGGGGCAGGCCCGAACGTCGCAGCTGGTTGGGCTCGATAGCACACCTTGGGGGCACGTACCTAAACCCGGCCCCGAAAGGAGGCCAGATTCGTGCGAACGGTGCCAACCAGGCGGAACAGCCGTTCGAGTACCGAAAGGTCGTGAGGCACTACCCCGGCTAGAAGGTCCTTCGGGACATCCGTTAAAATTGGAACAATATGGAGAAGACTAGCATGGCCCCTGAGCGAGGGTAGCGCATAAAAAGGGAGAGAGCACGACTAGACCGTTTTTTCTTTTCCTTTTCTCGGTCGCTTTCTGCGCTCACCAAGAACTGAGGCCCGACGCTGCGGGCTTTGGCTGCGACCGAAGCCGCTGTAGCGGAGTGTGAAGGCAGGGTGCGGGGGCAGTGAGGTAGCGCAGCAAAGAGGAGGACGGATCCGGACGGGATCTGGCGCGGGATGCATGCGGGGTAAGGACGGCGCGGCAACGGAGAGCGGAGGAGGTATCCTATCCCGGGGTTTTGGCCCCGGTCGAACTAGATGGTGATGTCAGTTTTGGCATTAGATTATTAGGAGTCGAGGTTAGTAGAGAAAGTGGTGCGTAGTAGTGTAGCTCAGACGAAGGGGGAAACCGGATAGCTCGCCCGTTAGGAGATGAAAACGGACGGGGAAAAGGGTGACTCTAGGGTTCTAAAATAAGGCGAGTTTAGTAGTAACGTCGGATTTGGGGGATAGCGGGTAGGTTTAGTGGTATGAGAGGTGTGGGCTGCACGTGGAGGAGGAAAGATAAACGACCAAAAAGGGGAGGGGATGTATCTGTCCACGTTTAAGCGAAAAATTCATTAGCTTTGTGACCAGTCTGTCGATGAAAGTAGCGGGGAGGAGTGAGCCGCGGGGGTAGGAGACTTACCAGTTGAGTGTGGCGCTGCTCAGCCTATCGATCGAAGGAGGGAGGGGCCTTGCAGAAAGTATGCATTTGGCTGCATTTTAACAGAGGATTCACGTTCATTTAGCACAACAGTGATACTGAACGTCGAAGAGTAAAGGAGCGAGGTACGGAAGAGGGCGGGGAGTCGTGGCACGTACCTGATTCCCTAAGAGGGCGTGTATAGATAGAAATGGCAGCCGGTTTATAATCGAATGACTGCCGAACGTACGGGTGTAACGCGGCTGCATAGGACATCGGACTTGGCTAGGCTTACGACTATCCTCTGCCTCGTTCGACAGTGTTGCTGATTCGCTGCCGGGGCCGAGCAACATTTTGTAGGCGGCGAAGTTGTCGGCTTAGCGTTAATCGCTTGAGCGGCCTAGCCCGTGGAACGAGGTAACTGTAACTGAGGCGCGACCTGAAGAAGTCGCCTGTTGGTAGGTGTATGGCTCAATTTGTTGAGTGGGGTAAATGGGGGAAAGCCACGATCCGGAGGACCTACCTGTGGGACGTTGGAGCAAACCATGAACCGACCGCTTACCGAGTAAGGGCCGTGCTTGCCAGTTGAAGCAAGAAAGTGAACGAACAACAGCGGATTTGGAGCCTCACTTGTCTGACCAAAACGCTGTTTGCTGAACTGTGGGAGTAATTGCAGGTTGGCCACAGAGTTCGAGAAGCTCACCTTACTGGCTGGGTGCGAACTGCTGCTACGGTTGACTGTGTGCGAGCTGATTGTTAACTGCTGGGCACGGCGATCGCCGACTATTGGCTACTGTATACTGCTGTATGCCACGGCTGGCCGTTGCTAACCAGCATGGTCTGTTAAACAGCGGCGATTGGGCTGAGGAAGGGGGTCATTGCGGTGAGCCGGGGGGATAGTCAGAGGGTTCATTTCGGCGGTTTACTTCAGGTTTGACCGAGCTGTTACTGTTTGGCCGTCATTGCGGGGCCCTCAAGCGCACCAAGGCAACAAGGCCCTTTCCTGCGAGTCTGAGAGCACCCTTCTTGGATCTGAGAGACTCAAATTTTCTCCTTCTGCCCTCCTTACTCTAAGTCTAGTTTGTTGGTTCTGAGAGGAAGGCGGTAGGCGGGATTGCAACCCGTAATCCGTGCCAAGGCCTCTGTGGGAGGTTCGCCCCACCGATTGTGGGAGCTCTGTCGGAACTCAGGAGTTCTGGAGGCAGGGAACTGTAAGGTAACCTTCCATCCCCCTCTATAAGCCCGAGTATAACCCCTATTTGTACATCTTTCTATGTTTGATTGAGTATATTGCATGCACCCCTACCTTGACTTTTAGTTTGACTTTCAGAACACAACTCAGAGTAAGTAAAGGAATGCATGAGAAATCTCAGTTTCAGTTTCTTTTGATTGTCTGAAAGCAGAGTTGTTTAAGAAAAGGGGTTGCATCTGGGGGAAGGGTGGGAGAAAGGTGGCTTTGCCTACGATTGGAGGGGTCTTATGGGTGAGGAATGGTTCCATAAGATTGGATGGCCTGACTGCTGTGTTTATTCTGTTTTTTGAAAAGGCCAAGCTTTATTTCTAAGATGAATGGGTTGACTGTTGTGTTTACTTCATTTCGCCAGGCTTTGTTTCTGAGATGAATGGCCTGGATATTTGTTTTGTGGGGTTTTGATTGTGCAAACTTGAGGACCAGACATTGTTCCATAAGAGTTGATGGTCTGGTCGTCGTTTATTTCTGGGTGGTTTCTGAATAGTCTTTGGGTCTAACTCGGAGTAGTCTGCTTTTTTGTGCCGAGAAGAAGGGGTTGAGCTTTGTTTCTAAGAGTAATGGCTCAACTCTTTTGTTTGTTTTATTCTGAAGGAGTAATTTCCGTTGAGGACGAAGCACGTTCCATAAGATTGGATGGCTTTGGACTCACGCCACACACGGATGGGTCTTATGAATCCGGCGGAGGATCAGGCATGTTCCATCAGATTGGATGGTCTGGCCCAATGCCTCGCACATGTTGGAACCCAAAATGTTATAATTTGGCTATATCTTATTACTTTTCTATTTAAGAACAGGCTGGTCAGATAAGGTCCCATAAGGTTGGGTGGTCTGACTATAGCTTATCATAAACTTTAAGAGAGTATAATTAAGAATATAACTGAAGGTAACTTTGGGCGGGCTGAGCTTTGTGTCTAAGATGAATGGCTCGGTCCTACGCTCAGCTTTTGAACACTAAGTTCAAAGAAGTATATATCATTTGGGTATTAAATTGTTCAGGGCGACTAAGCATTGTTTCTAAGATGAATGGCTTAGTCATGTGCCCAAAGGAAGAGAGTAGTTGTACAACCTGTTCGTGTATACTTAATGGATGAGTCAAGCATGTTCCATAAGATTGAATGACCCGACTTTACACCTTATGTAAGCTGGGTATAAAGGGCTAAAACATTGAAAGACTATGAACTATTATTTGCTAAGTTGACTTGGGGGTGGTGAGAGTACTTACCCTTGTGGTTTGACTTGCATGTGGCTGAGTGAGATGGCTACCTGGTCTGAGTCTTAGGTTGGTAGGTAGTTGCTTTAGTCGCTCGCCGCGTGCTAGAGCCATAGGAGTTAGTTTCAATTCCTGCATTTTCTGAGCTAGTTTTGTTTTACTTAGATTAATTCTCGCATTTTTTGGGATCTTTTGTTATACTTGGCTTTGTATAAATTTTGGTAAGCTACTTTCTCTACGGGAAGCGCTACCGAAATTTATGCAAATCCAAAGAGTTAGTCAACTTTTGACTTTTCAAAGTTCAACTTGTCTAAAGTTCATATCTGGCTTAGTACAAATCTGGAAAGTCTCCTTTTCTAAAGGGAGTGCTGCCCAAATTTTTGCTAATTTAGAGAGTTAGACAAAATTGGACTTTAAAAGGTTAGAGGCTATTTCTGTTTTCATATTCGGGCTGATATAAATTTTGGAAAGACACTTTTCTTTATGGGAAGCGCTGCCGAAATTTTCTTAGTTTAAAGGAGTTAGACTATATTTTGACAGGTGACGATTTTGGCGATCCACTGTGTATGGGGGAGATTGTGCCAGGGTCTACCTTTGCTTCAGACACTACTTAAAGATAGATTCAGGCTTAGTCCATAGGAAGGGGCTCGAGTGAAATCGAGATGTGGGGGTTATTTCCCCAAGGACTTATAGGTTTAGCCCGGGGATTGGCCTGTCTTGTGTTACAGGTCCTGTTGACCATTTTGATCAAGGATTTGGACTTGTTTTAGCTTGATTCTATGAGGATCATCTTCTGTTATCACTGATAACAGATCGGTTGCCGATTCGTCGGTCTACGACTCAATTCCAACTCACCCTCCATACTCAACCTAAAAGGCGTTAGCCTGGTGATTTTATTGTTTCGTTAAGGTTTCACCTGGACTTTTATTGAATGGTCATTTAACAAAGGTACTGAGTATTTAATTATGGCTGGTTGGACAGGACGTTGGGGCTTGCATGGCTAAAGCGAGGGGTATGAGTGCAGAGATTGGTTGGGGTTGACTCCGTGTAGTGCGTGGACTGTTGTTTGACTCTTTGATGTGATTGCAAGTATGTTCCGTGACTAAGATTCTGGATTTGATTGCTTGCGATCACATACATATAGTTGTGAGGAGTCCCACTGTGATTGTGAGAAGTGATCGTCGCATACTTATCCCCCTTATATATGTATACATGGGTGTACCTATGATGGATGATCGCGAGGCCTAAGGGGCCCCGTACTAAAAGCTTACTCAGAGGTTAAGACTGAGAGACATAAGGAAGACCCTCCCTTTTACTCGTTTGCTTCTTGGGGGTTTCTTAGTCGGACGTTGGTCCTGGGCCGGGATTCAAGGTCCTTGTCCAGGATATCCCAAACCCTATACTCTGCAGGGAGGGGACCTCCCCTCGCGCAGAGCCTATTTGCCCTGCCCGTCGAGACACCCAACCCTGAGGGCAAAAATGTCGCGAAGGTTGAACGACATGTCCTTCAGCCGTTCAATATCGCGAGGACTAACCCCTCATGATATATTCCTTCAGCCATTCAATATCGCGAGGCCGGAGCCGCGATTACCGCGTATGACTAACATCGTTGGTTGGTATTGGACGAGCCTGCAATCGCGCAGGTTTATATCTAAAGTTTTGCGCGCGACGTTTCGCCGTCCTAGTGTTTAGAGTTATGGGACCAAAGGATTCATACAGGTGCACGAGTGTTCAGGATTACCGTAGGCCGCTGGTGCCAGCCGAAAAAAAGGTACCTCAGGGTCATGATTTTCTGGGACAGGGAGGCCTTCGACCTAGATTTACTTTTTAAGATTTATCATGGTTGAACGCTGTAGTCCGTGGCATCCGTCAAAGTCAAACCCCTTGACTTCTTTCCAGACCCTAGATAATGGAGCTGGTCTCCAAGGCGATAAGAGACAACTGCCACCACAGGTATGAACCTGTGTACCACCCACTCTCCGCAGGGTGCAGAAAAGGGTGTGGTCTTCAACCGCGCTCGGTGGTTGTCCAGCGCGAGAGATTAACCGTCAAGGCGCGTGTCAGTTGATACTTGAATGTCGAACGCGACCCTCGTGATTAACGAGGACCGCATGAGTATGGGCACTACATAGTACGCCATCATTGCGACTGCATGCGTACGTTTGTATTGCTAGTCGATATGAGTAAGCCCTGCGTCCGCTCGGTTTTATACTAAGTCTCGCGCGCGACGCCATCCGATTTTCGCATCGAATAGTTATGGGATGGCTACCGATGGGCTAGGAGCGTTGTCGCGTTGTTCGTGTTGCGTTCGCGCGTGTGCTGTGTGTGTGCGTTTTGTTTTTGCGTTCGTAGAGTGGTGTATGCGTGGTGTGTGGGATGCGTCCTAGTCGACCAACGACGGGCCGCGTTGGGACTTAAGCCCCCCAAGATGTCGGTTCGCGTGCGGGTCCAATAGAGGCGTAGTACTGCGCGTACCCCCTATGCTACAGCGAACGAGAAACGCCCTCGGCTGATCCACCTTTGCGATTGCAACTGACTAGCTTTCGTACTGTGGACTGGTAGCTCAGCGGGGATACGCCCACGAAAGGAACGTGACAACTCCCGTAAGGTGGAGGTAAGTCGTGCCTCGCGTAGGCCCTATCCTGTCGTTGGGGCTCGCGGGAGGTATGGCTGGCGCACTCGGCCGGAGCGGCTTGCGGAAGCTCCATGCATACTTGCGACGAAGGATTAAAACCAACTCCTGCGTGACGCGGCCGGGAGGGTCCCGCGCTGCCCTGGTGCGGTGCCGGACCGATGCGCTCGACAATGTGCACGATGCGCACGCATGGTTGCATAATGCGCAATGCGCTGCGTGACTCTGAGACGCGTGCTGCGCCGGTGTGCGGGTAGGTGTGTGAAGAGTGAGCATCATTTTTTTTCCTTTTAAAGGGGGGCACGAGCTCTCTAGGCTTCCGGGCTGTGTTTTTTTTTTTCCCCCTGTACTCCAACAACAATAATCGTGAAGTGCCTCTTGAGCTGCGCAATAACCGCCTTCACAAGAGCCATTTTTACCTGCACACATACAGTCCAGAAACAGCCTTGGTGTCAGCCCCTTCTGTCGGCACCCGCTCTTGGTCCACCTGCCAATGAGCCCCACAATGCACCCCCTCCACCCCCCAACCCCCCTCTGAATCCCTGGCCCCTCAACTAATAAACCCCCCTTACCCCAACTCCCCACACCCCCTCTTCCACACCTTCACAGCGCACAAGCCCCCTGCCTATAACCAATTCCTCTCCCTGCCCCCTTTTCCACTCCTCACTCTCAGCAGCTAAATCGCCGATTACCATTGACCCCACCCTCTTCCACCCCTCACTCTCAGCAGCTAAATCACTGATTACCATTGAACCCACCCCCTTTTAAGATCAAGCCTTGACGAGCAAGCCCCCCACGCCCCCTTTTCGCCCCTTCAAGAGCAAGCCCGTTGCCATGGATGACTCGCATCAAAACCGTGATTACTGTTGCCAACGACGAAGATCCGATTGGAAAGGGAAGAAAAAAAAATGATGAGTGAGGGAGGAGGAGAAGTACGACGAAGGGGGAGGAAGGAGAATGGCAATGGAGGAGGAGCGATGAAAAACCAAGACGACAAGAGATGAAGAAGTATGACGAGGGAGGAGGGAGGAGGAGACGGATGTTGAAAGAGAGAGGTAGACAAGGATGACGATGATGAGGGATGCTGAGGGAAATCCGATTCGGACGGAAAAAAAAGGGGGGGAAGAGGGAGGAGGGAGGGAGGGAGAAGTATGATGAAGGAGGGAGGAGGGATGAGGGAGGAGGGAGGAAAAGTATGATGAGGGAGGAGGGACGAGGGAGGAGTATGACAAAGGAGGAGGGAGGAAAAATATGATGAGGGAGGTGGGAGGAGGGAGGAAGGAGGAGGAGACCGATGACGAAGGAGGCTCTGTTCACTACGCTAGAGGCCCTTTTTTTTCGAAGGAAGTGGAGGAGAACGAAGAAGAGGGAAATTGTATTCGAAAAAATAACCAGGGAGGGGAAAGGAGAAGAACGCCGATGGAGGAGTGGTATGGCGAACAAGGAGGGACGTATGACGAAGGAGGGAGGCAGAGGAAGATAACGATGACGAGGGAGGAGGGGGAAGGGAGAAGGGAGGAGGGAGGAGGGAGGGAGGAAAGGGGAGAGGGAGGAAGGAGAGGGGAGAGGGGACCGATGACGAAGAAGGAAGGGAGTAGGAGAACGATGACGAGGGAGGGTTGAGGAGTAGAATGATGGGGAGGGTAATCGAACTTGAATACAAAAAAGAACTGGGGGGGGGGGRAGAGAGAGAGAGAGAGAGAGAGAGAGAGAGAGAGAGAGAGAGAAGAGAGAGAGAGTGTGAGGGGCTGGTGGTAACCTACCACTGTTGTAGATGCGGCTTCACTCCTCCCGCTGCTTCCTCCGGCTTTTCCTGCTGCGCTGGCGATGGCCGCACAACGATGACGAGGCTGCTTCCTGGTGCACGGACGAGGCGACGAAGGCCAACACACGGCGGGTGGGAAGGAGAACATGCTGTTCAGCCGCTAAGGTCGACTACCTGGTTTTCTGCAGCCAGCGTGGGGGGTCTGAGTAATTCAAAATCGAGCTACACAGATCTCCCTCGTTTTGTTTTTTGGTGCCCGTGCGCGGCCTGCAAAAAGAAATTCCCCGCTTTGGTACCCGTTTGCACGAACCGGCATAAGGGCCTACAACCCCCTCCCCCAACTTTTTTTTTTTGCTGACCCCTGATTTTTTAGGTGTGCCGCACGCAGTGCGCTGACATCGTGCGCCATGCACGGTGCGGCCCATCTGCGCTGTGCAGCGCACCTTGATGCGCCACATATATTGAAATGAGCCAAGTACTCATCAAGTTCAACCTCACATACATCGACGAACATTGACATGAGAGTTCACACGTTAGAAGCCAAATCGAGATACAATTAACACTTGAAGGTGTCGTCTCCAAGGAGAGTTCGGACCTGCGCAAGTGAACTCTCATGAGATACATTCAATTTTTGGTAAATTCATGCGAAAAAAACTGTTGCGGCACTGTAGCGATGGCCGGCACGTGCAGGGCCGAACTCTTTGGAAGTGGGGGTGGATCAAGGAAGGTAGTGAAAGAGGAGGAAGTATAGGACGGGTTGGAAATTGGAGAAGCAAAAAGAAGCAAAGGGTTTTGGAAAAGCTGGTTGTAAGGGGCATAAAGGGTCCTTGGCACAGAGTGCAGGGCGACGCGCCATTCCTAGTGCCAGGGGGAGGGTTAAGGGTTATAGTACGGGGATGAAACTGACTGGAGGAGGAATATATTGTCAAAAAAAAAGAAAGAGTTAGAGAGAGTAGTAAACAGGGGTATCCCGCTTTTTACGCGCCCCAGTGATGGTAGATCGAGCTTGTCACAATGCCTACATGTGAGTCCGATCTCCTTTTGGTGGTTCTAATTTGAATTTGATGATTTACACTTGGTAGTCTGAAAAACAAACAGGGGTAAGAAAATGTGTTCGAGAAGGAGAGTGAAGGGAGGCAAGACATTCTGAATAGAGGACAGGTGAAGGGGTGTGAAAGTGAGGTATGTGAGAAGGATATAGAAGAGGTATAGTCAAGAGGATCTAAAGAGACAGGAGCACGAGCACAGAGCATTGAAAGGAAGTTGCAGGGATGGTTACCGTCTTTACCTGGTCATTATCACTGTATTTGGGGCAGCAGCGGGTCTAGATATGGCCTTAGTGACTGGCCATTTTATTTGTGTGAAGATGGTAGGTGAAGTGGGCGAGGCGTGAGTCTTTTCTAGGGAGTACCATGCTGCGCGACTGGGTACAATTGCGAGTTTCAAGACCAGCACGATCGTACTGGGAAAAATCAGGACGTAGGACCTGCCCTTGCCGAGCCAACCTGCCCACCCTTAAAGGTGGCTAGAACCGTGAGGGTGTGCAGTTAACATCGTCTATCTTTACCAATTGGGCTTGGCTCAGTTGGTGCACCCTTTGTGACCCATAAACTGTTGAAATGGGTGTAGTGTAGACCTGAGTTCGAATCCAGATGGAACCAGATGAACAACAACAAAAAGAAAAAGGAAAGAAGAGGAAAAGAAAACAAAAAACAAGGAAGGAAAAAACTGTCTATCTTTGTGTGAGGTGACAAATGTGTTGCTTGTTGGCAATGAGCAATGGGACTGACGCCTCACACAAAGATAGACAGTTCTTTTTTCTTTTTCCTTTTTTTCCTTTTCTGTTCATTTGGTTCCATCTGCATTCGAAAAAAGAATAGGTAGGGGATGTGCGGTGTTGTGTTAGAAAAAGGAAAAGCTATTGCACGCGCCATTTTGGATATTTGGCAAGTAGTGGAGCTACGGCTGCGGTCATTCTTTTTTTTTTTTTTTTTTTTTTTTTTTCCCAACGGGCCCAGTGCCCAAGGCTGATATTATCGATGAGAAAATTGAGGCCGGGGTCCTCACAGTCTACCTGGAAGAACCGAACAGAACCTGCTGAGAACCGGGCTCAGCGTCCCTCGTGTGATGAAGACGATTATAATGATGATGATTGTAGTGATGGTGATGATTGTAAAACAGAGGATTAATCTATCAAAAGACCACAGAGAACTATACTATAACAGCAATCCTGATTTTACCAACCCTAAGCAACTCCTTGCCAGCTATGAGACAACCTCCAAAAGACAATAACATCCAAGCAAAGCATCAACCATAGTTATCATGTTCTCGCCACCTAGACTATTGCCCTACCAACCCCCGCACGTTCCTGCAACCCCCCCTAGTCTTCTTCTTCTCACGACGAGCCGACGTCCTCCCCCACATAGCTCGCAAGATGAAGAACAGTCGTCAGATGGGCTTTAGTTTGGTCGCACACTTTGATAACTATAGGTGACCTTGCATGGTCCCACGACGAGTAGTAGGTTGTTCTGGCGGCTCCGCCCCTACACCACTGGATTACCTTCCACCCTCGACAATCTCGAGATCTCTCTACAAGGCCTAGCGCTCCTACTACCTACAGGTTACAGGGCAACCCCCCAGCATTGGCCGGCGTCGATCTGGCATCGGCATGCCAGGAGCACAGAACCAGACAACTCTGCTAACGACAGCCTGGATTTTACCATTTCTTGGAACACTGTACCTCATAACAGGAAACCAGAAGTCACCAGTGGTGAAAGGACAGGAAGCTTGATATTGCATTCAGATGATAAGAAAAGGAAAAATTTCCCCCCTCCCTTCCTTCCTCCATTTCCTCAATTCCCCTGTCCCATCATTGCCTCCGCTGAAGAAAAAAGATTAATTAATCCTTCCTCTTCTGCTCCAACTAGGTACAGTCCCACCTCATTTCCCCAGTGGCATACAGTTCCCACCCAAAGTATACCACTGGTATCCCTTACCCTAATCTGCCCCCGCTGGGATTTAATGCCCAGCTCGAGAATAGAGTATTCATCTAGGAAGATTTTCATGACCGGCCAGTCACCTGGGCGTGACGCCAGGGGGGGTCTGACGCCCGGGTGACCCGGTCATGGCAAAAAAAAAAAAAAAAAAAAAAAATTGGCGGTGGGTTTTTTCCGCGCTCTCCGAGAGGAGCCCAAATCCGGGCCCTTTTCTTTTCTTGAGTGTTGGCTGTAGAGGGGGGGAAAGGGGAGTGTAAATGAATTTTAAAGGGGCTAAAGGGGTTTAAAGGGGGGTGCCTTAGTGTGATATGGTGATTTTCTTTTTTTCTTTAGTTCTGTGAGGAATTCTGATGTGACCCTCAGCCAAAAGTTGTTTGTATTGCAATTCTACCCAACATAATTTTTTTCAGATTTTTTTGGATTTGATTTTTTTTTTTTTTTTTTTTTTTTTTTTTTTGTGCTGAGGCAAAAGTTGTTTGTTTTTCAATTCTACAAAAAATATTTTTTTTTTTTTTTTTTTTTTTTTTTTTTTTTTTTTTTTTTTTTTTTTTTTTTTTGTGCTGAGGCTGCCCGGGGGTCATGCCCGGCCGGTCACCCGGTCGCCAATCCGGGCCTGACATCGGGACCCAGACGCCCGGGATATCTCCCTAGGTATTCATCACAATCTGCCCGTGCCCCCTCCAGGGTTTCACCACCCTCCTAATGAAACCCCTGCAGCGCTGGGCTCTCAGCGTCCAATACCACGTCATCCCACAAGAGAGGTTCAGGATGATAGTAGTTTTAGAATTATAGAAAAAGACAACATATTCGTCAGAAATATCAGATGAAAATAAGAATGTAGAAAAGTAGCATTCATGCCACTCACAGATGAAAACAGAAATAGTCAAACAGTAATTTATAACTAGGTTCTTGATAGAAGGACTTGAGAGTAGATATACGTGAAAAATTAAAAACAGATGTATTAATTAGGGATTTTTGGTATTAAAAATTACAGTTTAGGTTATTAATATGTAATCTAAGATCCAAAGCTAAGATGGTTGAGAATATAATAAGATGTTTAATTAGGATGTTGATTATAGATGATAGTATTAAAAATGATGATTGTGATGATGACTATGGATATATTTTTAGATTCTTAGATGAATAATTAGGTAGTTGTAGAAATTCTACGTTGATATAGAAAAGGAGACTTCCCCCACCATACCATGAAAACTTATGATGATGCTAATGCTGGGTAAAATCAGTAAAAAGAGACATGAGCGAAATCCCCTTACCCCCCACCTCACCCAACTCTATTTCTATCATATCTACCTCTCTGTCTCCCCTACCTCTCCCTCATTGTCCTCCTCCCTTACTCGCCCTCGCCCTCTCCCTCCCTCATCCTCATCACCCTACCATCCCGCACACAAGCCAACCAGCCCTTGCGCAGTGCTGTAACAAACCAGCTGCGGTGAGACAAATGAGCTCGCAGTGTTCCGTGACGAGTGACGGCCGGTAGGTGAGGACAAAAATCAGGAAGGGGAAAGTAGAAGAGAAGGAAGGAGAAAAGATGAGAGGTAAGAGAATAGAATGGGAATAGAGAAAGAGATTTCCTCCCCAAACATCCCTGCTTACCCATTTCACGACACAACTGAAGAAAACGAAAAATTAACGACGATGATGATGAACCCATATCTCAACACCACTTAAAAAACGATGATGATAATCGTGATGGATGATGATTGTGCTGTTGATGATGATGATCTCAGGTGATTGACGCTCAGCTGAAGCAGAACGGACGACGATAGGCTTACGACCTAAAGACGAGTTGAAGTTTACCCTCTTGTGACGAACACTTAGCTGCTCTTGGGCTCCAACTTCAAAGACCTCCGACTCGTTATCTCCCAACAATCCTCCTCCCACCACGCGGGGCACACCGAACTCTTCTCCATCTCATGATGAACCGACCATCCTCCACCTAAATTCACAAGATGAAGAGTACTTGCGATTACTCCTGAAGTACCACTCAAATACCAAGCAATACTCCCCTCCTTTTGGCATGCTAGCCTGCAGCATTACTCTCATGAAGCGCGAAGCAGAGAGATGGCACTGACGTGCTTTCAAAAGTCAGAGGACATTAAGTGACGAGGTTCAAGCCGTTGATATCCATCCCATATTCCACTCCATGGTCGTCGTAGATTTCCGCCACTCATACTCCCTGGTGCTCACCTTCCTGCGCGAGCGTGCGCACGCTGAAGCGTGCATTAACACGCTTCACACACGGACAAGCACCCTTGCGCAAGCACCCTCGAGTGCAAGCTCTCAAAAACACCCGCGACGTACGAGCACCATCGCGTGCGAACACTCGTGACAGTCGCGCAGATGGGCGGCGCACGTGCGCCATTCGGACTGTAAAAAAAGATTAACGTCTATCTTGGGATGGCCGACCTCTTGGCCAGTGCTCAGCCCAGTGCTCAGGCCAGTGCCATTTTTCATCACTATATATATAATTTTATTCCTGTCCCAATAGATACGTGTTACTAATAAATACAATACTATGCAATCAGACTTGTCTTCACCTCATGTTCAACATGCATACATGCAGCTGGCGATGGCAACAGGAACTTCCACAAACGCAGAATCAGCTACAGACTTGAGATGGCGCAGTGCGCTCACACAAAAAACTCAGAGATATGGCCTTCGGCCAGGAACTCAGCTCAAAAGAACTTGTCACATCACATGGCTATGGCGTCTGAGCGCCGGTCTGGAATTTCCACCTGAACACTGTATCCACCGTCAGACACTCCCACACACGTACGCACACAACACTTGGATCTACCCGGAATGTCTGCACTCATGCTCACACACTATCTTCTAACTTCTACGCATAGGCGGCTATGGCCGCTGTCATCTTCATCCTCCTAGCGGATATGGCTTCTGTCGTCTTCTTCCTCCAAGCGGCTATGGCCGTTTGCCCTCTTCTACCTTCAGGCTTCTTGCTGACCACTGGTGAACTCAACGCACAAGTCACTTGAGCTGCGCTCCCACGTAGTTCCAGCTATACAGTGGGCTAGGGAAAGTCTGGGGAGCGAATCCTGGTATCTGCAATATTGCGCGAACTGGGTGAAACCCCTTCAACTAGAATGATGTATGTCTCATGTTTCATGGAATTGAACACCCACAAAAGAAGAAGAATAGTATATGTTTTAGGAACTATCCTTTCATTTTGATAAGATTCATTTTGGCCAGTCCTCAGGCACCATTTTCTTTTTTCTTTGTTCTGGCACCACGTGTGCTCCGTCGCCATCGTGCTGCGGTGTTCAGCATTGTGCACATTCAGGCGTGTGATGCACACACGTGCGGGTGCACACACACAGTTGCACCATTCCTGTCATAGTCTCTCTCTCTCACTCACACGCACGGACGCACACTCTTCCTCTCATAAACCCATGGGGAATCCGCACATGCACACACGAGAGAGAGAGAGAGAGAGAGAGAGAGAGAGAGAGAGAGAGAGAGAGAGAGAGAGAGAGAGAGAGAGAGAGAG